>CM053272.1:58542669-59142669 GCA_028583415.1 Protea cynaroides
AATGAAATCAAAATGAAAAGGAAAGTTGGAGAAGAAAATTTGTAGTTGATAGAGAAGATGTTGTTGTTTATTCTTAGATTTCACAATTTTGAAATCTCTCAATCTCCTTTTGAAACAATGTTTATACATGCAGTTGATCCGACTAACAAGTGGGAATTATGATTTATTATCATAATTTATTTTTTCTAGTTTGAATTGATAAAAAAAAAATTTAAAAAAAGAAAAGAAAAAAAGAAACAATCCAAAAATCATGAAAGATTATCTATCATTCAAATATGATTTTTAATTAAAAATATTTTATTTTTCAAAGAAAAAAGACGAATCTACTATTTCAGTTAACTTACCTTATTAATAGGAAATAATGAGAGAAAAAAAAATAAAATTAAAACAAAATTATATGAATTAACGAAATTAGCATGGACACATGTCATCTAAACAATGTATTAAAGGATTCGCATCCTCTCCTCCTAGTGGTTCTGGGAGGACAATGGCAATCTGCCCTGGATGGCCGCCACATGGTTCTCGGTGAATTAGAGACCCACATTCGAGCCAACACCTAGCCGACAAGCCGAGCCGACAGGGGGTATTGGCTCAGACGTGGGTCTCGGATTCACCCGAGAACCACGTGGTGACCATCCGAGATAGGTTGCCGCGTCCTCCCAGAACCACTGGGAGAAGACGATGTGAATCCTGTATTAAAAGAGTTGTACATGCAACTGATCCAGACTCTTTTTATTCTAAACTCAAAATGCAAAACAACTAAAAAAATATGTTCCAAAATAGTCATTTTCATAATACATTTGGGGATAAAAAAACAATAATATATACTAAAACATTGATTTTATCATTTAATGTATTCTTGATTTAGAAATACATTTCAAAAAAATATAGCAAAGACAGATTTCATTAGACGTGAGGTCATTATATGCGTTCAAATCCTTGCTTCCACGGCTTCTTGGCTCTCACTCCATCCAACCATTGGAGGGGTGGGTCAACTCAAACTCCAACTTCCTCCAACGGTTAGATGGGATGAGAACCGGGAAACGTGGAGAGGATTCGGTTCCCATTATATAGAATTAATGAGACGCTACTAAACGAGGGGCGGCTTTGTGAGTAATCGCTGCTGGTTTCATCAAAACCTGGGGTTTCCAAGTAGCGGCAAGAGTCCTTAGTGCAAGGAACACCAGATCCAAAACGCCTCTGTGGGCGCCTTTTGAAACAGATGATAAAACAGAGTAAAAACCAGAACCGCCGGTATTTAGGGAAACCATGTCCTGAATATACAAGTGTACAACACAAGCATTCAGGTCACGTACATGGAGCTTTATATATGGCTATGACCGGCCACACCTGAAGATTATACCCTGCAAATTAGACAGAAAAGATCATTCATATCTTCTACATTCAAACCTTGAAACCTTCATTACCATTTTATTATTAAGCCACTACTTTCTCTCTCATTTTAAACAGGAAAAGAAGAGAAACTAAAGAGGGGATCGAAGATGAGTAGCAATGCATGGATTTGCAAATTCGAGGCGGCGTTCAAATCCATACAAGGGAGCAAGTTGGTGGAGAACAGCAAGTCCAACCACCAAGTTGGGCGATTTGCTGCTGGCCTCACTCAAGCTAAGATGAAAGTTAGCGACGAGATGCGTAGGAGAGAAGCAGAGCAGAAGGCTGAGACTCTTATGCATTTAATCTTTTGGTCTTAATCTTTTGGGGATTATAAGATAAGGGAAAACAATTTCTTCCCCATCTTCCTCGTTACGAAACTGTTATATACCCTGTAATCTTTTTTTCTTTTTTTTTTAAATTAAAGATAAATTACATCTGAGATATCTAGGATGTTTGAGGTATTCATCTTTTAAAAATGACGTGTGAAGTTGTAAAACCAGATCTAAAGCTCAAATAACTAATTGCCATTTTATAAATTATATCCCACATATAACCTCCGATCTAAAGCTTCGTGAGAACAGAGGTTTAACCAGTCATCATACCAAGAAAGCTTTCTTCTTTCTTGCTATATAATAGTTTTGTGTTAGTTTTCGTTTTTCAGGTCCTGCTGTATATCAAGGAAAATACTGTTTCTTTGTGGAATTTAACATGGTATCAGAACGATTCGGTCCGCCTCTGTTATTCCTCCCGTTCGTTTTTCGTCGGTGATCCGAACACGCCAGCTCTCCGTTCATTAACATATTCGGTCTATTTTATACTTGGAGGTTTGATTTCTCTGTGATTTTTCGTTTGATTCAGCCGTGATTTGGTGGTTCAGCAATTTTGTTAGGTGTTTTTTGTTTGGTTTGGTGTTCTTTGTTCTTCAGATCTCACAATTGAGTTCTTGCAGTTTAGTCTTCGAGGATTCAGATCTTCGGTTCAAGTTTCAGATTCAGTTTTTGAAGTGCTTCGGTGGTTCTTTGTTATTCAGATTCAGCATTCAATTTCAATTGGTCTTCAAGATTCGGCAGATTCAGCCTTCGATTTGTTTCAGCGAATCAGTTTCAGGTCTTCCGTGTTCGACTCAAGATCTTCAACTCAGTTCAAGTTTTTCGGCCCGATTCATGATTTTCGGCTCGTTTCCTATTTCTCTTCGATTGTCAGATTCAACTCATCAAAGATCTTTCAATCTTTCAATCTTTCTGCTCATCAAATTCTCCGGCTGAATCAGCGGCTGTGATTTTTTTTGGTAAGATTTGTCTCAGTCGCTTCGTCCAGCGATTTGTCTCAGATGTTCACTCCTGGGGCTTCGTTTCTCAGTCGTTTCTTCGGTTCTTTCTTGAAGTCTCTCTATCCGGCGATTAGATCATCTTCAACACTCTCAGTTCTCTTCCGTATCAGTTTCGTTTCAGAACTTTAGAATCAAGTAGATGTTCATTCTTACTTGTTCGTTTCATCTCTCTATCCTATCTCAAAAGTTCAAACTATGTAACGCGGATTTTCACAAATTTAAGGCATCTAAGGTTTTTTCACTCCACTCCCCCTCATGTATTAGGATTCAAATCCTCTCCTCCAAGAGAATCTGGAGGAGAGGTGGCACCCCATACAGATGGGCGACCCCTCCATCCGAGCCAACAAGCTAAGCCGATAGTGGGTGTCGGCTCGAATGGAGGGGTTGGATTGTCACCCATCTGTATGGGGTGCCACCTCTCTTCCAGATTCTCTTGGAGGAGAGATGTGGATCCCATGTATTATCCCTCTCTCAATGGAAATACAGATACTATACTAAGTTTCCATCTCAAATGTTTAAATTCTGAATGGCAATACAGATACTGTGTTAAGTTTATGAATTTACGGAGAGACTTTCACATATATATATATATATATATATATATATATATATATGGGATTCAAATTGTCTCCTCCCTGAGATTCGGGAGGAGGCGCGGTGACCCCACTGGGTGGTCGCCACGTAGAGGTCGGATGAATCCGACCCCTCTGTTCGAGCCAACAAGCTAAGCCGATAATGGAGTGTCGGCTCGAATGGAGGGGTCGGATTCATCCAACCTCCACGTGGCGACCATCCAGTGGGGTCGCCGCCCCTCCTCCCGAATCTCAGGGAGGAGACGATGTGGATCCTATATATAAAGCATCCAAAAGTCTACTCTCTAAACAATGTGGGACTATTCCCAACACTTAAGGACTCTGTTTTCGGTCTAGGATCATCTCACAAAATGAACTTGAGAAATGCCAATGCCAGCTGGATGCCACACCTAGCACTCCCTCACAGCCAACAGTATGAGAATATTGAGTGTTTTTGCAATTTTTTTTTTTACTTTTCCTTAGAATCACTCTCATACCATTGATGTGTGGGAATGCCAAGTATCGACTATCCAGCTGATGGCTATCGAGCCAACACTGGCAAGTCTCAATTGCATCTCGAACCTGAGAGAGCCGAATTCATTTTTTTCATATCTTTTCTCTCGTTTCATATTACTGGATCCACACATATCTCTATTTTCATTTTCTTAGAAGTGCTTCCGTTTTTCAATGTCTTTCGACAGTTTGTCTTCAACGGATTCTGTTTCTGCTGTCGATTTCATTTCAAGTAGAAGTTTTATTTTTTTATTTCAGATTGGAGTTTTAGTTTTCTTCGAAGCTTCAGATCTCAGTCCCTCGTCATTTCAGTTGTTTGGTCTCTGGCTACATCAAAGTTTCGCTTCAGTTGATTGCATTCAGCATCATTTCATCGGTTTTAGTTCAGTTCAAGAAGTTTCAACAGCATAGCTCGGTTTTTTTTTTTTTTTTTTTTTTTTTTTTCAAGATCCGGCCTTGCTTCGTTCTCTGGCAATGACTGGAGTTGTTCGTTTGCTTCTGTTTTCAATGTCGAGAACAATCTTGTTGTCGCTGGAATCCGTAAGGGGGATTGACTAAGACAGTAAATATGGAACTCCCAATGAAACACTGGAGCTCCTTCTCAAACAAAGGGTTCCCTGAGGTGTTGTTCATCAAATAAGTGCCCCTCTTCGATTTTTCACCCTGAACTTGGATAAATGGAAATAACTGAAGCGAAAACAATTAGGATATGAGATAAGTAACCAGATAGAGAGCAAGAGTTTTCCCTTGTATTGTAATCATCCCCTCTTCTTTTTTCTTTGTTACATATATATATAGATTCACCAAAGTGTGAACCTTTCTTTGGCCCGTTTTTTTATGTCTGTCACTATTTTGATCATTAGCTACCTAGGGTATAGCAGGTTTGCATGCCTACTACCCCCTAGACTATGTCACAGTGTCTTGTCAATCACTTTTCGACCCCCCTCTGACCCTATTCGACCCCCTTTTGGGCTATATTCCCCATAACCTCCAGATGTCCGTTGCTGTTCTTGCGCTTTTACCAAGTAATATTTTGACGATCCGTCGGTTTGGACCGAGATCTTGTGAATCGGCGGGTCAAGTCAGCATACCTTGCATTAATGGTTGTTGTCAGCATTTACAGCCATTAAAGATAATCCATTAATGGCACAACAACCCTTGTCAACCTGTCACTTCTTGTCTAAGTCAGACCATGGGGTCGAACATGAGCTTCCTCCAATATTTACCACAATGCCTTTTTTCCAATGTAATGGATAGACGCCACTGAGTCAGACCATGGGGTCGAACATGAGCTTCCTCCAATATTTACCACAATGTCCTTTTTCCAATGTAATGAATAGACGCCACTGAGTCAGACCATGGGGTCGAACATGAGCTTCCTCCAATATTTACCACAATGCCCTTTTTCCACTGCAATGGATAGACGCCACGTGGTTACCTTCTGAAATCCCCTTTTCTACGGTTGAATACATCCATTAACCATTATTTTCCCCAACAGAACCCCCTTGTCTCCTTTACGAGTCATTTCGATCGAAGGAGACACATTTTGAAAGGAAAAATATCATATCATGAGTGTGCGGTTGATCTCCCGCCGCCCGTCTCAGTTGCATGACTATCTGTCCCATTTTTTAAAATTTGAACGCACGTTTTCCCAAAGTAGCGCCTGAAACGTCCTTGCCATGATTAGGGTTAATCCCAGTTTCCGAAACTCTTGATGCCGTTTTCATTTCCATCAAACCGTTGCTTTTCGAATAGTGACCGTTTCCCTCCACCTATCGTTCATCGTATCCGTCCACGCGTTGTTTCCCCATCAAGTGTTACGTCCGCCTTTCACCCGTCAGTCGCACCGCTCGAGAACCATCATGACTGCCAGGCTGGGACCCACTGGTCAGCAAAATCTATAAATATCTTCTTCCTTCTCTTCATCTTCTTCTTTACACACTTATCTTTTGTAGAATTCATTCCGCGAAAACTTTCTCCCCAAGATTTCTTTGGTTCTGCTACCCTCGTTCTGTAAGAGGCAAGTCATTCTCGTAGAGAGTTCCGGCCACACGACACCATCTAAGTAAGTCTCACCCCTGCTTTTGCATTTTTTTACTTCTTCTCTAACCCACCATGGCTCGGGACAAAGCAGTTGTCAGTCGTGCTTCCGAACCTACCCTGCAACGGTCGCTTCCCCCGCGATCTTCCCAGGGCGGGGAAAGTTCCAGTAGTCACCCTGAGAGCACCCCCCCCAGACTTCCCTTATGAGGCTGGTCCTCACTGTGTGGCTTCCTCCGTGAAGTCCATTATGACTGAAGCTAGGCTCCAGGACCTTAGGGCTACTTTTCGTGTCCCTGATTCTGTAAAGTTGATAGTTCCAACCCCAGAGGACCGGGCATGTCACCCCTACTCTCACAAGATGGTGGTAAACCTCAATATGTTCTTGTCTGATTTTCGCTTTCGCTGCTATCCTCTTATCTTTGAAATCCTCAGCTTCTATGGCCTAGCCCCCACTCAGATTACGCCCAACTCTTGGGCTCATATCCACTCCTTCATCATTTTCTTTCTTAGATGTAGAGAACCCCCCACCCTGAGGTTTTTCCAATTTCTGTTCGACGTGGGTGTCCTACTCTGGCGTGACCATCCGACCCATAGGGGGAAACCCAACGGGATCTACTACTTTTTTCATCGAAACTTAGACATAGTTCACACTATGATAGAAACCACCCCCTCCTCCGTTCCACACTGGAAGGAGAGATTCTTTGGGGCCATAATTAGGCGGGGCCACACTCTGCAAGGAATGCGTTCTTTCCCCATCGGGAACCGATGGCAGTTTGTCGACCCTTTCATAGTGGGGGTCGCCCCACTTCTTATACCGCTCGAGATGAAGACCCTTGAATGGGTAGAAGATCGAGGGAGGGTCGTCCGGTTCAAGGACTTGTCCAACAACCAGTTCCTGTTCTTGTATGGACTGAATAAGTTTCAGAGTGGTGCTAACCTTCATTTTCATGTTTGTCTGTAAGTTTTAATTCTAACATCTCTTTATCGACTTGTGTTGTAGTCGAAGGCTTGGACGACAATATCTAGGAAGATCTGATGGGGACTGACCTATTCAGACACTAACAACGAGAAAGGGAAGAAATAGCGGTTTCTGTGGCCCGCAAGTTGGCGGCCCTTGAGAGGGCCGCAGATGCTGCTCCTCTGGTCCCTTAGGCAGCTCCATCACTTCCTTCGGAGAGCAACCCTCCAGAGACCGTCGCTCTTTCGCTCAAGCCCGGGTCTTCGACCATCCCCCCCCCCTCGGAGGTTCTGAACCAGAAGCTCCTCCAGAGTTGCCAACTTTCGACCGCCTCCCTTCAGCCGGAGCATCCACCCTACCATCAATAATTGAGGTGGATGAGGATGGTAAGTACATTTCCTTGTGTCTTCTACTGTTTTGCACATTTCTTGTCTGATTCTGATCTTTCTCGTGCTGCTCTCTTTTTTACAAAGGATAATGATGATGAAGCCACTGTCTTGGAGACCATACATAGGATGAAGAGGAGAAGGCTGGACTCTGAGACCCCCCGCCGTGTCTACCTAGAGGATACTCCTTAGGATGTTCTGATGCGGATTCCAGTCGGACCCCCACCCCTACAGACGCTTCTGCTTGGAGAGACTCCTGTCGATCAGGCTTGCCCTAGGTCCCCGGACGAGCTAGCACCAGTCGACCCTGCGCCGCCCAGCTTCCCAAGTAATGTCGAATCCACTTCTTCACCATCCATCCCCCCGACGTTGGCTCCAGACTCGGGGGTCACCGCCCCTTCATCTGCGCCCACTACTTCTGTTCTTCATTCGTCGCCCTCAGGTTTGGCCGTTTCTCTTCTGGCCCTTCCTGGTACGTCTTCCCTCCCCACAGACTCTATTGTGGTTACTTCTTCTCCTCTTTCTCCTGGGGTGCCGCCCTCCACGACCCCTCCTTCCTTCCTTCAACCATCTGCTTCTTCCATGTCAGTTGAACCTTCTGTTCCACCCTCGGGGCCTTCTCCCAGGTTTCCTCTCATCAGCTCTACTTCCGTCGCCCCCGGCCCAAGCTCAATGGGCACCGGTTCTTCCATCTTCTCACCCTCCTGGAAGGTACGTTCTTCGGACAGTGGGCTCCATGACCACATAGTGGCCCAAGACATCATTCATCATGCCTGGCTCTCTGCTGATGAACAAGTGTTCAAGCGTGTCCCCTTGGATATTATCGATCGGGATCAATGTGCAGCCTTGTATCAAGTACGTGCCCCTACTTGTCCTCTCTTTTTTTTTTTTTAATATTTCTGTGCTATCTTCTTTGTCGCAGTTGTTGTGCGGGTTGAACCATTACAAGAAGATGTTGACAGTTTCAATATAAAAGTTGAAGGACATGCAAACTACCGCCCAGGAGAACCATAGGCTGATGGTCATCGCCCAGGCTGAGCGCAATCAGGCCACCCAAGCTCGAGACGCGGCTCTTGCTGCTCAGGCGGAGGTAGAGGGATAGAGGGACAATGCTGAGGAGAGAGCCAAGGAAGCTGAAGAACGAGCCAGAAAGGCGGAGGAGGAGGCCCAGGAGGCAGAGTTTAAGTGTCGTGTTGTGGAGGCATCGTTGGAGCAAAATCGAAGATGGCTGGCTGAAGAAAAGTCTAGATACCGCCGATTGGACGAGCAATTCGCCACTCGGGCCAAGGTTTTTCAGACTACCCAAAAGGAGCTGTCAGAGGTGCGCTTGTCCAATGAGGTCATGCTGGAGCAGCTTAATGCAACCATCGTGCTCAACAACCAGTTGGAGAAGGAGATCCATGACTTGCAGACTGCCCGAGATGAGCTGGTCACTGAGAAGGAGAAACTGCAAACGGAGAAGAACAATCTACTAGGTGAGTTGGCCCAGTCTTCCACCAGCGAGGATGCCCTTAAGGCTAACCTAGTCGTCGCACAAGAGCAAAAGGCCAGTCTGTAATCTGCCGTTGCTCGTCTGACTGAGGAACTGTCGCATGCCCGATCGTCCATGGCGCAAGGCAGAGAGGAAACTTTGAAAGCCTTGCTCGATTCAGAGGATATAGAGGGTATGTTCAGGCGGGAAAGGGACAAAGCCATTCGCGAAGCCCTCGTGGTCGTACACTCGGAGATGTCTGCCCTCCTGCCAGTTTTCGACTTCTCTCTAGTTCTGCTGATGAGCAAGGTAATCCGGGACAAGCTTGTACAGCCTTCGAGGCCGGCTCCTCCTCCAGAAGCAGCTCCATCCTCCCCTACTCCTCCTTCAGAGATAACTCCATCTGCCCCTGCTCCTCCTTCAAATACAACAGACAACTCTGAGGCAACTCCTGACTACTCAGCCTCCCATCCCTCAGCAGAAGGACAATAACCTTTATTTATTTATTTATTTTTTTACATGTACACAACTTTTGTAAGATATGTATTCAACTTCTTCCTATGTACACAATTTGTTTTCAACATAGCTTTGCTTTTCTTTCTTTTTTTTTTTTTTTTTTTTTGAGACCCTTAGACCTTTTTTCTTTTCGAAACCCTTAGGCCTTTTCTTTTCAAGGCCCGTAGGCCTTTTTTATTTTTGAGACCCTTAGGCCTTTTTTTTCGAGGCCCGTAGGCTTTTTTCTTTTCGAGACCCGTAGGCCTTTTTTCTTTTCGAGACCCTTAGACCTTTTTTCTTTTCGAGACCCTTAGGCCTTTTCTTTTCGAGGCCCGTAGGTTTTTTTCTTTTCGAGACCCTTAGGCCTTTTCTTTTCGAGGCCCGTAGGCTTTTTTCTTTTCGAGACCCTTAGGCCTTTTCTTTTCGAGGCCCATAGGCCTTTTCTTTTCAAGAAATAATGTAGGTAAAACTTTTCATTGAATAGGTAGGACAACTACCTTACACAGTATCTTCAAAGATTTTTGGAGTGCCAAGTGCGTGGTAAGGCAGACCCCTCCATTGTCTCCAAGTGATACGACCCTGGCCTTGTAACCTTCACAACTTGATACGGCCCTTTCCAATTTGGGGTCAACTTTCCCTGTTGAGTAGGCATAGTGACAGCTGCCGAGCGCAAGACTAAATCACCCACTTGAAACATATTCTCCTTCACTCTGGAGTTGTAATATCTTGCTGTTTTTTTGCTGATAAGCTGCTACACGTAGTTGAGCCGTTTTACGAACGTCTTCTAGGAGGTCCAGATCCATTAGAAGGATGTCCTTGTTAGTATCTTCTTGGAAATTTAACACCCTGTAACTTTTCTCCACCACTTCGATAGGAATGACGGCCTCAGACCCAAAAACCAATTTGAAAGGAGTAGCCCCTATGGCCGTCCGTTGAGTGGTTCGATACGATCAAACCACACTGGGAAACTCTTGCGCCCACATCTGTCTCTTTTCTTCCACTCGCCTGGCCAATCCATGCAGCAAAGCACGGTTGGTGACTTCTGTCTTCCCATTAGCTTCTGGGTGTGCTACTGATGCAAACCTGTGTCCAATGTTATGATCACGGCAAAACTCCCGGAAGATCTGACTTATGAATTGCGGGCCATTATCAGTGATCAACACTTGAGGGATTTCATATTTGTATAGAACCTCCAGTCTGAAGAACTCCTTAGTTTTATGCGCTGTGACTCTCACCATCGCCTTCACTTCAATCCATTTGGTGAAATAGTCAATTGCCACCAAGATGTATTGTAGCTGCCCCTTAGCTTGTGGGAATGGTCCTAGTATATCCATCCCCCAGACTGCAAAAGGAATAGACGGAGGAATGGGCTACAACTGCGTACATGGGTGGTGGGACATGGGAGCATACTTCTGGCATGCTTCATAGCTTCGGGCGTACTTCTCACAATCGCTCATCATATGGGGCCAGTGGTACCCCATTCTGATGATCTTAAAACATATAGTGCGTCCGCATTAGTGAGCTCCATAGATCCCCTGATGAACTTTCGCCATAATGTATTCCGCTTTCGAGGGAAGAACACACTGAAGTAATGGAAAAGTATGGGATTTTTTATACAGTACCTCATCGTGAATAACATACGACCCCGCTTGAGTTTGGATGCGTTGGGATTCTTTCTTATCCTCCGGTAAGACATTCTCCCTCAGGTAGGTGAGCAATGGATCCATCCAGCAGGGCTCAACGTCGACAAGTAGAACTTCTCCCACGGGGTCGATGCTAGGATCCGATAGGTGCTCAACATACACCGGCACATCGAAGCTGCTCAAGTTACTTGACCTTAAATGAGATAGCGCGCTGCTTCCGTATTTTGATCACGTAGCACACTGGTCATCACGAACTTCTCTAGGGGCTCGATGAGTTGTTTTACGAGGGCTAAGTATTTAGCCAGACGGCTCTGTCGAGCCTTGTAGTCTCTGGTAACTTGCCGCACAACCACTTGAGAATCCCCGTATACTTGCAAGTGAGTGATCTTCAAATTTCTAGCCGGCTACCAGAGCTTCATATTCTGCCACATTATTGGTTGTCAAGAAACCAAAACATACAGATGTGAGTACTTTGAATCCATCGGGGCTGATGAGTACAATACCTGCTCCCGGATCTTCTTGGTTAGAGGCTCCATCTATGTACATAACCCAGGAAGGTTCTTCAGGACTGAGAAAGACCTTAACCTTTGTTTCCTCGAGGGCTCACTCCGGATTTGCTCCTTCTTCTTCACCTCCTAGAAGGGAACTTTCGATCAAGAAATCTGCTAAGGCTTGTGCCTTAATGGTCATCCGGGTTGAAACTTGAGATCAAACTCCCCCAGCTCGACTGTCCAGTTGGACATTCGCCCCGACACGTCTGCTCTGGCCAGAAACTTGCTTATGGGTCAATCCGTCAAAACGATGATGGAGTCAGATTAGAAATAGGGTCGTAACTTGCGAGCACAGACCACCACCGCTAATACTAACTTCTCAATCGATTGGTACCTAGTTTCTGCATCCAATAGGGCTTTGTTGACGTAGTACACCGGGTATTGGATTCGATTGACTTCATTGACTAACACTCTGCTGACAGCACACGGTGAAACCGCCAGATAGAGCAGCAACGTATCTCCAATCTCTGGCTTGACTAGTAAGGGTGGTAAAGAAAGATACCTCTTGAGACCACGGAATGCATCCTCACATTCAATCGTCCATTCGAAAGGCTTGGATCCCTTAAGAGTTTTGAAGAATGGGAGACACCCATCCGCAGATCTAGATAGAAATCGTCCCAGGGCAGTGATTCGACCCGTAAGTACCTGAACTTGCTTGGGCGTAGTTGGAGCCTTCATACTCTGAATTGCCTCGATCTTGATGGGATTGGCCTCGATTCCCCTCTAGGAAACCATGAAGCCCAAGAATTTTCCAGACTGTACTCCAAAAGCGCATTTTGCTGGGTTAAGATGCATAGAATTTTGCCTCACTACATCAAAGATTTCCTTAAGGTCTGCCAGATGATCCGTTGCTTTTACTGTCTTGACCAGGAAATCATCTATATATACCTCCATTGTTCTACGGATTTGCTTTTCAAAGACCTTGTTGACGAGTCTCTGATATGTCGCCCCCACATTTTTCAAACCAAAGGGCATTACGGTATAACAGTAAGTGCCCTTGTTAGTGATGAAGGCTGTATTCTCCTTGTCTTCCTTGACCATTTTTATTTGATTATATCCTGAATAAGCGTCCAGAAAAGATAGCAGCTCGTGCCCTGCAGTGGCATCAATGAGCTGATCTATCCGAGGCAAGGGGTAGGAATAATTTGGGCATGCTTTATTAAGATCTGTGAAATCAGTACATACACGCCAACGGCCATCTGACTTAGGTACTAATACAACATTCGCCTACCAGTCCGGGTAGTATACTTCTCGGATGAATCCGACCTTCAATAGCTTTTCGACCTCCTGATCGATGATGGCTTGCTTCTCCATTGACACTGCTCTCTTCTTATGGCGAATAGGACATTGGTGCAGATCTATTTGAAGATGGTGCTCTATGGTCGACCGTGGGATCCCTGGCATGTCTTCTGGCATCCAAGCAAAGACATCTGAGTTTGCCTTCAAAAACTTGATAAGTCCCTGCCTCTGCTCTTCTGGAATGGCTGACCCCACAAAAATGTCTTTTCCGAATGGTCCTCATTGAAGGGTACTGCGATAAGATCTTCAACTGGAGTAGTTCACTCTGTAGGGAAGTCACCATGGTACTCGTCCAGTTGTATCACTTGTACAGGTTGATCTTCATCCAAGGTCGCCAAGGATGCAGCATGACATCTTTTCGAGACCGACTGGTCTGCCTTGCAACATCCTATCCCCCACTCAATTGGGAACTTCATCAGCAAGTAGTAAGTAGACAGGCCAGCCCGTAACTTGTTTAGGCCTGTTCTTCCAAGAATGTCGTTATGGCTCGATCGAGTATCGACCACCATATACTTCATGTTGATGCTTACTTGCGTTGGGTAAGTTCCCAAGCGAGTATCTATCTGGATGGCTCCTTTCACCCATACTCCCTCACCATTGAACCCCAGAAGAGAGTATCGAATGGGCCCCAGCTGCTCATCTTTGTAGCCCAATCTCCGGTAAGTGTTGTAGTATAAGATTTCACAAGCACTTCCTATGTCGACCAATATACGGCTCACTTTCCATTCTTCTCCAATGGCCATTTTGATGATGAGGGGATCCTCATGGGGAGTGACTACATCAATCAAATCATCATCACCAAAGTAAATGTACCCGTCGTACCTGAATTTCTTGGAAGATGATTCACCCAGGTTCTCGTCCTCTCGGCGAACTTGCTTTACTCTGGACGCTCCTTCCTCCACTGGTTCGATGATAATCGGGAGTACCTCCCGCTTCATGTGCTCAGGCCAGACGGTCACCGTCATGCACTCGGGCTGACTGAGTGTGATATATTTATCATCACTCAGTCCCAAGTCTTGTTCTGGGCCTGCCCTCCCCAACAACTTCCGCTGGGGACTCTTCTCACGAACTGTTCGAACCCCCGGAGCAGGGGATTCTTTCATCTCTTCTGGCACCCCATCTCGGCATAAATCGATCTGCACCATGAATCCTCTCGGAGGTGACCTTGGGGGTGGTGGAGGTCAATGTTCGACCCTTTCTCTTCTTTCTTCTGGTGTCCTTGCTGGGGGAGGCGGAGGAAGTACCACAACAGGGTTTGGTAAGGCGGGGCCTGCCCTTGGGCCTATGAATTCTGTCCATCTTTCGTGTTGGATGAGATCCTCCACCAAACCCTTCAAATGCCAGCACGAATTGGTATCATGACCATGGTCCCGATGATGTGCGCAATACAACCGTCGATTGCGCTCCTCCGGTCGAGCAATCATTGGTGGTGGTAGGACCAAGAGTACGTCGCCCCTTTTGATGTTTAGTATCTCCATCATGGTTCTATTGAGAGGCGTGTATTCTTGGACGGGTCGTATGGGGTATAACTCCTTCGCCACTTTGGTCTTTTTGCTGGCTTCTCCTTCTTTTGAAGCTTTCTCCAGAGCCTCGCTCTTCTTCTTCTCCGCAACTGTAGGATTCGAGCTTGTCTGCCCGGATAACTCCGCCACTGCCTCTGCCCCGGATGCATATCGATCATAGTGACTGAAAATTTCTGCATGGATTCGTGGGCGCTTCTTGTTGAGGGAGAACACCAGCTGGGGGTCTCTGCACGCCTTAGATAGGGTCGAAACGACCACATCTGGTTGTAAGTCCTTGATTTCTCCTGCTACTCCTAGGAAGCGAGTGATGAACTGGCGCAGTGGCTCTTTTTCACCTTGCTTGACCGCCATCAGATGGGACAGATTTTTCTTCTGCACCCAACTCCCCTGAAAGTGGGAGAGGAACAAGATACTGAGTTCTTTGAAAGCACCTACTGATCGTGGAGGAAGGTTGTTGAATCACGTTCTTCCTGCTTCCTGCAATGTGGATGGGAATGCTCTGCAGCATAGGGCATCGTGGTGGCCGTAAATGACCATTCCCACCTTGAAGTTGTCCAAATGCTTCTCCGGATCTGTCTTGCCATCATTCCATCCTATATTTGGAATGGTAAAATTAGAAGACAAGGGATGATTCATGACCTCATCCTTCAGTGCTGTCTCTGTGGTATACTCCTGTAGAGCTGTTGAATCGACCCCTCTCTCCACTTGTTGTACTCGATCTGTCAGTTCTCTGACGAGACGTTCTAATCTCTCAGTGTTCTCGTTCCCTGCATGGGAGCTATCTGCTGTTGGTATTGTCCCCACTAGTACCGCAGTCGACGGCACCGCAACGGAGGGCGCGGCCGCCATCCTTTCTCCTCGCGCAGCATCTACTCGAGCCTGGACCTCTTCTCGGATCCGTCTGGCCTCTTCAACCCTGGCTTGGGTTTCTTCTTGAAGTCTCCTGGCTTCTTGGTTCCTTGCTTGAATATTTTCACGGGCCTGTCGAGCAGCATCGACTCTGGCCTGAGCATCTTCTCTGGCACGTCTAGCCTTGTTGACCCTTCTTTGGGCCTCCTGGGCCACCTCTGCTTCAGTGTACATCCCGATTCTGGTCCACCTGGCACCTTTCCACGATCCTGTCCTCCGAGAGGTAAATGACCAGTGAGAAATACCCAGGGACTCCCGGCTACTTTCTACTACTTCAATAGGCTCAACCCTCGGGACAGACTAAGGTCGCGGGTCTCCCCACTGACTGCTTCGACCCCGTCGGTCATACGAATCTACTGACGGGATTTCTCCTCTTAAGCTGGAGAGAGCAGAGCGCGGCATAGAGCGCCTAGATTGTCGCAATCTTTGCAGGACTTCAGGTACGTCCACTGGGGGTACAGAAGCCGTTGGTACTTCTGTTGGCCGTTGTTGCGAGTTCCGTCGAGCCGGCCAACCGCCTGGGCTAATATGTCAAATTGCTCCTTAGAGACGTACTGGGTCGGATCTGAGTTAGAGCCTCCCGCTCCATCGTTGGCTGGTCCCTCAGGAAACACCTCTTAGGGATCTGGCCCTCTCTGGGCCTCATCCCGTTCTCTAGCCATATTAGCTTCAGCCCTTCGGGCTTGAGTTTCTCATAAGTTGTAAGAACTTTCTACCCTTCCTGCTGGTGCCATGTCAAAATTCAGAAAACTGGTTTGGAGTAGATAAAAAGGAAATAGAAGTGGCAAAAAGGAGGAAAGTTGGGAAGGCCTTGAAAAATTAGAGAGGGAAGATTTGAACAAACAAAGTACGTCAGGGCCCCACGGTGGGCACCAAACTGTTGTCGCTGGAATCCGTAAGGGGGATTGACCAAGACAGACAATATGGAATTCCCAATGAAACACTGGAGCTCCTTCTCAAACAAAGGGTTCCCTGAGGTGTTGTTGATCAAAGAAGTTCCCCTCTTCGATTTTTCACCCTGAACGTGGATAGATGGAAATAACTGAAGCGAAAGCAATTAGGATACGAGATAAGTAACCAGATAGAGAGCAAAAGTTTTCCCTTGTATTGTAATCATCCCCTCTTATTTTTCCTTTGTTACATATATATATATAGATTCACCAAAGTGTGAACCTTTCTTTGGCCCACTTTTTTATGTCTGTCACTACTTTGATCATTAGCTACCTAGGGTATAGTAGGTTCGCATGCCTACTACCCCCTAGACTATGTCACAGTGTCTTGTCAACCACTTTTCGACCCCCTCTGACCTTATTCGACCCCCTTTTGGGCTATATTCCCCATAACCTCTAGATGTCCATTGCTGTCCTTGCTCTTTACCAAGTAATATTCTGACGATCCGCAGGTTTGGACCGAGATCTTGTGAATCGGCGGGTCAAGTCAGCATACTTTGCATTAATGGTTGTTGTCAGCATTTATGGCCATTAAAGACAATCCATTAATGGCACAACAACCCTTGTCAACCTGTCACTTCTTGTCTGAGTTAGACCATGGGGTCGAAGAGCTTCCTCCAATATTTACCACAATGCCCTTTTTCCAATGTAATGGATAGATGCCACTGAGTTAAACCATGGGGTCGAACATGAGCTTCCTCCAATATTTACCACAATGCCCTTTTTCCACTGCAATGGATAGACGCCACGTGGTTACCTTCTGAAATCCCCTTTCTACGGTTGGATACATCCATTAACCATTATTTTCCCCAACAAATCTGTTGTTCATCGATCGTTCTTCGAATGTTATTTGATTGATTCTTTATCTTCTTCTTGAGGTGATTCAACTTCAGGTTGTACACCGAATCGGTCCAGTAAATCCGATTTTGTGTTTCCAACGGTTTCTCGGATTCAACAGTTCTTTGGTAGCAATTCTTCGGTGATTCAACAATTTTTTTTTGGGTACCTGATGATTTGTTCTTTGAAGATTAAGTGATTCAAATTCAGCTCTTCAGAATTTACATTTCGAAGATTACAGAATCGGCCGAACAAATCATGAGAGTTCAGCTTCTCTATTAGTTCTGGTGCTTATTACTTGAACAATGCTTACGATTTATTACGCATCTCATTGGTCACCAAATTGCTTATGATTTGTTTCGTATCTTGAACTACGGCAAAGTTGCTGACCACTGGTCCACCTCGATTGAAATGGCTTCGACTATATCACTGTGTTCACGCAGGAAGTATATTGAACTCTTCCACATAGTGTTGGCACTCACACTTCCTTGGATTGCGTACCTGGCTCCTACTAGGAAGTGAATGCAGTTGGCTCAACAGTTTCATAGGCACAAGATATTTTGTTTTGCAGCATGCCTGGACACTGGATGGCCAAATGATTCATGTCACACCCCAATTCCATACTATTCAGAATGGTGTGATGAACCGCTAGCAAACCAACGGTTCAACCAGGATCTCGTACAGATGGTATCCGGCTGATCTAAACCTCATACATCCACATTCATAATCAGAGTAAATACACAATAGCAGAAGTCTTATAGTAAAATGAACTGAGAATCTACTGTGATATTATTATTTAAATAGCAAATTATTCAGTATCAACTGAGACATAAATAAATATCAAATTCATGTCCTTAATAAATCCAAATAAAGAAAACTAAAAATCTAATCGAATACACATGAGTTGCACTCGCAAGCTGAGTCATGTGCATCCACTGCATCTTCAACTTCCATCGCCACCACGTTCCCGTACACTGGAGCATTTATATAATCTTCGATGGTAATACCTGCATCATCAACTAAAAATATTCGACGTCGAAGGGTGAGCACACATCATGGCTCAGTGAGCAAACAAAACAATTCAACAATACATATGCATGCAGTCAAATCATATCTTTGGTTTGGTAAATAAGTTTACAATGTGCTATAGAAAGGATAGGTGGCCGCCGCACCTCTATACACGATTGTGTGGAAACACCCAATGAAAACGGCACCGTCGCCCCACATGCACCCAGAATGGCACAATATACACCCCATGAAAAACGATCATGGCTGTACCGGTTGATACTATACCAACAAATAAACCCCTGCTGGCTAGGGTTGCAAACGGGGCTCGCAACTAACCAATCCTAATGCCAACCAGTGTATCCACGGTCTCACCCCAGCATCCCTCAGAACATCCATAGAGATAGAGCTAAGGCTCCCCGGTAGAGTCAGAGACTACAAGGATCGAGACCACCTCCCCTGATACTCTACGACATAATAGTTCTGCTAAGGTAATGGCGATACGACGACGTCAGTGGACATGACTTGAATAGGCTATGGCACAATATACCCCGATGAAAACGGCATCGAAGTACCGGTTGATACCATCCCCATCCGCACCATATACACTGGCCAAACACAAACATTCACATGCCTATTCCTATCATCATCATCATCATCATGTTATAAACAATAAAGTAAATATGCATGAACAAATAATAGAAATATTGGATGACATGTTGAATGCACATACAAGCATACACGTATAGAATCAATATGGCATTGGACTCAAGAAATAAAACAGTTTGTTATTAACCAATTAGTTTAGGTTTTGTTCCCTCACCTTAGCTTGTTAATAGATCCTCTTTCAAGCTTTAGAATCACCTTTATATTGTTATTATATTGGTAGAATACCTAACAAAGTCGATAGAATTCAATTAGAATTAATTCTGAATTTAAAAACCATACTGTTAACTGGGGGTCAGAGGTAGGGTCGGAGTAATGATCGACCCTGGGTGCGACCACCCCTATTCTGGACTTCCCGAACACTGGGGGTCGATGCTCAGGGTCTGGTAGGGTCGATTGGCCATCGACCCCCATGCGACCCCCTGTGGGTTTTGGTCAATTTTCTTCCTTTCAGTCCATTCTTCGTGTTTGAGATCCTATGGCTTGCTCCTACAGTCCATTCTATACACATTCTATGGTCTAAAACCATGAATCATTCACCTACATAGCTTTCATGAATTCCTCCATGGTTTTTCATGAAAACCTAACCATGGGTTGATGGTTTGGGTTTCTCCGAGATCATATTCTCTTCATTATCTAACCTAAGGTCTATAGAAACTCATGAAATTAGTATCCATACCTGAGAAGAATACTCATTCTCTGCAACTCTTCTCCTTTTTGCTTTCTTCTCTTCCTTGCTTCTCTTTTTCTTCTCTTCCTTCTCTTCTCTTTCTCTCAATTCAATTAGGGTTGTAAAAGGAGTGAAAGAGGCTTAGGGACGTCCTATTTATAGAGTAGAAACTCCTAAAATAAGTCCCATTGAGATTTGGAAAGAGTCCAACCGAAATTAGGAAACTTTTCTAATTTCTGTTTCTGGCGGCAACTTGGGGTCGATGATCCCGTCGACCCCTGGTTCCTAAAGTGTCCGACCCCCCTGTAAAACTGGGGGTCTGATTTTCTGTCTTGGGGGGTCCGACCCTCCCTTGCTGGGTATGCGACCCTCCCCTTAATTTAAGTATTTTTGGGTCAGTTAATACCTGGGATCACGATCTCCTTCACGCCCTTGGTCCATTTTGCTCAACCATGATGGGTAGACCTAGTTCAAGGTGGTAAGACCGGGTTAGTTTGATACGGGTCTTACAATTCATCCTCGCTGAACCTGTAAGCGTTGCTGCCACTCAAGTTGGTTCAGTGGAAGATCACCTCGAAGTTGGCACAACTGCTTGGGGGTTTCAAAGTGTTATTCGGCAAGCTTAGTCTACATTTTTTTCTCCGCCTTTCGCTTGCGGTGGGTGTGTTACACGTCACTACATGGCGTGTCCAGATAGTTTTGTATGTAATAGTTTTGAGTTAGTTTTAGTTTTTTAGGTCCTATATATAAAGGACAATAGTGTAACTCTGTAACAACAGATCAATACAATGTAGTTTCTTTGGGGAATTTAACACAATAGCGTTTAATCTTATCTTGTATCCGAAACTCAGGCTATATATAAGCCATTGTACTTTGTTCTGAATAATAAGAATACGATTTCACATTTTCCAATTTTCTCTCTGCTCAAACTCTAATAGTTAACATGGTATCAGAGCTTTCTTCGTAAAGCTTTTGAATTTTTTTTTTCAACCTAGTTCTTTCTCTGATTCTTGAAAGTTCTTGTCTGCACATTTGTGAAGGTTCTCATCTGATTAATCTTTGGTTATTCTATTCGTGAAGGTTCTCGTCTGATTGAGTCATCGATTTCAAGTTCTTGCTTTGTTTGGTTCCTAGTGTTGGTTTCTTGGGTTCTTGATTTTTTTTTTTTCAAGAGCGTCCATTCTTGTTTGAAATTGTTCAAGATTGTTCAAATTGTTTGACAATTGTTCATGTTTCTTCATGATTGCTCAAGAATTGTTCCAAGATCGAAAATATTCGGTCATCCTGCAATTTTTTTTTTTGTTCCTTTGATTAGTCGGTAGCATTTAACCACTTGAATTAGGGTTTATTCTTTCTGATCTGAAATGTTTGCATCAAACACCACCAGTGCCACCACCACTTGAATTAGGGCCTTTTCCGACTTGGCGTAGAGCGATGCGTGTAGCTCTCGGTGCGAAGAATAAGTTCGGCTTTGTTGACGAGAGTTTTCCTCGACCTGAAGGCACTAATACACGGGAGGTTCTTTTGCATGGAAGCAGAGTGGCTTAATGGTGATATCCTAGCTATATAACAGCCTCACTCCTACTCTGCATCATAGTGTTCTCTATGCCGACACTGCTCAAGAGTTATGGTTAAATCTGGAAAATCGTTTCTCGCAAGGGAATGGCCCCCTCACCTATGAGCTTTACCCCCAAATATAGCTATGCTTAGGCAAGACTCACTCTCTGTCTCAGGTTACTATTATGAACTGAAAATTTTATGGGATGAGCTAAGATCCCATCTGCAACTCCCTGAATGTTCATGTGTTGTCACTAGCATTGTTCATAGTAAGTTTACTATTATGAACTGAAAATTTTATGGGATGAGCTAAGATCCCATCTGCAACTCCCTGAATGTTCATGTGTTGTCACTAGCATTGTTCATAGTAAGTTCCAAGATCATCTTCAGACTGAACAAAATTTTCAATTCTTAATGGGCCTCAACAACGTATACAGCATTGTCAGAACTCAGATTTTTACAATGGAACCCTTACTCACTGGTTCTACAAGAAGAACGCCACCACGATATGTCTATTCAGAAAACTCTGCCGGATTCCACAGCCTTCACTGTCAGTCGTTTTGGTAACATTCTTCATCATTTTTCTCAACAAAAGTTTGGTTCTTATCCAAGGCAGCAACCATACTGTGATCACTGCCGCAAGTATGGTCACCTACAAGCTACATGTTATGAGCTCAATGGTTACCCGGTTGGTTATGTTCGTCGTCCTCGCTCATCCAAGAATAATAACCCGCAGTCACATATAGCCTCCATTGAACTACCCATTTCACAATCACAGTCTGATATTATCCCTGAAAACCTTACCATAGTCCATACCATAGTTAAAACGAGAACGACAAAAAAACGAAACAGAATGGTATGGGTTTTAAACGGAAAAAATAAAAATCAGCACGATCGAAAAAACGGTCAAACATTTGGAGAACGGAAAAAAAAAATGAAAACGGACAGTATGGATTTTAAAAGGATCAAAACTAATATGGTGGAACGAAAAAAAAGGGTAATACGAGAGCCAGGTGGCGGCCATCCATCCAGGCCGCCATCCCTCCTCCCTAATCTGAGGGAGGAGACGATTTGAATCTATGATAAATAAGAGCTAAATAATGAGGTGGATGCTCACAAATAGATAACAATAAATAATTAAAAAAGAAAGAGAAGAGAAGATAATGGGAGGAGAGAGAAAGCGTTTAAAGAAGAGAAAATAAATATTAAATGAATAATAATGAGAGAGAGAAGAGAAGTAAATGAAATGAGAGAGAAACTATTCATTTAAGAAAATAGATAGAAGATATTAGATTTTAAAAACTCCTCACATATTTATTCCACATCACTAATGGACTAGGGAATAGTGTAAAAAGTTATATATAAATAAGGGAGATGGGATGGTTGACATGTGAGCTAGCTTTGTTGGGCAGCTGGGCAGTCGGGCAGTTTGACAGCTTGCACTTTATAATTAAAAGTGTTATTTTTGGTAAAATACTCAAAAAATTTTATTATGTTATTTTTTTAATAAAAAAATGGAAACGTGTTTAATATGCGTTTAATACACTTTTAGAACGCCTAGGGTAACCGTATGTATGCTTGGGACCAATAAGGTAATACGCGTTTTAAACAGTACAATACAGTACGGCCGTATTATATGTGTTTCAACCAACAAAGCTCCATACAACCTAGCCTTCTCATTATGTAACATCTCCATTACCACCATTTACTATAATCCAATATCAGCAACTAAGGGTGTCAACGGGCCAGTCCGGGCAGGTTTTGGTCCGGGCTGAATCAGTGTTGGGTTTTATAAGCCCAACCCAAGGCCTGGTCCGGTGTCGGTTTGTTATCGGGCTGAGCTTATTGAGGTGATTTTGGGCTGGTTCGGTCCGGACCGGGCTTATCAAGCTTATCGGGCCTATTTTATATGTAAGATATATAGCCTATTTTATTATTTCTATTTATAAAATTAGCATCATTCCTTCTATATGTATGTAATTCAGTAAATTGTAACAATTAACATATTATTTTCAACTATAGATTTATATAATCTTTCGGATCAAGAAGTGAACTATAACAGTATAATATAATCCATCAAAATTTAAAACCATTAAAATTAAGAAACTGGGCACGGATGGACCTTACCGGTGTTCGGGTTAGGTATTATTGGTTCAGGCTAGTTCGAGTTTCTTAACGGACCGGTCCGATCTGATTTCGGTCTGGACTGAAACAGTGTCAGGATTTACAAGCCGAGACCGAAACCTGTCCATTAAGGTTCGGTCCGAGCTGAGAGGGTCCATTTTTGACACCTTTATCAGCAACTAATGTCATTTTTTAATTCTTCACCTCAGTCTTCCAATTTTGCAAGTACACTAACATGCTTTTTTGCAAAATCATCTTCATTAAATAATTAGATTATAGATAGTGGTGCATCCCATCATTTTTCACCATTAAAATCTGATTTAATGCATCCTACTTCCCCAACCCTTAATTCCCCTGTTTCTCTCCTTGGTGGCCGATTCTATCCTATCACCCATCTTACTGCTCACACATTATCCCCCTCTATATCGCTACATGATGTTTTGTATGTTCCCGATTTCACTTTTAATCTTCTCTTAGTTAGTAAGCTTACCTTTGATCTTAATTGCTTGTAACATTATTCTCTTCTTTTTGTGTGTTTCAGGACTTGTCAACGATGATGCTGATTTGGACTGGGACTCATGCATGATGGCCTATATCACTTTGTTGTGCCATAATTACAGACTACTCTTTCAGTAGGGGTTGTTTCTTCTCAACTTTGGCATACAAGATTAGGACATCCTTCTAATTCTTGTATAATTCCTTTAGTTTCTTCTTACTTTCACAGTAACTGTGATGCATGCCCTTTGGCAAAACAAACTAGACAACCATTTACAAGTAATACTAGTAGGTCTACAATAGCTTTCCATTTACTCCACTGTGATATTTGGGCCCCCAACAGTCAAACTTCTAATTCAGGGGGCACATTATTTTTTTACCATTGTGAATGATCATTCTCGGACCACCTAGGTTTACCTGATGAAACATATATTAGAAATTTACTTTCATTTTCAGAATTTTATTAACATGATTTCAACTCAATTTTCTGCTCATTCTTCCTTGATTCGATCTGACAATGGTACTGAATTTCTATCTTCAGTTTTTCAATCATATCTTCATTCATTAGACATCATTCATCAACTTACATGTGTCTATACTCCTCAATAGAATGGCATAGTTGAAAGGAAACATAGACACTTGCTCCAAGTAGCTCATGCTCTTCGTATCCAAGCTTATTTACACTTATCTTTTTGGGGTGACTGTATTCTTATAGCATGCTATCTCATTAATAGATTACCCACTGCTGTTCTTTCTGGTAAGACCCCATATAATCTTATTTTTCATCACCCTCCTATAGACAACCATCTTAGAGCATTTGCTTGTCTTTGCTATGTACATAATATCTCTCCTCCCTAGATCTTTAAAGTGCATTTTTGTTGGTTACCCTTCCAATCAGCAAGGTTATCATGTCTAATGTCCTTCTACAAATAAAATCTTCACTAGTCGTGATGTTGGGTTTCATGAACATGTTTTTCCTTTTTATTCGGTCTCTATAGATGTTACAGAAAAATGAAACTGAATTGGATAGAGAAGCATACCTTGCAAACCAGAAACCTGATCAGCCGAAGAGATGATTGGAAGAGATTGATGAGTGACAGCATTGCAAATATAGTTGCGCAACAAAACAAAAGGATTTCAGGATCGGGTAGTTAGAGATGTAAACGGATCGAATTCGAATCGGATACGTCACTGATTCGAATTCGGATAGTGACGTATCCGATTCGAATTCGATCCGTTTACATATCTAACTACCCGATCCCGAAATCCTTTTATTTTGTTGCGCAACTATATTTGCAATGCTGTCACTCATCAGTCTCTTCCTATCATCTCTTTGGCTGATCAGGTTTCTGGTTTGCAAGGTATGCTTCTCTATCCAATTCAGTCTCATTTTTCTTCTTCTAATAATGCTTTGTTAACCCACCTATATACACAATCTGAACCCGGTACCTATAATCAGGCCCATAATGACCTATTGTGGGGGGCCACAATGACAGAAGAAATGGATGCCTCAACCAAAAATAATACTTGGACTCTTGAGCCCTTACCATTGGACAAAAGACCAATTGGATATAAATGGGTTTTTAAAATAAAATGTCACGCTAATGGATCCATAGAGCTATACAAGGCTCGATTAATTGCTAAAGGTCACACACAAATAGAAGATCTCGATTATCATGATACTTTTGCACCGGAGGCAAAATTAACAATGGTTCGTTGTCTCATCGCCTTAGCAACTTATAACCGTTGGTCTCTATTTCAATTGGACGTTAAAAACACTTTTTTACACAGTGATTTACATGAAGAGGTTTACAAGGGACCTCCTCCAGGATATGCTCCTTGTCACATCCCAATTCCAGCTGAACCAGAAGTGTGAGTGAATCGTTACTAAACCAACGGTTCACACCAAAATCTCAATAAGACCGTGTCCACTAACACAAACCATTGCACATAACCACAGTCAGAATATAAATAAATACAGTGGGAGTCTTAAATTAAATGAACTGAGTACTCTATTGATAAATTAAATAAGTTATCCAATTATTCAAATACCAAAATATAAATAAATATCCTAACACTGTTTATAAAATCCAACTGAAATAAATAAAATAAATTAAAACCATCTTAGAGGTACACGCAGTAAGGGCACTCGCATGAAGCATCATGCTTGTCCTCCCCTGCTTGCACTTCCAGGGCAGTAACTCTTTCATATACTGGAGCATCCACGTAGTCCTCCACAGTGTAACATGCATCAACATCTAAAAATAGTGTGTACACAAGGGTGAGCTCACAACTTAGCTCAGTAAGAAAATCAGACAGTGCAACAAACAACATGCATGAATAACATTCACATTATGGTCTGGTTTTAAGTTTGCAATGTGCTATAGAAAGGATTGGCGGCCACCGCACCGCTATACACTAGTGTGTGAATCTGTCCAATGGATCAAATACCACTGTCGTCCCACATGCACCCACCATAGAATAGAGATAGAGCTAAAGTGTCCGGATCACACACCGCCAACATTTATCCTGATGCCCTACCCATACCAACACGTAAGTCCCTATTGGCGAGGGCTTGTAAATTGGACTAGCAACTAACCAATCCTATATGTCACAGTAGGCCCTATCCCAGCACAGCTCCCTACGACATAGAAATAGGGCTCGAGTTTAGTGGCCGGTCGGAGACCACGATGGCCACTTCCTCCCCCTGATACCCTACCCGCACCAAGCATGCTAAGACAGAAGCGATACGAAAAGGTGCTAGTGTGAGGAATGATCCCAGACCCCAGGCCCTTCCTACCAATGAAAATAATCATATGCCTAACAATTACATCCTAGCATAGTGAGTATACATGAACAATATAATAACTGAAAGTAAAGATGACATGCGAGTATGCACAGACACCATTCCACAGAATCATAATTACTAACAACGTTTTACTATTATTAAGTTTGTTGGAACCTTGACCAAGTTAAGGTTGTCATTGTTGGCAACTCTGAGTTGACAAGGTGATATGGAGGAGAGAGAATGTCTGAAGGCCCACTGGTAGTCATGATGACCCGGGACAAAGGTTTCTAACAACAGTTGATGTGAGATAACCACTGAAGAAAGTTGACAAGAAAGTCCAAATAAGAAGAGAGAGAAAATGGTTGAGAGAAAGAGGAGAGAGAGTGGGTGGGGACCAGGTGGGTCCCACCTTGGGTGGCCAAAGCATGGTAGCCAGCCCAGGCCAGCAGGCGAAGCCCGCGGCACCAGGCACGAGGCCTTGCCGGCATGCCCGGCCATGCCACAAGCAAGCCAGCAGCAGCCGCACGCAGGCGCTGCGCATGGCACCAGCAAAAAGGCCGATCTGAGGGCCCTTATTTAATCCCGCCTTTTCACTTTGATCCAGCGGCCTGAAGGAGATGATTCCCTCTCCGCCAATCAAAGGACGACAATGTTGTACGTTGCGTCAGATGCGGCAGCGCTAGAGTGTGTCGCGGCGCACGGAATCAAGTCCAGAAGATTCCATTTGGAATAATCTGATCGGCCGAACTTCAAATGGCCATATCTTGGCCGTCCGATCTCCGATTGAGATGATTCAAAAGCCCACAAGCTTCTCTCTCCGAGCAGAATGTTTTTGAACAAAAAAAAAACAGGGTTTTGAACATAAAAAGCTACGGATTTTGGTGAAAAAAGGAGGATTTGGAGTTTTTCTTGAAGAAAAAATTCCTCTCTACCTTCCTCCATCTGACATACATGATCATTTGAGTAGTTTGGAGGAAAGAGTGAGCCTGAGTGATGTTTTGATGTGAATGATGTTGTGCGAGATAGATTGGAAGAATACCAAAGTTCTACTCTATTGAAGCATATCTATTACTATAGGAGAGCTTGGAACTTCTACGTTGTGAGCGTCAAACTTGCAGTGGATCACGCTGGAAGGTAATCACGCACGCAAACCTTATACTGTGAGATGTATTATGTTGGGAAGGGTTTGTACACATTCCATATCAATTTCATTGTAACCTATTAAGTTGGGGCTTAACAGATTGAGGGTAGTTGCCCGTAATCTCAAGTTGCGACTTGGATTACGTTGGTGATATAGCACCAAGTTGTTGTAGCAAATGAATACTATTGAAGTAGCGTATTGGGTATAATACTGAAACCCCGGTTAGGGTATTGCCCCATGGAGTAGCCATCACAGTGTGTGATTGGTGAACCACGTTATATGATGTGTCTTGTGGATGTGTATATTTTTGTTGTGTATGTGAAGTGTGTGGGTTGCAGGTCTGGGTGTACACACTAGGCAGGCCAAGCCTCTGGTATGGATACCTGTAGGTGTGTGGCATGGTGTGTTACACGAAATGTGTAAATGAACAGGTATGTGAACTAGTCACTCAAGGCAAGACAAGACAAGACGGATAGCTCAAGGCAGCAGTGTTTAACCAATCGGGACGGACCTCAAATAGTTGGGAAGAATTTTAGTGGGTACTGATTCACCCCCCCCTCTCGGTGTCAATCCGGGAATTACAATTGGTATCGAGCTAGGTTCCCCGGGGAGGAAGATTAACAACTTCGGGTACAGGCAGTAAACTAGAGGTTGCAAAAATGGCATTCAATGAAGATAACCACGGGCATGAAAGAATTCCTCCGTTTGACGGATCAAACTACAAGTGTATGGAAAGTCGGGATGGAAGCATATCTTATATCTCAAGGCTATGGAGTCCGGGCGACAAGAAAGAATGGATACACACATCCCACGGAAGACATCACGGATGCAAGTGGAAATGAAAAAGGGAAAATGAAGCCAAAGCAGTCCACAGCCCTTCTAGCATCTCTTGTTAGCAATGAGCTCACCAGAAGTTATTAGCTGTCCTACCTCCAAAGAAATTTGGGACAGGCTGAAAAGTGTACATGAAGGAGATAACAAGATAAAAGAGGCTAAGTTACAAATCCCGAGATCTCGCTTTGAGAGTCCGAAGATGTCCGAAGGAGAAACAATTGAGTTCTATCTCAACCGGGTGAATGGCATCACAAATGCAATCGAGCTTTGGGTGAAGAGATAAAGGAGATACATATTGTCAAGAAAATTCTAAGGACCTTGCCCAAGCTATATAATGCCAAGGTATCGTTGCTTGAAGAGATGGACACCTTGGATTCCCCGACCAACGATGATTTACATGGTATTCGACTACCTATGAAATGAGAATGGTTGATGAAATCCCTACAGAGAAGGAAGCAGCTTTTGAAGCCATGAGAAAGTTGAAGATCAAAGAATCAAGTGAAAAATCAAAAGCAAAAGAGATTAGTGAGTCCGATGACTCAAATGATGAATTGATAGCCTATCTTGCCAGAAGGCTTAAGAAGAGAAGTGATAAATACAAAGGAAAGTCAACACTGAAATGTTTCAACTGTGGAGGACTAGGACACTTTGCATCAAAATGTCAAAAGAAAGGAAGAGTATATGACTCTGATGATGAAGACCCTAAGGAGAATCATGACAAGAAAGGTAAAAGAAAATTCATACCAAAAAGGAGAAGTCTGTTGACCAAGAAGAACCAATCCTCAGATGAGTCAGAGGAGGAAGATGACTGTGAGACTCTGTTCATGGTCAGACTTGATGAAATGCTTGAGAACAATGAAGCTGCCAAAGGGAAGGATGATCTTGAAGATGAGGCCAATCTTGAAGCTGAACTATACTCAGCCCTTACAGATCTCAGAGATGAAAGGAAGAAAAACAAAAGATTAAATGACAAGTGCAATGAAGCAACCGAGCTCATAAGTACTTTGTAAATCTCAAATGAAGAAGCAAAGAAGACTGAAAAATGATCTCAAAAAATGCTCTATCCTTAAAAACAGATGAGTGTGCAAAGCTTGAGGAAGAAATTCTGAGATTAGAAACAGAGCTTGCAGAATGTATGAAGAAAAAGAAAAGTTACAAGGAAGCTACTACCTCATCTCCATTGGTGTCTGACCAAGAGACTGAAGAAGAAGAAAATGTGCTTGATGAAATCTTAAGTTATCAAAGATCCTCTCATAATAAGACAGGACTTGGATATGAAGAGCAGAGGATAGAAAAAACTAAGGGTAAAGGGTTTGCTGAGGACCCCATTGTTTTTGTTAAGGCAAAACAACAAAAGAAGTCAAGTGCTGAAAATTATTTGAAGAACAACACTGACAAAGAAGGCTTCACAACAGTAAATAAATTCAAGAAAGGAGAAAGCTTCAAAGGATACTGCTATGGGTGTAATGGCTATGGACATAGAGTTGCAAAGTGCAGAAGACAAATTATACAGCCAGGTATTTACAAGCAGAAATAGATTTGCACCTTTAGTTGAAGACAGAATTGAATGTTTCAGGTGTCAAAAGTTTGGACACATAGCCAGATATTGCCAAACCATCCTTCCATCTCAAAGACAACCTAGAAGGAATGCCAGAAGAAATCCCCCCAGGAGACAAGCTCAGAGAGAAGAAAGGGCTATGGAGGAAAGTGTTAGAAAACCCATTACAGTGAAAGAAAAGGCAATATGGGTTGAGAAAAACAAGAAGAAAAATAATACTTCCTTCATTGTGCAGGCGGCCTTTAAGGCCAACAGTAGGCCCTTGCCATGGATTCTTGATAGTGGATGCTCCACTCACATGACAGGCAATAAAGAAATTTTCTCAAGTCTAAATACTGAAGAAAGTGGATCAGTTAGATTTGGAAATAATGATGGTGCAAGAATTGAAGGAAGAGGAACTGTTAACATCAATAGTGGAAAATTGAAATCTCATAATGTATTGTATGTCAATGGCTTAAAACATAATCTTCTGAGTGTCACGATCTGTGATCGGGTAATGACGTGACTTTCACTAAAAATGGTTGTGCGATTAAAAGTGTTGCAAAAGGAAAGACTGTGGCACATGGAGTCGAATCGGAGGCAACTTATATGTTCTCTCGAGACAAATGACAACAAATGTTTGATAAGTCGGATGATGAGAACCGGCTGTGGCACGTAAGGGTCAGGGCACATAAATTTCAAGAATCTTGCCAAGATAAGTAGACAAGAGTTAGTGAGAGATCTTCCCATTTTGAAGGTTCCAGAAAATCATGTATGTGGACCATGTCAGAAAGGAAAGCAGGAAAAAGCAACATACAAGTCAAAGGAGTTTCATGTCAGCAAACCACTTGACCTAATTCATATAGACTTATGTGGGCCCATGAGAATCCAAGCCATTGGAGGAGAAATGTACTTTATCTTATTTATTGATGAGTATTCTAGGATGACCTGGGTGATGTTTCTGAAGGAAAAAACTGAAGCTCTTGACAAGTTCAAAGCATTCAAGAAGAGAGTGGAAAATGAGACAGGAAACACAATCAAGTGTTTAAGGTCTGATCAAGGCAAAGAATTTACATGGAATGAATTCACCAAATTTTGCAATGAAAGTGGGATAAGAATTCAACATTCAGCAGCCAGAACACCTCAGCAGAATGGAGTGGTTGAAAGAAAGAACGGAACGGTGCAAGAAATGGCTAGAACTATGATGGCGGAAAACAACACAAAGAAAACATTTCTGAGAGAAGGCATCTATACAAAGCAGTGCATATCACCAACAGATGTTTACTAAGGCCTGATGAGAACAAGACACCTTATGAATTGTGGTTTGGAAGGAAAGCTACAGTGAAGTATCTCAGGGTCTTTGGTTCAAAGTGTTACATCAAGAGAAAGGAAGAGAATCTTGGCAAGTTTGATGACAGAGCTGATGAAGGCATATTTTTAGGATACTCTTTCAAAAGAAAGGCTTATAGATGTTACAACAAAAGACTAAACAAGGTTGTTGAAAGTTCTGATGTCAGAATTGATGAACAATTACCCTACTCAAAGAGAGCTGAGCCAGAAAGTTCAGTGTTTGAAGAACTTGAAGATAATGAAACAGGGGCAGCTGAAAAGGGACAAAAATCAGAAATAGAATCAGAATTACAAGAGTTTGAGGTGGAAATGCAAAAGGATGGAAGACCAAAGGACAACAAATGGTTAAGGATTCATCCAAATCATCAAGTTATTGGAGATCCAAATGCTGGGATGCAAACCAGGAAAATGAAGACAACTACTTTCTCTTTATTGTCAGAAGTTGAACCCAAGACTGTATATGAGGCTGGCAAGGATGAGAACTGGATGAAAGCCATGAATGAAGAGCTTGATCAAATTTAAAAGAATAACACATGGGAGTTAGTTCCAAGACCAACAGACAAAAATGTAATTGGCACAAAATGGGTCTTCAGGAATAAGTTGAATGAAGATGGAAAGGTGGTCAGAAACAAAGCCCGACTGGTGTGTAAAGGTTATGCCCAAGTGGAAGGAATTGACTTTGAGGAGACTTTTGCTCCAGTGGCTAGACTTGAGTCCATCAGGATGTTCTTGGCTCTGGCAGCTCACAAAGGTTTCAAGGTGTACCAAATGGATGTCAAATCTGCATTTTTAAATGGTAATCTTGAAGAAGAAGTGTATGTTGAGCAACTTGAGGGTTTTCAGCTTTGTGATGATGGAAATAAAGTGTGCAAACTGAAGAAGGCCTTATATGGGTTGAAGCAAGCTCCAAGAGCCTGGTATTCAAGACTGGACACTTATTTGCATCAATTGGGTCTGCGAAGGGGAATAGTGGACAGCAATCTGTATGTCATGACAGAAGATAGTAGTCAGCTGGTAGTTGTGGTCTATGTGGATGACATCATCTTTGGAGGACATTGTGACAAGCTATGTAAAAAATTTGCTGAGAAAATGAGGACAGAGTTTGAGATGTCTATGCTAGGGGAGTTATCCTATTTTTTGGGTCTACAAGTTCAGCAGAGGCAAAATGACATCTTCATCTCTCAAATGAAGTATACCAAGGAGATGTTGAAGAAATTTGTGACGGAGGACCATAAACCAAGGGGGACACCAATGACAAGTGAATATCAAGCTGAGCTCAGAAGATAATTCACCAACAGTTGATCAGACATTGTATAGGTCAATGATTGGCAGTTTACTGTATTTGACAGCTTCAAGGCTTGATATTTTGCAAGCAGTTTTCCTAGTAGCCAGATTCCAGGCTTGCCCAAAAGAGACTCATTTGATGGCAGTGAAGAGAATACTCAGATATTTGAAAGGCACAATAGACTATGGATTATGGTATCCAAAGATTATAAGTTTCACCTTGACAGCATTTTCAGATGCAGACTGGGCTGGTAGCATTGATGACAGAAAGAGCACTAGTGGTGGTGCATTCTTTTTGGGAGAGAGCTTATGTCACACCCCAAATTCTGATCCAACCAGAACGGTGTGAGTGAACCGTCATTGAACCAACGGTTCACACCAGGATCTCGAATAGGCCGTGTCCACCCATACAAACCAATTACACATAACCACAATCAGAATATAAACATACAATGGAAGACTTTAAATAGAATGAACTGAGTATCTATTGATAATTTAAATAAATATCCCATTATTCAAATTCAATCATAAAATAATAATCTTTTACATCTCTTAATAACAAACAAAAATAACTGAAATAAATAAATAAAACAAATCACGGTACACGCAGAAAGGGCACTCGCATGAAGCGTCATGCTCGTCCCGTCCCGCCGTACATCCAACACCGCGAAGACCACCATACGCCGGAGCGTTTACGTAGTCGTCCACAGTATATCCCGCATCAACATCTAAAAACAATGTATATACAAAGGGTGAGCACACAACACAGCTCGTAAGGGCAATCGAGACAGTTTCACAAGATTATGCATGAGTAACAATCATTTTATCTTTGTGGTCCGGTTTTTAAGTTTGCAATGTGCTATAGAAAGGTTTGGTGGCCCCCGCACCTCTATACACGAGTGTGTGGCGTCGCACAATAATCACACAACCACCAACCCACATACACCCATCATGGAATAGAGATAGAGCTAAGGTATACCCGCACCTCCCCGATACTCTACCCATACCAATTACCTAAGCCCCTATCGGCCGGGGCTCGCAAACCCGGGCTCGCAACTAACCAATCCTATATGTCAACAATGTATGCTCTATCCCGAGACAGCCGTCTATGGCATAGAGATAGAGCTAGAGCGTGCAGGCCGGGTCGGAGACCTCCAAAACCTCACCTCCCCCGATACCCTATCCGCAACTAACCCACTAGGATAGAAACAATACGCAGTAGACCCTATCCCAACACCACTCCCTACGGCATAGAGATAGAGCTAAAGCATCGTGGACAAGGCAGCGTCGACTGGAATCCTCAAGCACCACCCAACGATGGTCGGGACAACATCAATATCGGAGACCAACGTACCACGATCTTCCCCCGATACCCCACCCGTACCAAGCATGTTAAGATAGAATACTACAAAAGGTGCCGAGTGTGAAGAGCGATCCAGGCCCATGCCCCACTCCACACACCAACGAAAACAATCACATGCCTAACAATCACATCCTATGAATGCATGAACAATAATAATAACTGAAAGTAAATGATGGCATGTGAATATGCACAAACATCACACCATAGATATTCAATGATTAACAACAATTTACTGTCCATTAATTATTAGGTTTAGGTCAGATTTCCTTACCTGACGCTCGTTCAATAACTTGCTCTACGTCGCAAGATCCAAACGATAAGTCACAGCGTCCTACATAATATTAGGGTTTCATTAGAATATATTATTTAAGGTTTCATGTTGGTCGGAAACCAACATGGTTACAAAATACCCTCACAGAGTTGACCGGTGGCATGTACCGGTCGCAGCTCTGTGGGAAAGACTGGCGACCGGTATGGTCAGCCGGTCCCCCACAAACAACCTCCCGAGAGGTAGCGGTCGCAACATACCGGTCGCACTATGTGCAACCGGTATAGTCGACCGGTATGTCTCCGGAAGACCATACATGGGTTCTTCGACTGCCGTCGATCATCCTCCATGGATTTTCAGGGTTTCTCCTATCCATTCTAAGTCTAGGCTTTGAGTTAGAGCTATCCCCAACTCATTCAAGTCTCGTTTCGATGAATATCATCTTGAAACTCGAATCTAGGGTTTGACGGCAACTTAGGGTTATTGGCCAAATTAGGGTTTTAGATCAATACCTACTTTGCATGGTATTGATCCACCCACACAACTATCATAGGGTAAGAAGATGGATTCAAACACTTACCGTTGACAGGCGTAGCGAGGGCTTCGTCAAACGGTAATGGCGGCACCTCCTTCTTCTTCCCAGCTCCTTCTCCTCTCCAAGCTCTTTCTCTTCTCTAGGGTTTGTGAGAAACAATGGAAAGGATTTGAGGGGTTTAAGGGTGTATTTATAGGCTAAAAATAGGGTTTAGTAACCCTACTAGGATTAGGAAACTTCTAGGATTCGAAATCAGGAAAGTGGGACCCGCAGAGACCAATTTCCAAATTCCCGCACATAGCTGTGCAGGCCATACCGGTCGACCGGTACCATCATCCGGTACCATCGACCGGTATACCTAAAATCAGGTATACTTGGTCGACTTCGGTCCGATTTCGTACCTGTTCGTTATCCGCTTGCCCCGTCTGGCTCGGTGATGATCGGAAGACCTGTCACGATTCAAAACCAAGGTTAGACCGGGTTTTCAAAGTGCGGGTCTTACAGCTTAGTAGCATGGCACAGCAAGAAACAGGAATCTGTTTCCTTATCTACAGCAGAGGCAGAGTACATAGTAGCGGCAGCCACATGCACTCAAGTAATCTGGATGAAAAGACAGATGTCATGGAAAGATGCGGTGGGCACTCCTACAGTGAGGCTATGTAAGGGGAGTTCATCCGGAAGGGGGTATTTTTCGTTTATATGTCCTTTGAAACTTGTTGTCAAAGGGGAGAAAGGATGTGCGCAAAGGGTGTGTGCATCATCTCATGTAATATGGGTTGCCAATAATTCCAAATGGGAAGATTGTTGGAACCTTGACCAAGTTAAGGTTGTCATTGTTGGCAACTCTGAGTTGACAAGGTGATATGGAGGAGAGAGAATATCTGAAGGCCCACTGGTAGTCATGATGATCGGGGACGGTGCTCTAACGGCGATTGATGTGAGAGAACCACCAAGAAAGTTGACAAGAAAGTCCAAATAAGAAGAGAGAGAAAGAAGAGAGACAAAATGGAGGAGAGAGAAAGAGGAGAGAGAAAGAGGAGAGAGAGTGGGTGGGGACCAGGTGGGTCCCACCTTGGGTGGCCAGGCCAAGCATGGTAGCCAGCCCTAGGCCAGCAGGGCGAAGCCCGCGGCACCGGGCCAGCGAGGCCTTGCCCGGATGCCGGGGCCATGCCACAAGCAAGCCAGCAGCAGCACGCACGCAGGGCCGGTGCGCATGGCACCAGCCGGCGTGCACCAGCAGACTGCGCGCACAGGGCCACGCAGCGCACAGCGGCGGCAGCGCACACCACCGCCGCGCGCAAAGAAAGAAAAGCAGCGCACCACCAGCGCACCGCGCAGCCGGCGCGGAGGCGCCAGCGGCCACGCGCGCACAGCGGGCACAGCGCCAAAGCAAGGCCCGCGCACAACAGCAGCGCGCATGGCACCTGCCGCGCAGCGCCGCGAGCAGCGCGCCGCAAGCATACAACGATGCACTCCATCTGTTCGATGAAATGCCGCAATGAGGCAGCAGAAAAAGGCCGATCTGAGGGCCCTTATTTAATCCCGCCTTTTCACTTTGATCCAGCGGCCTGAAGGAGATGATTCCCTCTCCGCCAATCAAAGGACGACAACATTGTACATTGCGTCAGATGCGGCAGCGCTAGAGTGTGTCGCGGCGCACGGAATCAAGTCCAGAAGATTCCATTTGGAATAATCTGATCGGCCGAACTTCAAATGGCCATATCTTGGCCGTCCGATCTCCGATTGAGATGATTCAAAAGCCCACGAGCTTCTCTCTCCGAGCAGAATGTTTTTGAACAAAAAAACCAGGGTTTTGAACAGAAAAAGCTACGGGTTTTGGTGAAAAAAGGAGGATTTGGAGCTTTTCTTGAAGAAAAAATTCCTCTCTACCTTCCTCCATCTGACATACATGATCATTTGAGTAGTTTGGAGGAAAGAGTGAGCCTGAGTGATGTTTTGATGTGAATGATGTTGTGCGAGATAGATTGGAAGAATACCGAAGTTCTACTCTATTGAAGCATATCTATTACTATAGGAGAGCTTGGAACTTCTACGTTGTGAGCGTCAAACTTGCAGTGATCACGTTGGGAAGGTAATCACGCACGCAAACCTTATACTGTGAGATGTATTATGTTGGGAAGGGTTTGTACACATTCCATATCAATTTCATTGTAACCTGTTAAGTTGGGGCTTAACAGGATTGAAGGTAGTTGCCCAGAATCTCAAGTTGCAGCTTGGATTACGTTGGTGATATAGCACCAAGTTGTTGTAGCAACAGAATACTATTGAAGTAGCGTATTGGGTATAATACGAAACCCTGGTTAGGGTATTGCCCCGTGGAGTAGCCATTACAGTGTGTGATTGGTGAACCACGTTATATGATGTGTCTTATGGATGTGTATATTTTTGTTGTGTATGTGAAGTGTGTGGGTTGCAGGTCTGGGTGTACACACTAGGCAGGCCAAGCCTCTGGTATGGATACCTGTAGGTGTGTGGCATGGTGTGTTACACGAAATGTGTAAATAAACAGGTATGTGAACTAGTCAGCTCAAGGCAGCACAGCCAAGACAGACAGCTCAAGGCAGCAGTGTTTAACCAATCAGGACAGGCCTCAAATAGTTGGGAAGAATTTTAGTGGGTACTGATTCACCCCCCCTCTCAGTGTCAATCTGGGAATTACAAAGTTATTAGGGTTTAGGTCCGATTCCCTTACCTGACGCTTGATTGCTAGCTTGCTCTGCGTCATAGAATCCAAACTCGCTATCACAAGGTCCTACACGATGTTAGGGTTGAATTAGAATTAGTTTCTTAGGATTTACATTGGTCGGAAACCAACTGGGATCAAAAACACCCTCATAGTGCATACCAGTCGCAGGTACCGATCGCATCACTGTGGGGCAAGGTGCGATCGGTATGGTCAATCGGTCCCCCACAGACCAGCTCCCGAGAGGTACCGGTTGTAGTATCGGTCGCATATGGTGCGACCGGTATGGTGGACCGGTATGCCTCCAAAAGACCACCAACTTGGTGTTCACCTTCCGTCGATCACCCCCTATTGTGTCTAGGGTTTCTCCTATGCATTCTAGGCCTGAGCAACGAGTTAGAGTTGTTTCATGTTCCATTCAAGTCCTAGTTTCGATGATCCTTAGCCTAGAATGCGAATCTAGGGTTTATCAACTGTATTAGGGTTTGACAGTAATTTAAGGTTTTTAGATCAATACCTCGCCTTGCATGATATTGATCAATTCATGATTAATCATATATAATGCTTAACTTAGAGAGAAGTTCAAGCACTTACCGTTGGTTTGCAACTATGGTGTTCTTCGTCCAACGGCAGCTCCTCTCCTACCTTTCTTCGCTCCTTCTCCTTCTTTGATCTCTTTCTCCTCTCTAGGGTTTATGAGAAACAATCAAAGAGTTTTAAGGAGGTTTAAGGGTCCTTAAATAGACTAGGTTGGGGTTTAGGAAGTTTCCCTATGTTAGGAAAGTCCCTAGGCTCGAGATTTGGCAAGCGGGACCCACAAAGATCCGTTTTCTGATCTAACTAGTTTGCCCACGCAGACATACCGATCGACCGGTACCATCAATCGGTAACATAGACCAGTATAAAATTTTATCATAATTTAGTCCGTTTTCGTACCTGATTGTCATCCGCTCATCCCGTCTAGCCCGGTGATGATTGGAAGACCTGTTACGAGATGAATTAAAGGTATAGATCGGGTTCATGGAGTGCGGATTTTACAACTCCCCCACCCTTAAAAGAAATTTCGTCTCCAAAATTTGCGTGTAGGTCTCACAACTCCTCCACCCTTAAAAGGAATTTCAACCTCGAAATTTGTACGTACCTTGTTCATCGAAAAGGTTAGGATACTCCTTTCGCATTGCGTTCTCCTCCTCCCAAGTGATTTCTTCTACATCTTGGCTTTTCCAATGCACTTTCACATAATGAATATCTTTGCTTTGGAGATGTTGTACCTTTCGGCTTGTGAGCATCACAGGTATCACCTCAAATGTCAAGTCCTCTGTCAAGTCTGGTGGGTCTGCTCTCAAGATGTGCGATGGATCTTTGACATACTTCTTCAATAAAGTAACATGGAACACATCATGAATGTTTGACATGGATGATGTTAGAGCTAGTTGACATGCCATATTACCATGTCTTGTCAAAATCTCGCATGGTCCCACATACCTGGGGCATAGCTTTCCCTTCTTACCGAATTGTTTCAGACCTCGCACAGGTGATATCTTCAAGAACTCCTTGTCACCCACTGCAAACTCCAGATCTCGAAGTCGGTTATCTGCGTAGTGCTTTTGTCGAACTTGAGCTGTCTTCACTCTTTCCTTAATTTAATCAATTGCTCGACAAGTTTCTTCTACGAACTCCAATCCTACAATCCTTCTCTCTCCCACCTCATTCCATAATAGAGGTGTATGACATTTCTTTCCATAGAGTGCCTCATATGGAGCCATCTGGGTCGTAGCATGGTAACTATTGTTATAAGCAAACTCGATAAGCGATAGCTTCTCGTCCCAAACACCTTTAAAATCTAGGGCACACGCTTGGAGCATATCCTCTAAGATTTGAATAGTTCTTTCTGACTGCCCGTCTGTCTGAGGATGAAAAACTATGCTAAACTTAAACTTAATTCCCATGGTTTTCTGTAATCCTTCCTAGAATTTTGATGTAAAACGGAGATCTTTGTCAGATACTATACTCTCTGGAACACCGTGAAGTCTGACTATATTGTCCACATACAACTTGACTAGCTTGTCCATGGTATACTGCTGTCTGACAGCGATGAAGCGAGCTGTCTTAGTAAGTCGATGGACTATAACTCATACGGCATCCACTGACCTTCGTGTCAAGGGTAGGCCAGTAATGAAATCCACTGTGATACAATCTCACTTCCATGCTGGCTCTGATAGTGGTTGTAGCAAACCTGCAGGTCTCTGCCTTTCTGCTTTAGCTTGCTGGAAATTTAGACATTGGAATACCAATCGAGCTACATCCGCTTTTATACCCCTCCACCAATATAATCTTCTTAAATCATGGTACATCTTGGTGCTTCCTGGATGTACCGAATATGGGGTGTAATGAGCTTCTGTCATAATTCTGTCTCTGATATTTGAGTTCTCACTCTCAGGTATACATAATCGTCCATGATACCTGAGTACCTTATCTGAATCCAAGGTAAAGTCAGGGTTGCTTTTACCCTTCTCTAGATCTGCTTGCACAGTCTTGAGATGTGGATCATGTAGGATTGCTACTTTTACCTCATCTATTAGATCCGATGAGATCTTCAAAGCTGCGAACATCAATGTGAACTTATGAATTAAGTCCTGTTCCACTGGATCTTCTGCAGTCTCTAATATATGCTTTTCATCATTCTCTATTGAGCCCGAGGCTGCAGCACACAATGCAGCGTTGATACTGGGTCCTACCTCAAGTTTCAATGCCTACTTTCTGCTTAAGGCGTCGACTACGATGTTTGCCATACCCGGGTGGTACTAGATATCACAATCATAATATTTTAATAGCTCCAGCCATCTCCTCTGTCTCATATTCAGGTCTTTCTGAGTAAAAAGATAAGTTAAACTCTTTTGATCTGACTTGATCTGAAACTTTTCACCATAAAGGTAGTGCCTCCAAGTATTGATTACGTGAATGACCGCTGCTAACTCCAGATCATGCGTTGGATAGTTCTTCTCATGCTCTTTCAACTGTCTTGATGTGTAGGCAACCACCTATTCTCCTTGCATCAACACACATCCAAGACCCAACCCTGAGGCATTGGTATATAGGGTGAACGACAAGCCTGGTGCTGGGATGGTCATGATAGGTGCAGAGACTAGTCTTGACTTTAGAGTCTAAAAGCACTTCCCACACTCATCTATCCATATGAATTTTTCTCCTTTCTTGGTTATTCTGGTAAGTGGAACGACGATTCTTGAGTAGTCTTCCACGAATCTTCTATAGTAACCAGCCAATCCAAGGAAACTACGAATCTCTGCAATTGATTTTGGTGCATCCCATCCTACTATAGCTATGATCTTGCTTCGATCTACCTTGATATGTCTGTAGATACTACGTGACCCAAGAAGGCCACTTCCTTCAGCCAAAATTCACATTTCTTGAACTTGGTGTAAAGCTTCTCCCTTCTTAGTCGTTGTAGGGCTGCTCTCAAGTGTGTTGCATGAGCCTCCCTGTCCTTTGAGTAGACCAAGATGTCTTCAATGAATACGATGACTGTAGTGTCCAACATGTCATGAAACACTCGGTTCATCAGTTCCATGAACGACGCTGGAGCGTTAGTCAACCCGAACGACCATACCTTGTCCTGAAAGCAGTCTTCAGAATATCTCCTGCCTTGATCTTCAATTGGTGATACCCTGATCTAAGATCAATCTTCGAAAAAACCTTTGCACCCTGCAACTGATTGAACAGATCATCGATCCTAGGCAAAGGGTATCGGTTCTTGATGGTTAACTTGTTAAACTCTCGGTAGTTGATACATAGTCGTATACCATCCTTCTTCTTTACGAACAATACAGGTGCTCCCCACGGTGATATGCTTGGTCGTATGAAACCCTTTTCTAGTAGTTCTTGTAACTGGGTCTTCAACTCCTTCAACTCCGTCGGGGCCATCCTGTATGGTGCCTTAGACACCGACGCCGACCCTGGCATGAGGTTTATCAGGAACTATGTTGCCCTGTCTTTAGGTAGACCTGGTAGATCTTCTAGAAATACATCTGAAAACTCTCGTACCACATCTAGATCTTCCATCTTTGGCACCTCTGCAGCGATGTCGACCACAAACACTAAGTAACCCACTCCTCCCTTCTCTAAGCATCTCTTAACTTTTAGAGCAGAGAGGGTCAGCTTCCTCTTCCTAGGTAATTTGGTTACAGTGAAGCTAAACTCCTTTCCCTTATCATCCTTAAAAACAAGTTTTCTTTCGCCACATAATAAGCTAGCTGAATGATGGCCTAGCCAATCCATTCCCAAGATGACATCAAAGTCTGCCATCTCGAGTTGACCTAGATTTGCTTCTAGGTTTCACCCATCAATACTAACTGAACACCGCCCATAGCATTCATTCAACGCCACTTCTACTCCCAACGGAGAGCGAACTATCAAGCTTGGAGTTAAGAGCTTAACAGGTAACTCCAGTCTCTTTTCGAAAGACATAGAAACAAAGGAGTGTGTAGCCCTAGAGTCATAGAGTACTCTGGCAGGTACACCAACTATATTTACAATTCCTAGAATTTAATTATTCCTTAGTCTACATACTCATACATGGTAGTGCAGTAACCAAAAAAATAACAAGAGACGAATTCATACCAGTGACCACATCAGGTGATGCGGCTGCCTCCTCAGTGGTGACTACAAATACCTTCCCTTGCTGTGGCAGTTGTTTTCTTGGTAGAGTGCAAGTCTTTGCATAATGGCCCAATTACTAGCAGTTGAAACATTTGACATTAGGGTTTTGACCCGCTACCTGTGGTGGTGGTGGTGCAATAGTATTCATTGCTGGCACCACAACAGACTGAGCCCTGTATGGGTGGAATGGTCTAGTGTTCCCTCCACCCGAAGTCTCAGTAGCAGGCCTCTTCAGTCCCTTATTTTGAGCAAAGAAGCTGTCTCTTTGGCTTGATTCAATCACTCGAGCGATCTGCACAGCTTCGTTATACACCTTCTTCTCCAAACCCAAAACGTGTTCACAAATGCTTCCACGCAATCCCATAGTGAACCTACGGGTTTTGGTTTCCTCCTCTTGCATGCTCGCTGGAGCAAAGAAAAATAGCTCTTCGTACGTCTGCTGGTACGCATCAACAGTCAACTGGGATTGTTGCAGGTTGAGGAATTCCTTCTCCATTTGATCACGAAAGCTCTTAGGGAAGTACTTATCGAAGAAGGCTCCCTTGAATATTTCCCAAGTGATTTGGATGTGTTTCGTCTCCAAGTATGGCCGGGTAGAATTCCACCAGGCATTAACATCTTCCTTGAGCATGTGTGTAGCAAATAGCACCTTCTCATCCTCTGTGCAAGTCATCAGACGAAAGTTCTTCTCCATCTTAGCAACCCACTGTGCAGGCCATAGTGGTTTTCCTAGTTTCCCTGTGAAGGTAGGGGGTGATGATGATGAATAGATGGATGATATTCCTACACCAGAACCCCAGCCCATACCTGCAGTAGGACCATCACAACCTCCTCCCAATACTGTGATGGGTATGTTTACGATGATTTGAGATGCCCAGCGCAAGATGAACCATGACCTAGGGCGCCTCTCTCGCAGCCTCAGAGTCACACAGGAGCAGGTACACTGGCTCAGGGTTGCATATGAGCGTGACTATGACATCCCTGACCTTATTCCTCCAATGCCCCCAACCCCATGATGGATTACTTCATTTTTTCGACTTGTGGATTGTACCCTGTGGTACAATTAACTCTTCACTCTTTGGATGTTTCATACTTTACTCTTTGATAAAAATTTCTTTTCTTCTTACTAGTTATGAAAGTTTATGATCATTCTTGCTTGTTCATTTTTTGTTTTCTATCTAGAGCATGTCTGTTTATTAGGTTCTCACTTTTTAATATGGTACATTATGCTCTTTAGTATTTAGTCTCAGGCATCAAACAAGTGCTTAAGGTGTGTTTTTATTAAAGCTTCTAATTCTTCCTATCTCAGTTCATCGACTCAGTTAAGTGCAAATATGGTCTGTTGGACAGAGCATAAGAGCTCTGATACCAAGTTGTCACACCCCAATTTCGACTGAACCAGAAGTGTGAGTGAACCGTTACTAAACCAACGGTTCACATCAGGATCTCAATAAGACCATGTCCACTAACACAAATCATTGTACATAATCACAATCTGAATATAAATAAATACAGCGAAAGTCTTAAATTAAATGAACTGAGTACTCTATTGATAAATTAAATAAGTTATCCAATTATTCAAATATCAAAACATAAATAAATATCCTTACACTGTTTATAAAATTCAACTGAAATAAATAAAATAAATAAAAATCATCCTAGAGGTACACGCAGTAAAGGCACTCGCATGAAGCGTCATGCTCGTCCTCCCCTGCTTGTACTTCCAGGGCAGCAACTCTTTCATATACTGGAGCATCCACGTATTCCTCCATAGTGTAACCTGTATCAACATTTAAAAATAGTGTGTACACAAGGGTGAGCTCATAACTTAGCTCAGTAAGAAAATCAGACAATGCAACAAACAACATGCATGAATAACATTCACATTGTGGTTTGATTTTAAGTTTGCAATGTGTTATAGAAAGGGTTGGCAGTCACCGCACCTCTATACATGAGTGTGTGAATCCACCCAATGGATCAAACACCACTGTCGTCCCACATGCACCCACCATGGAATAGAGATAGAGCTAAAGTGTCCAGATTACACACCGTCAACACTTCCCCTGATGCCCTATTTATACCAATATGTAAGCCCCCTATTGGTGAGGACTTACAAACTGGGCTCGCAACTAACCAATCCTATATGTCATCACAATAGGCCATATCCCAGCACAGCTCACTACGGCATAGATATAGGGCTCGAGTCTAGTGGCCAGGCCGGAGACCATAGTGCCACTTCCTCCCCCTGATACCCTACCCGCACGAAGCACGCTAAGACAGAAGCGATACGAAAAGGTGCTAGTGTGAGGAATGATCCCAGACCCCAGGCCCTTCCCATTCCACACACTAATGAAAACAATCACATGCCTAACAATCACATCCTAGCATAGTGAGTATGCATGAACAATATAATAACTGAAAGTAAACATGACATTCGAGTATGCATAAATACCATTCCACAGAATCATAATTATTAACAACGTTTTACTGTTATTAAGTTATTAGGGTTTAGGTCCGATTCCCTTATCTGACGCTTGATTGCTAGCTTGCTCTGCATCACAGAATCCAAACTCGCTATCACAAGGTCCTACACAATGTTAGAGTTGAATTAGAATTAGTTTCTTAGGGTTTACGTTGGTCAAAAACCAACTGGGATCGAAAACACCCTTACAGTGCATACCGGTCGCATCACTGTGGGGCAAGGTGTGACCGGTATGGTTGATCGGTCCCCCACAGACCAGCTCCCAAGAGGTACCGGTCACATATGGTGCGACCGGTATGGTCGACTGGTATGCCTTTGGAAGGCCAGCAACTTGGTGTTCTCCTTCCGTCGGTCACCCCCTATTGGTTCTAGGATTTCTCCTATGCATTCTAGGCCTGAGCAATGAGTTAGAGTTGTTTCATGTTCCATTCAAGTCCTAGTTTCGATGATCCTTAGCCTAAAATGTGAATCTAGGGTTTATCGATTGTATTAGGGTTTGACAGCAATTTAAGGGTTTTAGATCAATACCTCACCTTGCATGGTATTGATCAATTCATGATTAATCATCTATAATGCTTAACTTAGAGAGAAGTTCAAGCACTTACCGTTGGTTCGCAACTATGGTGTTCTTCGTCCAACGGCGGCTCCTCTCCCACCTTTCTTAGCTCATTCTCCTTCTTCGTTCTCTTTCTCCTCTCTAGGATTTATGAGAAACAATCAAAGAATTCTAAGGAAGTTTAAGGGTCCTTAAATAGACTAGGTTGGGGTTTAGGAAGTTTTCCTATGTTAGGAAAGTCCCTAAGCTCGAGATTTGGCAAGCGGGATCCATAGAGATCTTTTTTAGGATCTAACTAGTCTGCCCGCGTAGACATACTGGTCAACCGGTACCATAGACCGGTATAAAATTTTATCATAATTTGGTCCGTTTTCGTACCTGATTCTCATCCGCTCGTCCCGTTTGGCCTGGTGATGATTGGAAGACCCGTTACGACATGAATTAAAGGTTTAGATTGGGTTCATGGAGTGCGGGTTTTACACTCCTAATGGTGTTCCAATTGCAAAAAATATGGTTTGTAGATTGCGCAAATCATTGTATGGCTTAAAGCAAGCCTCAAGACAATGGTTTCTCAAATTTGTAGAAGCTTTATTACAATTGGGGTTTCATCAATCAATGACCGATAATTCGTTGTTTACTTTTTATGCTCCAAATATATTCACCATTATATTGGTTTACGTTGATGATATTATCATCAGTGGGCCCAATGAAGCACATATCAAAGAGATCAAGACAAATTACAATCTTTCTTTCATATAATGGATTTGGGGCTCCTTACATACTTTTTGGGCATTGAGGTAAATTCAACGGCAGATGGTATTTTTTTGACATAGCAGAAATATGCTTTTGATATAATGGTGTATTCTGGTCTTGTAGCCTGAAAGCCTATTCCAACTCCAATGGAACAACATCTCAAACTAGACAATGAGCATGGCACATTATTACCTGATCCAAGCTCTTATCGCAGATTAATAGGTCGTCTCATTTATCTCACGGTAAGAAGGCCTGATTTGAGCTATGTTGTTCATACTTTGAGCCAATTTATGCATGCTCTGAGTAATTCTCACCTCCAAGCAGCATTACGGGTCGTTCGCTACATCAAGGGTACAATTGGTTTGGGCCTACATATGTCACATACTAATAAGCCCGTCATTTCTGGTTTTTGTGATTCAGATTGAGCTAGTTGTCCATTCATCAGACGATCCACTATTGGGTACATTATTTTCTTTGGCTCAAGCTTAATTTCTTACATTATTTTCTTTGGCTGAAGCCCAATTTCTTGGCTCACAAAGAAACAGTCCACTGTTTCTAGAACCATAGCTGAAGCCGAATATAGATCCCTATCTACTACAGCTTGTGAGTTTGCTTGGATACGGTCATTACTTACCCTTCCAATGGCTTTATACTATGACAATCAGGCCGCATTACATATTGTTGCAAATTCAGATTTTAATGAACAAATCAAGCATATCGAAATTGATGGTCATATCGTTCTTGAGAAAATCCAAAATGGGTTTTTTTTGTCCATATCATATTTTTACACATTTCCAACGGACTGATATTCTCACAAAGGCATTAGGCATCCAACTATTCAATTTTTTGACTTCCAAGCTTGGGGGGCGTGTTAGGATATAAAGGACGTGTCATAAATCAGTAGTTAGACTAGAAGTTAGTTTGATTATCCAATATCATTTAATCTTATCTTGTATCCAAAACTCAGGCTATATATAAGCCATTGTACTTTGTTCTGAATAATAAGAATACAACTTCACATTTTTCGATTTTCTCTTTGTTCAAACTCTGAAGTTAACAGGGAATAAAATGTTTGTTTATCCTCGGGTAGTATAGTGAAGCCTGGTCAAGATCTAGAATTGTTCCTATATCAAAGTCTTTTCACTTTAAAAGATGAACCAAATGTTCTCCACTTTAAAAGAGGCACCAAACCCTTCTTCCCGCGGTTGCAGTTAACAAAGAAAAAGAGTTAAGGAGAAACGGCCTCCGGTGGAAAGGTTTACCCTTCTTGTGAGGAGATCGTGAGATTTCGTTATTTTTTATCTTTTTTTTCTTCTCTTCTAATATTATGTGACGTTCATTCATCATTTAATTTTGCAGGCATTTATCTCTAGCCGTCAAATTGAATCCGGGTGCTCACCCCTTAAACACTTAGGGTTGTTTTAGAGGGGCTCGATCCAATACTTCTTCCGACGGTTGCAGTAACAAAGAAAGAGTTAAGGAGAAACGGCCTCCAGCGGAAAGGTTTACCCTTCTTGTGAGGAGATCGGGAGATTTCGCTCTTTTTTATCCTTTTTTTTCTTCTCTTATGATCTTATGTGACATTCATTCATCATTTAATTTTGCAGGCATTTATCTCTAGTCGTCAAATTAAATCCGGGTGCTCACCCCTGAAACAATTAGGGGTGTTTTAGAAGAGCTCGATCCAATAAAAAGTTACGATAAATGGAGAAGTGCTGGGCAAAAGATTTTGTTTTATGTTATTATACAAAAATAAAATCATTTTAGTCTTAACATTCTTTCTTTAAACCCTCAAAAAAAAAAAAAAAAAAAAGTTGAAAGTATTGGTTTTGGTAGAGGGGTAAATAAGTAATTTTATTTTTTACAATTAAATACTATTAATTGACTAGAGCTGAGTGTAATTTGTAAACTATTAGGGATCTTTCTATAATTAGACCTAAGTACATGAAAATTTCTGAATAATTTACCCAAAAAAACTGCATAAACGAAGATAATTGTCTGCTCAATAGGGTCGACTGCCGCACAATAGAGTGCACTACAGGAGTCACTAGATTGGCCAACCAAAGTCGACCTCAATATTACCACTATCGATCATTCCAATCAAACGGCCATACAATGAATCAAGTCCATCTAAGTAGAATTTATCACCATTTTTTTTCACGTCTAAAATCAAGATTCTAAAGTGACGGTCCAAACTTCATCTATCATCTTATGTGATTCTAATTCTGGCCTTTAACTAGGGCATCTAGTGCTTGTACGGCATGATTCCGAAAAAATGGGTCCTCATGGTTCATTATCCGGATCTGTAATTGTTTCCTGTCCTTAAAGATTAAAAAAAAAAAGGTCGGTCTGTCCTTAAAGATTAAGAAAACAAGAAGCGAACAATTACAATAATAATTAGCCAAAGGTGCAAGAAATGCAGCAAAAACGTTTATCGAAATTGATTCGAATCATTGACATTGGTATCGACAAATCATTTAGTAAATAATTCGGTTTCAAGTTTAGCACACATACATGCACACCATCTCTCAGTCTCTCTTTGAATTTCTTACTCTCTGTCTCCGAGTCTCTCCCGTTCGCTGCTCATCCCATCTAATATATGAGTCAAGTGCTCTAAAGTCTTGACTTGATAAGATGGTTAAAAGATAAAGAATGAAGGAAGCAAACTCTCTTGAGTCTTGGCACTATGATTGAACATATGTTTGGGTTCACATCCAAATAACAAAATTTCTTTTGCAAGCTTAACAAGACTAGCAACTACACCATTTAATGGCTAGCGAGTCATTTAGAAACTGATTAGGGGAATAGATGCGTTAAACCATCTATAAATATCAAGCAAAATTGTTTAACAAAAAATGATTAAAAACAAGATAACCAAAATCGATTAATAAGCGATTCTGATAGCAATTTTGACACCATTTTTTAATTAATCAGTTTGATTTCAGTTTTACCCTCCTACACATTGCACTGCACTGTTTAACCGATAATAAACTATTTATTACCATTAAATTAGCCTGATAATAATTATCGTACTATGAACAAAATAAAAATTATTTATATGGGTGGGGAAGCACTTCTAGGCTATGTGGCCCATATACTAGTAGGAGGCCAATGGAACACGTACAAGATGGGGATCCAAGAACCGGGATTTGATCATTTCAGGCACTGGTCATTTTGTCCACTCCAGGCATCCAATCAAGCAAGGATCTTATATTATGAAAAAAAAGAAAAAAAAAATCCTCATTATCCTTCGTTAATATTCATAAATTGTTATTTGCAATAAAGTTGAATATAAGATAACATCAAAGAGTCACTTTTTCTTCTGCGAGTGTGTATCATTGGTAAACCTATGAATAACCAAAGAATTACTGGTTTTAAGCTCCACTTTTATTTAACAGAGAGAGGTGACAAATGTATGATATAGCAAATAAAATGATTTTAAAATTATAAAGGTAAATTCAACAAAGAGTTTATTGTCAAAACCATTTATTAAAACACTGACATATACCCATTTATTAAAACACTGACATATATATATATATATATATATATATATAGCATCTGATTAATGTGTAGAGTAGTATAAAATCCATTTATTTCAGTATATGATCATAGCCAAAATCCAATAACATATTACTAATTAATTGACTCTAAAAATAGATTCCTATATATCTACTCTTTAACCATCAAACTCCAACGAATCAGTTGTTGCTAGCTCTATCCAAAAAATGCCCATCTGCAATTTTAAAAGAGCAAAATAAGAAGAAAAAAAATATCAAAGAGAACCAGCAAATTAGATATAAAAAAAAATTGAAAACAAAATAATAACGATATATAACACAATAATATGTAAATGTAAAAGATTTAGAACTTGTAATGGTCACCTCATATATATAGTATTTTCAGTCTAAAGTTGTTGAACGTTGAGATGCCTATTTCCCCCATCCCAGCTCAACTGGACCTTATCTCCACTTTTCAATTTCCTTTCTCCAAATAATTTTCCCATGGATAAAACATACGCATAACCCCTCCTCTCCAAATATTCTGTGAAGCTTTTGCCACGATAACGTACTTTAATGGGAATTTGCATCATGTCTCTCTCAGATGAATTCAAATTATGAACATTTAAATGCTGATAAATGTGATCAACAACCAGACCCTCATCAAGTTCAAAACTTCGATTGAACTCATGTGACGGAGTGATTGAGATAACCTGGTTTGAGCTTCTTCTTGGGAGATTATTATCTTCTCTTATCTCTATCAATCTCCGACCATTTTCCGACCCTGAAGGGAAGAATCTAGGAAAAAACGCTGTTTTCTTCATTGCAGATAAATTAAAGAGACTGAATAAGTTGAAAGTTTCGTTTTATAGTTGGTCATATTTATAACAAAAACAAATGAGAACTTAAAAAAGAAACTTTCAATTTTCACTTAAGAACTTTCTGTTTGTATAATCTCCGTATAAGAACATTTTTCTGTCCCTAAGATATTAATGGTTTCTTTTTCTCTTTTCTTTGGTAGTTTAGTTAGGATTTTGCATGCATGCATAAAAAGAAGAAATAAGATGCATGCATAAAAAGAAGAAATAAGAGCCTAGAAAAGAAACTTTCCAATCTATACTTAAGAATTATCTATTTATAAAAATCTACATATAAGAACTTTTCATATGTCCCTAACATTTTAATGGTTTCTTTAATTTCTCTGTTTTCGTCTATATTTTAGTTAGTATTCTGCATGCATGAAAATAAAAATTACTTAACATTATTAGCTTTTTTTTTTTTTTTTTTTTTTTTGGGGGGTACATTAATAGCTAGTTAATATCTTGTTTTTAATTATAGAAACAATTATATGTTAATTGGTTTTTTGGATACAATGAATCTGAAATAAGTATTAATTAGAATATTTTAGTGCCAAAATCTATTACCAAGAAAAATCAATTAATTAATAAGAGACCTTTCTCATCTCTACATGAGCTCTGAACAATTCAAATTCACAATCCAATGAAGAAACCTGGTTGTGGGAGTTGAATGATGAGTTGAAAAACTATCACATGTTGTTTTAGATTGAATGTCGTACCTCATTTGAAAAATTATTTGTTCCGCTGATGAAGACTACACTGCAACAAAAAAAAAATGTTTGAACCTGAGTCGTATCACAAGCGATACTGTCCTAAAGACATAATTTGCTCCCAATGGTGTAATCGGGTTTTGATGCAAATCTGGCTCCAAGATAAAACAGTTTCTTGGTTTCCCGTATTAAACCTGCACTGATCTAATAAGCCCCTTCGAGTACTTCGGAGTAGTACTAAGGCAAATGCAGATGTCGATGATGGAAAAAACCGATTAATATGATAAATCAAAATAAAATCGACAGAGGGACAACATATAGTATTGGCTATCAGAGAGAGAGAGAGAGAGAGAGAGAGAGAGAGAGAGAGAGAGAGCATTAATTTCATAAAATTCGTACCCAATGGAGGACCCCTACTATCCTGTTTATAGAGTAAGACATGTCCTTTCTAGACACCTTTAGATGTAGGTGTATCCTTTTGAATAGTCATATCTATTCATTAATGAATCCGGTTTAGTTTGGGTCACGGAATGAATCGCATCCGACCCAACATAAACAAAAAAATAGCCTAACTCTAAAAATATATCTTGAGTTGACCCACACCACTCCGAGCTATGACATGACCGTCTCGGCTAGGGTATGAAAAGCAACCCAGAATCAACCCGGACACAAGGGAGGAGGGAGACTTCCCTCTAAATAAATTCTATTCACTAATGAATCCGGTTTGGTTTGGGTCACGGAATGAACCGCATCCGATCCAACATAAACAAAAAATAGCCTAACTCTAAAAATATATCTTGAGTTGACCCACACCACTCCGAGCTATGACATGATCGGCTCGGCTAGCGTATGAAAAGCAACCCAAAATCAACCCGAACACAAGGGAGGAGGGAGACTTCCCTCTAAATTATCTTATCCCTTATAGTTCCCAAAACTATATATAAGGTACCCTACAATCTTTTTCACTTCCCATGTGGGGACTAAAGAAAGAGACCAACCATACTTGTGTCATCTTGAGATCTTGGGATCTAATCTCACTAGCTCCACCTCAATACCCTCTCAAACTACATACTATAGGTAGAAAAAACCAAAATAACTTTATTTTGAAACTTTACCTTTTTTTACTATAAAATTAATAATTCAAAAGATTATAATTAAAATACAACACCACATCAGTCATCCACTTGGCAAAAGCGAGAATCTGGAACGTACCATATGGATTTTATTACAACTCTAAAAGGTGTGAAGCGTGAATGCCGACATCTATGTCTTGGCATAATCTTCCGGTTTAATTAATCTAATTCATGTTTTATTACCTATTTACATTTTTGGGTCTTGGTGGGATTACCTCCCTTAATTCATTTCTTTTGAAAAGGTTTTTCAGAAGGTTTTTTGTGCAGGATTTGATAATGTTTTTTTATTCCACTAGCACCCAAAATGTTGTCATCTAGTCCGGATCTGGAATATGATAATGTTTTTCCTTAACAATCTCTAAGGGTGTCAATGGCCGATCTGGGTGGGACTCGGTCTAGATTAAATTAATATCGAGTTTTATATGATTTGACCGAAACATATCTATTAAGAGATTCAAGTTGGGTGGGCTGCACTGTGCACAATAACTAATGAGCCAATCCGATTCCTGATTGTTATTGGGCTAGTTTGGGCCAATTCGGGTTGGAAGCTTGGTAGGAAACCTGTTAAGGCCATTTAGAAGACTGAAGTAGTAAAACTAGAGTTTAATATTCGGTCTAAATTTATTTGGTCCAGGCCATTATTAGGTTCGTTCTCGTCAGTCCCCTTTTTTGGGCTGGTTTCAGGTTAGCCCGGACTGGACCGGGACCGGTAGGATATGCCATCCCTCAACCCAAAATATGTCTAGTAACAGTTCAATCCGGATCGATTTCAGGTTAATTTAGCCAATTTGATCCGAGCTACTGGTTCAGTCCCAAATTGACACCCTTAACAATCAAAAATCATACTAGAGAAATAAAAGACCCTAAAGATTCCTATTCTTTGGAAGAATTGAAAGTAATTACTGAAAATGTAATTGAAGTGGATGACAAGCATAACTGTGTCAAGTGCAATTTTTTATTAGGGTAAATTACTCATACCACCCCTGTGAACTTTGCTTATTACACATGAACTTAAAAATTGACAACAATTAATCATACTACCCCTAAGTTTCAAACCTTGTTACGCTAAGACCCACAAATGATGATGTTTTCAAGGTTAAACTCTTTTAATGTCTAAACTATCCTTATGGGTATGGTGAAAAGACTAAAATAGGTTAAACTCTTTAACTGAAACCCTTCACTAAAGCCCGACTTTACAGCCCTAAAATCTCTTCAGTTCGAGTTCGTCCCCAAAATCTCTTACCCTAAACCCTGACGGTGGAGTGCTATGGTGGAGACGAGTACGATAGAAGGAGTAGAGTGTGACAGCGACGGTGGAGTACGACGTTTTGATTCCACCACCGCTGCTCACAGCAATGGAAGCAATACCCACCCTGATGAAGACAACAACAACAACACTGATCGAGACGACAAGGATTAAACAATAGGTAGCCATGAAAACTCCGAACCCGGCACCGGAAAAAGGCCTCATGGCCAGCCAGTGGGGTCCAAGAACAAACCAAAGCCACCAATAATCATCATGAGGGAGAGCCCTAACACCCTTAGAAGCCATGTTCTTGAGATCAACAGCGGCAGCGACGTCGCCAACAGCCTCAACACATTCGCACGTAGCCGACAGCATGGGGTTTGTTTTTTAAGTGGTAGTGGTTTCATTACCAATATGACCCTCCGACAGCCGGCGGCGCAGGGGATGTCATAACCCTCCATGGACTGTTTGAGATGCAACGAGACTTTTCTCTAGGGCCGTCTCCTCGAGGTGCAACGGGTCTGACTGTGTATTTGGCTGGGGGACAAGAGCAGGTGGTAGGTGGGAGCATTGTGGGTGCGTTGATTGCCTCTAGGCCGATCATGGTGATTGCAGCGACCTTTAGCAATGTGACTTATGAGCGGCTGCCATGGCAAGATGAGCCCATCGGCGTCAGAGAAGGACTGTATGTCACACCCCAATTTTGGTCTAACCAGAATGGTGTGATGAACCACCAATAAACCAACGATTCACCCAGGATCTCGCATAGGTCGTACCCACCATATCAAACCACACACACATTCCACATTAATAATCAGAGATAATAAACAAATAAGCAGATGTTTTGCAGATAAAGAACTGAGAGTCTAACAGTGATAAATAAATATTTAATCCAACTATCTCAAAACCACAAGACATAAAAATAAATAATCAATTACATATCCGATGTTCAAACTATAACTAAACCTAAGCAAAAACACATTGGTTGCACTAGCATGATGAATCATGCACATCTTCTTCAGCTTCTACGTCCATCGCAGCAAGGTGTCCATACGTCAGCACATTCATATATTTTTCAACTGTAGGACCTGCATCATCAACTAAAAATATTCAACGTTGAAAGGGTGAGCACACATCACGGCTCAGTGAGCAAACAAAACAATGCAAAAAACATATGCATGCATTCAATTCATATCTCTGGTCTGATTTATAAATTTGCAATGTGTTATAGAAAGGTTTAGTGGCCACCGCTGCCGCACCTCTATACACGAGTGTGTGGATCCGTCCAATGGATCAAACACCATTGTCGTCCCACATGCACCCACCATGGAATAGAGATACAGCTAAAGTGTCTGGATCAAACATCGCCAACACTTCCCCTGATGCCCTACCCATACCAACACGTAAGCCCCTATTGACGAGGGCTTGCAAACTGTGCTCACAACTAACCAATCCTAATGCCAAACAGTGTATCCAAGGCCTCACCCCAGCATCCCTCAATACGTCCATAGAGATAAAGCTAAGGCCCCCTGGCAGAGTCAGAGACCACACAGTCCAAGACCATCTCCCCTGATGCCCTTCGACGTAATAGTTCTGCTAAGGTAATGACGATACGAAGATGTTAGTGGGCAAGACTTGAGTAGATATAGAGCTAGAGTCTGGTGACGAGGTCGAAGACCACCATGCCACGTCCTCCCCCTGATGCTCAACTCGCATCCAACACACCAACCATACACATACATTCACATGCCTATTCCTAGCATCATCATCATCATCATGTTATAAATAAACATAATTAAATATGCATGAACAATAATAGCAGGAATATTGGATGACATGTGAGATGCACATTACAAGCATACAAGCATAGAATCAATCATGACATTGGACTCAATAAAAATAAACAGTTTGTTATTATCCAATTAGTTTAGGTTTTGTTCCCTCACCTGTTAGCAATACCTGATGTCCTTCTAAGCCTTGAAATTCTCTTTGAATTGATTTAACAACCTAAAAGTTATATGAATTTAAGTTAAGGTTCATGTGTGACATGTTACAGTAGTCAAAAATCGAAATAGAGCACTGATAGGTGCCTGATTGGTCCTATGGTCTCATGTTGTATCGACCTTACTGTATATGGTCGATGCCCTACGGTAGCATATGGTGAGACTATAGCTGCGACCATATGATTTCTGAAATCTTCTAGAATGCCTATGGTCGATCCTCTGGTCATACTGGTCATGCTATGATCGATCGTAGCTGCGGCCTTGAGATTTCTGGTCACAGTCTAGATGAAATTCGAGTTCTTCCTAGGTCAATTCTTCTATTCTTCAATGGGGTTTATTCTAAGATCATTCAATGGCCATTATTAGTAATTTCTTATTAACCGTAATCATCAAATTCACTCCTCATGGCTCTCCTTGGGATTTTCTCAAGGAAATTACATAGATCATAATGGGTTAATATTGCTTATCTTTCATAGAAGTCTTATACTTAGAGTTTACATCTCCAGAGATTCGTTTCATACCTTTGCCTGTGATAGAGAGCCAATCTCTTCTTAGCAATTTTTTCTCCTTAGTTTTTTCTTCTTCTCCTTCTCTTCCTTCTCTTCTTTCTCTTTCTTTAGGGTTTACTAATGTTCTAAAAGAGTGAAAAAAGATTGAGGGACGTCCTTTATATAGAGGAAAAATTTCCATATAGAGTTTTCTTTCAATTAGGAAACCAATCCTTAGTTTAGAAAAGTTTTCAAAACTCGGAGTCTGATCTGGATTTCTCACGGTCAATCATACGGTCGCATAAACCGTCGATCGTAGGGTTAAAACCATCGATCGTAGGGTTCTGGATTTGAGATTTTTGGTTCCCTTCCTTATGGTCGACCATACCTACCCAGGCATGTGACCTTAGGTATGTTTTTAGCGTTTTTAACTCGATTCTCATACCTGGTTTGTGATCTATCTTCGCATGCTCGGTCCACTTGGTCCAGAAATGATGGAAAGAACTGGCACGACACGGTTAAACCAAGTTAGTGTAGTGCGGGTCATACAACTCCCCCCCTCTTATATAAATTTTATCTTCGAAATTTGTACATACCTTCTGAGTCGAATAGGTGAGGATATTGCTTTCACATAGCGTTCTCTTCTTCCTATGTAACTTCTTCTACATTTTGGCTTCTCCAAGTAACCTTAACAAAGTAAATGTCGTAGTTGTGAAGAAGTTGCACCTTCCAGCTAGTGATCTCAAAAGGTACTAATTCGAACGTCAAATCTTCAGTCAAATCCGGTGGATCCGTTGTTAACTCGTGTGTTGGATCTTTGATGTACTTCTTCAGTAATTAGATATTAAATACATCATGCACACTTGACATGGATGGTGGTAGTGCTAACTGATATGCTACTTTTTTACATCTATCTAGAACTTCATAAGGTCCAATATATCTGGGACACAGCTTTCCCTTCTGTCCAAACCTTTTCAAACCACGCATAGGAGATATTTTTAGAAATACCTTATCACCTATGGTGAATTCGAGATCTCTGCGTCGATTATCTGCATATTGCTTCTGACGGTTCTAAGCTATTCTGACTCTTTCCTTGATAATGTCAACTACTCGACAAGTCTCTTTAACAAACTCTGGTCCAACAATACTTCATTCTCCAACTTCATTCCAAAACAAAGAAGTTCAACATTTCCTACCATATAGTGCTTCATAGGGTGACATCTGTATAGTCGCTTGATAGCTGTTGTTATAAGCGAACTCAATCAATGGTAATTTCTCATCCCATGATCCTTTGAAATCAATAACACAAGCTTGAAGCATGTCTTCTAAAATCTGAATAGTATGCTCCGAGTGTCCATCTGTCTAAGGATGGAATGCAGTACTAAATTTCAATGTTGTACCCATAGCATTTTATAATCCTTTCCAAAACTTTGAGGTAAAGCATGGGTCTCTATCGGACACAATGCTTTCAGGTACACCATGTAATCGGATAATATTATCTACATAAAGCTTAGCTAACCTCTCTAGGGTATACTGAGGTCGTATAGCTATGAAACGAGCTATCTTGGTCAAATGATCCACGATCACCCAGATCGCGTCAACTACTCGGGGAGTCAATGGTAACCCGGTGACGAAGTCCATAGTGATGCAATCCCATTTCCATGCTGGTACTGGAAATGGCTGTGACAATTCTATAGGTTTTTACCTTTCAACCTTTACTTACTGACAATTCAAGCATTGAGACACAAATTTAGCTACATCCGCTTTCATTCTTCTCCACCAATATAGTTTCTTCAGATCATGATACATCTTCGTACTTTCAGGATGTACTGAATAAGCAGTGGTGTGAGCTTCCTTCATTAATTTGTGTCTAATATCCAAGTCTTCATTTTCAGGAACACATACCATTCTTTTGTATCTTAGTACCTTTTCAATGTCTAAGGTGAACTCAAGAGTAGTCCTACCTTTTTTGAGGTCTTCTTGTACCATTCTCAGATAAGGGTCTGATTTAATAGTGACTTTCACTTCGTCTAATAGATCAGGTACAATATTCAATGTAGTAAACATGTTTGAGAATAGATGAATAAATCCTTGGTCAGTTGATTCATTCGGAATATCAATCACGAATTGCTCTTTATCGTAATTAAATACTCTCCCTGTGACACACGCCACAACATTTGCACTAACTTCTTCTTGGGATTCTGTCATTGCTTTCCTGCTTAGTGCGTCAGCAACTACATTAGCTTTTCCTGGATGATATTAGATATCACAATCATAATCCTTCAATAATTCTAGCCATCTTCTTTGTCTCATGTTCAACTCCTTCTGATTAAAAAGATGAGTGAGACTCTTATAATCTGATTTAATCTGAAATTTCTCTCCATACAAATAATGTCTCCATATCTTAACAGCATGTACTACTGCTGCTAATTTCAAGTCATGAGTGGGATAGTTCTTCTCATGTGTCTTCAATTGTCTTGAGGCATACGCAATTACTTGTTCTCCTTACATAAACACACATCCTAAACCTAACATAGACTCATCAGTGTACAAGATAAATGGTTGTCCTGGGATCGGAATAGTCAAGATGGGAGTTGATATCAATATAGCCTTCAATGTCTAAAAACACTCTTTACATTTATCGATCCAAACAAACTTTTCTCCTTTCTTTGTCAGACTGGTGAGAGGTACAGCGATTTTAGAGTAATCTTTCACGAATCGTCGATAATAACCAGCTAAACCTAAATTTTTTTTATTTCTGCAACATTCTTAGGTGCTTCCCATTTCACAATGGATTTAATCTTGCTAGGATCCACTTTAATTCCTTCAGCGGATACAACATGGCCTAAGAAAGCGACTTTATTTAGCCAAAACTCACACTTTGTAAATTTTGCATAAAGCTTCTCTTTTCTTAGTCGTTGTAGAGTGGCTCTTAGATTTGTGATATGAGTTTCTTTGTTCTTGGAGTAGACTAGTATGTCGTCAATAAATACAATGACTGACGTATCCAACATATCATGGAATACCCGATTCATGAGTTCCATAAAAGTTGCGGGTGCATTAGTTAATCCAAAAGACATGACTAAAAATTTATAATGTCTAAATCTGGATCTAAATACTGTCTTTAGGATATCACCTTCCTTAATCTTCAACTGATGGTATCCTGACCAAGATCAATTTTGGAGAACACTTTGGCACCTTGCAATTGATCGAACAAGTCATCGATCCAAGGCAACGGGTATCGATTCTTGATTGTAAGCTTATTCAATTCTCGATAATATATATACAGTCGAACGCTACCGTCCTTCTTTCTCACGAACAATACTGGCACTCCCCATGGTGATGTGTTGGGTCTAATATAACCCTTGTCCAGTAATTCTTGTAATTATACCTTCAGTTCCTTCAGTTCAGTAGGAGCCATTCGATAGGGTGCTTTCGACACTGGTGCGGCTCCAGGTATAAGATCTATAACGAAATCTATCGCTCGGATGGGTGGTAGTCCTGGTAGTTTCTCAGGAAATACATCTGAAAATTCACACACAATTTTAATATCCTCCATTCGTGGTGCTTCCTTGGTGAGGTCGACCACAGATACTAGATACCCAATTCTTCATTTCTCGAGACATTTTCTAGCCTTAAATGCAGAGAGAATGAGTTTTTTTTATGTGGATGTTTAGTTCCTGCAAAACTAAACTCTACTCCTTCCTTGTCTTTAAATGTCAATTTCTTTTATGTACATAATAGGTTTGCAAAGTGTCGAGCTAACCAATCCATTCCCAAGATAACATCAAAGTCTGTCATCTTGAGTTGAATTAAGGTATGATACCTCTGATTTGATTTAATTTAGTCTACATGCTCACACAAGGTAGTACAAAACGAAAGGTTCAGGTCATACCTGTGACCACATCAGGCGATGCGGCAACATCCTCAAATGTAACTACATAAACCTTTCCTTGCTGTAGCTGCTTCCTTGGATTATGACACTCCCTTAAATAATGTTCTACTTGATTACAATTGAAGCACTTAATTCCAACACTACTTTGCTTCTATTGAGGTTGGGCTGTCGGAGTAGTCTTGGCTGCAGCATTGAAGCCTTGAGTACGGAAGGATTTAAATGTCTTTGAGTTCCCTCTGTTGTATGAATTTCCATTAGGCCTTTTAATACCTCTATTTTGAGCAAAATAACTTTCCCTCTGGCTCGATTCCATTACTCGAGCAATCTGTACAGCTTCATTATAAATTTTCTTTTTCAGTCCCAATACATGCTCATGGATGCTTCCCCTAAGTCCCATGACGAACCTTCGGATTTTGGTACTTTCCTCCTGAATGCTAGAGGGAGCAAAGAAAAATAGTTTTTCATAACGCTGTTGATATGCGTCTGCAATCATCTGTCCCTGATACAGACTCAGAAACTCCTTTTCCATTTGATCTCTGAAACTCCTGGGAAAATACTTCTTGAAGAAAGCTTCTTTATAGATAGTCCATGTCAGTTGGGCGTGCTTTGTTAACAGATAACTCCGAGTAGATTTCCACCAATGGTGCGCATTACCTTTCAGCATAAAAGTGGCACATAACACCTTCTCTTCTTTATTTATAGTCATCATCATAAAGTTTCTTTCCATCTCATCGATCTAGTGAGCTGGCCATAACGGATCTGATGGCTTACCTGTAAATTCCTTCGACTTCAACTTCAGAAAATGCTCGATCAGTCTGGAATGATCAAGCTGATACTGTGCATATACTCCATACATAGGCGATTGGTACTGATAATTTCCTTGGTTATACCCGCCTTGCGGTGCTTCAGGGTTTTGCACTTGACCTTGTACTGCTGGTGTTTGCGGTGCTTGGGGTACGATGTTGCTACCACCAGGTACAGTACTAGCTTGTCCTACAGGTAGAAGTGTCGTGTTTGCAGCTGGGAAAGCCATTCCCACAGCAGCTTGCATGTTGGCTTGTACTTGCTGTATTTGCAGCAATTGTTGTGCTAAATTCATCACCACAGTAGCCAAATCTGTAGGTGGTGCAGGTAGGTTGGTTGGGTTGGCTTGGGTGTGCACATTCTGAGGTGCAGCATTTTGAGTTTCAATATTTCCTTCCTGTCCTTGCTAACCTTCATTGTCATTAGTCTTCATAAGTGGTGGAGATGGGTTTGCATTTTGTCTCCTTTTACTTACTCTGCATTCAGCCATTTAAACTCTTGATTGAATGGTACTTGGAAAGGCTGCACATGTGAGACAAGATATGATGGTAGTAATGGGTTAGTCTCACAATGAAAAGCGAGTAAAAAAAAAAAAACAAAATCAATAGGCAAAAGTTCAAATAAAATCAAAATGCAGACAACAGTAGGTCATACGATCGATGGCCTACGGTCGCATGTTGTGTGACCTTAGGTGTGACCATCACATCATTGGCAACTTACCAAGACCCTATGGTCGATCATACGGTCGATGATTTTGGTCGAATTGTGCGACCGTAAGATCCAAAATCAGTTTTTAAAAACCTATTTTCGAGAGTTTTCCCTCTCATTCTACTTCTTTATCTTATGGTCTCTACTCAACTCGTCATGTAAGACCCGTATCGAATTAACCGGTCCTACCACCTTGTATCAGGTCTTCTTATCATGGTCGGGCCAAGCGGACCAAGTACGTGAAGAAACCACAAGACCAGGTATGAAATTAAACCCAAAAACAGTCAATTATGAGTGTGTGGTCGCATACCTAAATAGGTGTGGTTGACCACACCTCAAATTAAAATGACCACATGAATTTGGGTCGTGTGATCGCATGTTTCAGAGGGTGTGGTCGATGGGTTCTGCGACCCCACCTACGACCACACGGAACCCAGACAGAAACTGAGTTTAGGAAACCTTCCTAATCCGAAGGGGGTTCTTTCCTAAACTAAGTAGGGCTTATTATGGAGGGTTTTCTTCTATAAATAGGACCTTCCTTAGCTTCTTTCATTCTTTTAGAACTCAAACTGAAAGTGAGAGAAAGATAAGAGAAGGAAGAGAAGGAGAATTGAAGAGGAAGACTAAGAAGGGGAAATTCAGAAAAAACCTCTGAATCTTCAACAAGTTTAAGGTATGGAAAACATTTCCCATGTCAATTGAAAGCCTAGAATAGATCATGAAGGAGATGGGATTTAAGTGAGACCCCAATCATCAATCCATGGAACAAATTCCAAGGGAATCCATGGACGAATTATGTGGACAATGGATTGTGTATAAAAATATTAGTTCTGAGCCATAGAACAATCATAGGAAGGACCATGATGATAAGCCAAGGAATCCAAACATGAAGGAATGAAGTTGAGAGTAAAAAAGTTGACCATCACATGTGTGGTCGCATGATATACGACCACACGAGACACACATATTCGACCACACACCCTCAGGAAGTCCAGGAAGGGTGTGGTCGCATATCATGCGACCACACCTTGCGACCACATGCCCTCGGGAAGTTCCAGGGAGGGTGTGGTCGCATGTGTGGTCGCAGATCCTGCGACCACACCTTGCGACCACACACCCTGTGGTCGCAGAAACTGAGACCACAGATGCTGCCACACCTGCGACCTCTCATTTTCTGTTAGTCTAAATGCATGGGAATTAATTCAAATTTAAAATCTATAAATTTGTTAGGTTTTCAAGTGGTTTAAAAGAGATTTACAAAGCTTGAACAAGGATCTACTATCGACCAAAGGTGAGGGAACAAGACCTAAATTAATTGACTAATAATAAACTGTTTTACTTATTAAGTCCAATGCTATGAATGATTCTATGCTTGTATGCTTGTAATGTACATTTCACATGTCATCCAATATTCCTGTTATTACTGCTCATGCATATTTAATTCAGTTTATTTATAACATGATGATGATGATGATGCTAAGAATATGCATGTGAATGTATTTGTGTGGTTAGTGTGCTTGATGCGAGTGGAGCATCAAGGGAAGGACATGACATTGTGGTTCATCCTGGTCACCAGACTCTAGCTCTATCTTTACTCAAGTCTTGTCCACTAATATCGTCGTATTGCCATTACCTTAGCAGAACTATTACGTCGTAGGGCATCAGGGGAGGTGGTCTCAGACCGTGTATCTCTGACTCTGCCGAGGGGCCTTAGCTCTATCTCTACGGATGTATTGAGGGATGCTGGGGTGAGACCTTGGATACACTGTTTGACATTAGGATTGGTTAGTTGCGAGCCCAGTTTGCAAGTCCTCGTCAATAGGGTCTTACGTGTTGGTATGGGTAGGGCATCAAGGGAAGTGTTATGCGGTGTTTGTTCTGGGTACTTTAGCTCTATTTCTATTCCATGATGGGTGCATGTGAGACGACAATGGTGTTTGATCCATTGGGTGGCTTCACACACTCATGTATAGAGGTGCGGCGGCCACCTATCCTTTTTATTACACATTGCAAACTTATAAACCAGACCAAAGATATGAATTGAATGCATGCATATGTTTGTTGCATTGTTTTGTTTGCTCACTGAGCCATGATGTGTGCTCACCCTTTCGACGTCGAATATTTTTAATTGATGATGCAGGTCCTACTATAGAAGATTATGTGAATGCTCCAGTGTATGGATATGTTGCGGCGATGGATATGGAAGCTATGATGGAGTCGCATGATTCATAGTGCGAGTGCAACTCATGTGTTTTTGAGTAGTTTTAAATGTTGGATTATTCAGAACATGTAATTGATTAATTTCTTTTATTTTATGTCTTAGTCTTTTGGAGATAATTAGATACTTTATTTATGTTATCATTGTTAGGTATTCAGTTCATTAATATTAAAGACTTCCGCTATTTTTTATTTACTCTAATTATGATTGTGGATGTATATGGTTTAAGCAAAGGGACACGGCCTATTCGAGATCCTGATTGAACCGTTGGATCATAGACGGTTCATTATACCATTCTAGTTGGTTCAGAATTAGGGTGTGACACGCCACCAGTGAGTTGCTACAGTGTCGACTATACAAACTTGGTGTTTTTTACTTCGATCTACGACCTACATTCCGTTCCACAAGGTATGTTCTCTACTCTCTTTCATTTTTAAGCTTTCATACCTAGGGTTTTTGCCATTTGTAGAGTTTTCTTCTAATTAATATTTTTCTAACCATAAAAATTTGATCTTTATTGGGGGCTTTTTCTATTGGCCACTCAATGGATAAAAGCCCTCAAGAAAATTTGAGTTTTATCGGTTAGTTTAGTAAAAACTTGAAAATTCTCATTTTTGACCTAAATTTTGGGGTTTTGCCCAATTGTCAAAATTTTTCAAATTCGACCTACCTAGTTAAAATTTCCGATTGGATATGCATTGCAGGATGGTTTGGGACCTATGTAAGTCCTCCTGCCCAAATGTTTAGGTGAAAAGTGAGGCTTTTTCTCATTTTACGTCGTTATGCTATCAAATTTTTCTAAATTTTCTAACTTGTTTTTCTTATTTTTTTTTCTTACAGCTATCATGGTTCGCACCAAAGTTCCTCGAGTTCATGACCCACTTCACTTCAGGTCTGTGGAAGCAGAAGTGTGATATCCTTGGTTTGACCGAAAGAAGGTAGAAGGGGATAGATGTGTGAACTTAGCCCACTTAGCCCTGTTTAATGTAGAGAGGGCATTTGGTGAAATGGGCTAGCTTCCAGTGATTCTATGCGAGGCTTGTACTCGCCCGAACCTGGTTAGGTAGTTCAACTGTCACCTTCAGGTGGAGGGTGACCTAGAGGATGTGGAGAGGGGCAAAGAGCTTTGGATCACCAACTGGGTGAAAGGGGTTCTGATTTCTTTCAACTGTCAGAAATTGGATGATCTCCTAGGTATCTCCAATGATGGACAGTTGGTTTACTGTACACCCAGAAAGCCATAGTTTATGTCTACACAGATGCGTGCAGAGATAGATAATCAGATTCTTCAGGATGACCGCTGGGAGGTAAAAACAGTCAACATGCATCCAGAGCCACGGGTCTATTGCAAGATTATCCAACATAATCTGATTCCCCAAGGCGAACATTATGAGATGTTCTCACAGCTGACTCAGTACCTTTTGTATTGTATTTGTACTAGGCAGCATGTCTGCCTCCCATACATTATTCTCCGGACCATGCACCGAGCTACGTTGCCTGACTCAAGAGGCAACTTGCCCTATGGGCGGCTGATCTCCATCTTGCTCACTCTTCTACAGGTGGACCTAGTGGATGAGAGGATCATTGAGGATACCTTCTTAGTTGACCTTGATGGGAGGCCATTAGTAGGATGGGCATGAGAGAGATACAGGTCAGTGATGATGAGAGGAATGCTATGAGACGTCCTCTCACTCAAGTAGCGACAGTAGATGTAGAAGCGGCAACAGTAGTAGCAGCAGAGGTAAAAGTAGAGGCACACGAGGGTGGTGATGAGGAGGATGATGAGGAGGATGTACATGAATTTGGATGCCATCCCTCTTCCATCGCCACAGCATTTTACTGGAGCTGGCCCTTCTAGGGCTTCTCATTCAGCTGGCTCTTCATGCCCACCACCAGATGACATGATGGGGCTGTTACGTGAGATTAGAGAGACTCAGAGCATGACTGATTGGAGAGTAAGAGAGCTTCTAGATGCTTAGCGCTTTATAGACCAGTGGGTAGCGGATCTGACGGCTAGTCTCTGAGCGACTCAGACTCAGGTGGCCCGGCTCGCCAGAGTATATGCTGAGGACTACGATAGAGATCGTGAGGCACCTCCTCCTCCAGCACCTCTAGCTCTATGATTTTCATTTATATATTTTTCTCTTTTATACTACAAAGTAACTGTCCGGATTGTGGACTGTACTCTGAATTTGATGTACACTTGTCTTGTTTTTATTCGGCATATATATATATATATATATATATATATATATATATATATATATATATATATATATATATATATATATATATATATATATGTATATATAATTGGTTTCCCCTTTACATATGTGTATTATTCTATTTATTAGTTTATGTCTCATACAACACAGGTGCTTATGGTATGTTCTTATTACAACTTTTAAATTTTATCCTAACTCAGTTCATGACTCACGTGGAAGTAGTTAGGTCAATGGGTAGAACCTGACATGCTCTGATACCAAGTTATCACACCCTAATTCTGATCTAACTAGAATGGTGTGATGAACCGCCAATAAACCAACGGTTCACCCAGAATCTCACATAGGTCGTACCCACCATATCAAACCACATACATATTCTACATTAATAATCAGAAGTAATAAACAAATAAGCAGAAGTCTTACAGATAATGAACTGAGAGTCTAACAGTGATAAATAAATATTTAATCCAATTATCTTAAAACCACAAGACATAAAAATAAATAATCAATTACATATCCGATGTTCAAACTATAACTAAACCTAAGAAAAAACACATTGATTGCACTCGCATGATGAATCATGTGCATCTTCTTCAGCTTCTACGTCCATCGCAACAAGGTGTCCATATGTTGAGGCATTCATATATTCTTCAATTGTAGGACCTGCATCATCAACTAAAAATATTCAACGTCGAAAGGGTGAGCACACATCATGGCTCAGTGAGCAAACAAAACAATGCAACAAACTTATGCATGCATTCAATTCATATCTTTGGTCTGGTTTATAAGTTTGCATTGTGCTATAGAAATGTTTGGTGGCCGTCGCACCACTATAGATGGGTGTGTGAATCTGTCCAATGGATCAAATACCATTGTCGTCCCACATGTACCCACCATGGAATAGAGATAGAGCTAAAGTGTTCGGATCAAACACCGCCAACACTTCCCTTGATCCCCTACCTATACCAACACGTAAGCCCCTATTGGCGAGGGCTTGCAAACTGGGCTCACAACTAACCAATCCTAATGTCAAACAGTGTATCCAAGGCCTCACCCCAGCATCCCTCAATACGTCCATAGAAATAGAGCTAAGGCCCCCCGGTAGAGTCAGAGACCATACGGTCCGAGACCACCTCCACTGATGCCCTTCGATGTAATAGTTCTGCTAAGGGAATGACGATATGATGATGTTAGCGGGCAAGACTTGAGTAGAGATAGAGCTAGAGTCTGTTGATGAGGTTGAAGACCATCATGCCACGTCCTCCCCTTGATGCTCGACTAGCATCTAACACCAACCACACATATACATTCACATGCCTATTCCTAGCATCATCATCATCATCATGTTATAAATAAACAGAATTAAATATGCATGAATAATAATAGGAGAAATATTGGATGACATGTGAGATGCACATTACAAGCATACAAGCATAGAATTAATCATGGCATTAGACTCAATAAAAATAAACAGTTTGTTATTATCCAATTAGTTTAGGTTTTATTCCCTCTCCTGTTAGCAATTCTTGATGTCCTTCCAAGCCTTGAAATTCTCTTTGAATTGATTTAACAACCTAAAAGTTATATGAATTTAAGTTAGAGTTCATATGTGACATGTTACAGTAGTCGAAAATCGAAACAGAGCACTGATAGGTGCCTGATTGATCCTATGGTCTCATGCTGTATCGACCTTACTGTCTACGGTCGATGCCTTACGGTCGCATATGGTGCGACCGTAGCTGTGACCATATGATTTTTTAAATCTTCCCGAATGTCTATGGTCGATTCTCTGGTCATACTGGTCATGCTATGGTCGACCGTAGCTGCGACCTTGAGATTTCTCGTCACAGTCTACATGAAATTCGGGTTCTTCTTGGGTCAATTCTTCTATTCTTTAATGGGATTTATTCTAAGATCATCCAATGGCCATTATTAATAATTTCTTATCAACCCTAATCATCAAATTCATTCCTCATGGTTCTCCTTGGGATTTTCTCAAGGAAATCACATAGATCATAATAGGTTGATATTGTCTATCTTCCATAGAAGTCTTATACTTAGAGTTTACATCTCCAGAGATTCGTTTCATACCTTTACCTGTGATAGAGAGCCAATCTCTTCTCAGCAAATTCTTCTCTTTAGCTTTTTCTTCTTCTCCTTCTCTTCCTTCTCTTTCTCTAGGGTTTACTAATATTCTAAAAGAGTGAAAAAAGGACCGAAGGATGTCCTTTATATAGAGAAAAACTCTCCATATAGAGTCCTCTTTCAATTAGGAAAGCAATCCTTAGTTTAGGAAAGTTTTCAAAACTCGGAGTCTGATCTGGGTTTCTCACGATCGATCATACGATCGCATAAACCGTTGACTGTAGGGTTAAAACCATCGATCATGGGGTTCTGGATTTGAGATTTTTGGTTCCCTTCCTTATGGTCGACCATACCTACCCAGGTATGCGACCTTAGGTATGTTTTTAGTGTTGTTAACTCGATTCTCATACCTGGTTTGTGATCTATCTTGGTACGCTCGGTCCACTTGGTCCAAAAATGATGGAAAAAACTGGCACGACACTATTAAACCAAGTTAGTGGAGTGCGGGTCTTACACTATAACTGCAGCAAACGTTGAGGGTGAATTCGGGGACGAGTGGTATTTTAGCGTCTCCTCATGGTGGTGGTGGTGGTCGTTTAGCAGATGTTCCATCATCCTTGCTTACTTACAATCTCTTCATTCTATGTTTCTCTATTTTAAAAGGGGAAAAAATAACTTTTGGTCTTTTTGTTGCTAAATATAATAAGGGTATAACAGTCCACAAAGGTTTAGGGGATATATAGTATGATTAATTGTTGTCAACTTTTAGATTCATGTGTAATAAGCAAAGTTCACAGGGGTGGTATGAGTAATTTACCCTTTTTATTATTTTATTTTTTTGGGTAATGGACTCATACATCCCCTGTAGTTTACACCTATTCCACATATCCTCAAAACTTTATGGACCGGACTCATACTACCCTTTCATGTATAACAAAATGACAAATAAGTCCAGCCCTACTGTTTTTTGATGACGTGCACAAGGCTATAATCATATAATGGCCAAAATACCCTTCAAGGTTTTCCGCTCTTTTGCTTCTAGAAAATCTGAAAACCAGAAACGTTTACCGCTTTCTTCTCTCTGAAAAATGACTGCGACCTTCTTCTACATTTGAGCAGCAACGGCGATCTTTGAGGTTTGCCGCTCTCTTCTTGGTGAATTCTCAACTGGGGATACCTACTGTCACACCCCAATTCTGATCCAAACAGAACGGTGTGAGTGAACCGTCATTGAACCAACGGTTCACACCAGGATCTCGAATAGGCCGTGTCCACCCATACAAACCATTACACATAACCACAATCAGAATATAAATATACAACGAAAGACTTTAAATAGAATGAACTGAGTATCTATTGATAATTTAAATAAATATCCCATTATTCAAACTCAAACACATAAAATAATAATCTTTTACATCTCTTAATATCAAACAAAAATAACTGAAACAACTAAATAAAATCCATCACAGGTACACGCAGAAAGGGCACTCGCATGAAGCATCATGCTCGTCCTCCCCTGCTTGTACATCCAGCGCAGCTACACCTCCATACGTCGGAGCGTTCACATAATCGTTCGCAGTGTATCCTGCATCAACATCTAAAAATAATGTATATACAAAGGGTGAGCACACAACACAGCTCAGTAAGACAATCAGACAGTTTCACAAGATTATGCATGAGTAACAATCAATTTTATGTTGTGGTCTGGTTTTAAGTTTGCAATGTGCTATAGAAAGGTTTGGTGGCCCCCGCACCTCTATACACGAGTGTGTGGCGTCGCACAGTAAATCACACTACCACCAACCCACATGCACCCATCATGGAATAGAGATAGAGCTAAGGTATACCCGCACCTCCCCTGATACTCTACCCATACCGGTACCTAAGCCCCTACGGCCGGGGCCCGCAAACCGGGCTCGCAACTAACCAATCCTATATGTCAACAATGTATGCTCTATCCCAGCACAGCCGTCTACGGCATAGAGATAGAGCTAGAGCGTGCAGGCCGGGTCGGAGACCACCATACCTCACCTCCCCCTGATACCCTATCCGCAACTAACCCACTAGGATAGAAACAATACGCAGGTAGACCCTATCCCAACATAACTCCCTACGATATAGAGATAGAGCTAAAGCATCGTGGACAAGCCAGCGTCGACTCAGAATCCTCAGTACCACACAACGATGGCCGGGACAACATCAATATCGGAGACCACCGTACCACGACCTTCCCCTGATACCCCACCCGTACCAAGCATGTTAAGATAGAATACTACAAAAGTGCTAGTGTGAAGAGCGATCCCAGGCCCATGCCCCACTCCACACACCAACTAAAACAATCACATGCCTAACAGTCACATCCTATGAATGCATGAACAATAATAATAACTGAAAGTAAAGGATGGCATGTGAATATGCACAAACATCACATCATAGATATTCAATGATTAACAACGATTTCTTGTCCATTAATTATTAGGTTTAGGTCGATTCCCTTACGACGCTCGTTCGATAACTTGCTCCACGTCGCAAGATCCAAACGATAAGTCACAAAGTCCTACAATATTATTAGGGTTTCATTAAAATAACATTCTTAGAGTTTCATGTTGGTCGAAAACCAACAGGGTTACAAAATACCCTCACAGAGCTGACCGGTGGCATGTACCGGTCGCAGCTCTGTGAAAAAGACTGGTGACCGGTATGGTCACCCGGTCCCCCACAAACAACCTCCCGAGAGGTAGCGGTCGCAACATACCGGTCGCACTATGTGCAACCGGTATAGTCGACCGGTATGTCTCCGGAAGACCATACATGGGTTCTTCGACTGCCGTCGATCATCCTCCATGGATTTTCAGGGTTTCTCCTATCCATTCTAAGTTTAGGCTTTGAGTTAGAGTTATCCCCAACTCATTCAAGTCTTGTTTCGATGAATATCATCTCGAAACTCGAATCTAGGGTTTAACGGCAACTTAGGGTTTATTGGCCAATTTAGGGTTTTAGATCAATACCTACTTTGCATGGTATTGATCCACCCACACAACTATCATAGGGTAAGAAGAGGGATTCAAACACTTACCGTTGACAGGCGTAGCGTGAGCTTCGTCAAACGGTAATGGCGGCACCTCCTTCTTCTTCCTAGCTCCCTCTCCTTTCCAAGCTCTTTCTCTTCTCTAGGGTTTGTGAGAGACAATGGAAAGGATTTGAGGAGGCTTAAGGGTGTATTTATAGGCTAGAAATAGGGTTTAGTAACCCTACTAGGATTAGGAAACTTCTAGGATTCGAAATCAGGAAAGCGGGACCCGCAGAGACCAATTTCCAAATTCCCACACATAGCTGTGCAGGCCATACCGGTCGACCGGTACCAAGACCGGTACCATCGACCGGTATACCTAAAATCAGGTATAATTGGTCGACTTCGGTCAGATTTCATACCTGTTTGTTATCCGCTTGCCCCGTCTGGCTTGGTGATGATCGGAAGACCTGTCACGACACAAAACCAAGGTTAGACCGGATTTTCAGAGTGCGGGTCTTACACCTACAGCACCAACCGTCCCTCTTGGATTGGCAGTAAAAAACAATCAATGGTGGCTACGAAAATGTCGAAGAAGAAGAAGGGAATCCGATGGAATTAGAGTAGGGGAGCACCTTCGAGAGATGGAGCGACAAGTGGCTGTAGAACATAAGAGGGTTATTGAAGATTTGAAGGGGAGAAGGAAGGAAGGATGAAAAGCGAGCTTCTGCAGGCGTTGTTAACTAAGAAAGACAGCAAAGATAGTGCTGCAGCTGGTGTTTTTGCTGTAAGTATGGGTGTTGAGTGTGCATTTGGAAGCAAGGAGGAAGCGTCGCCGCCCATGGCCGAAGAGATGAATGAGGAGGAAGAGGAAGAGGATGAGGGATAAGATGTGGGCACAAACTTAACAAAGGATTTTACGAGATTGAAGATGTTAGGAGGAAAAGGGTTCGCAAGGTACTCTTGATGCTTTCTCTCTTTTTCTTAACATACCTGTGATTCGAGTGGTTAAGTTATTGATGAAGTAAACTGAAGAAATTGAACAGAGATGGATTCTACTGAACGCACTGAAGAAATCAAAATGTAACCGAAGAATAAACCAGAAATAGAAAACAGGATGCTAGTGGATGAGTTCGATCTTGCCACACCGTGATAATGAAACCAAAACAAGACACTGGCATACTCACTCTGTCTGTCTCCCTCTTTTGAAAATATCTTCCTACTTTTAAAATAACCTCAATAAAACTTTACTTGCCTAAGAAAAAATCTCAATAAAACTACTTGTAAACCTATTTCAAAACCTATTTTACTGATTAACTGACTCACAAATTTATTTATTTGTTTCTTCTTTGATGCTAGGGTTTGATTCGTTCCTATAAATTTTGGCTTCTTCTTGCTATGAATGAAATGGATTTCAAATAGGGGAAGGGTGGTGACAAGCGGCGATAGTAGCTAATCCACTTCATAACGGAGTTGCAGGAGGCAAGGGTGGGCTTCAGGAAGAGGAAGACGGATCAATTCTGGGACTTCAAATTCGATAACGGGGTTTTGTGGATACCTAGGCTGTTGATCCACGTCCCATGACAGGACAAAATCGCTGTTCTGGAACCTAATAGCATTGAGCATCAAAAAGTTATCGTTTGTGGCACCGGGGATCGTTTTCAGTAAAAGAGGGTGTGAGTGAGAGAGGGCGAAACCTTAGAAAGGGTAAATTAGTCTATTTACTTTTTCTATTTAAAACCGGTTGAACCAAGGGGCAAGTTGTCCATTTCTGAATCTTTTGGGTGTATGTGGAATAGGTGTAAACTACAGGGGAGGTATGAGTCAGTTACCCTTTTTTTTTTATGTCTGTCAATATTCTTTTCTTTTTTTTTTTTTTTTTTTTAATTATTTCTGACAGATTATGTGACATTGTGATCTATCATAATGTTTATTTTACTAATTTTTTCTTCAAATCAATTTTACTCCAATAGTTGAACATTGCAGTTTGGCTACAGTGGTTGGCCTTTGTTTACTAGTGAAACTTATGCGGAGTCTACCTTCTCATTACAAGGTGTCTATTGCTTCATGACATTTGAACTTGAAGAAGAAACTTAATAATATGAGTTGTAATATTGTAGTGTTATTGGAAAGATGAATCCCAATGGACGGTTCAGTTGGTAAAGATTAACACCTCAAAAAGGTCATGAGTTCAATTCTCCTTGGACCTATCCATTTGAAAAAGGAAAAAAAAAATTCTCTGGGAAGATTACCTTAGTTCCTCTTTTTTTTTTTTTTTTTTTTCTCTGTTGTGTGTGGCCTTGAGATAAGGATTCTTCATTACAACACACATGGATTGTGAATTCCAGTTTCTTTTGTCTAATGGCCCAAATAAAGTTTTTTATTTTATTAAAAAAATATGTCTTTCTTGTGCCCTGCAAATGAAAGAAAGGAAGGGGGCAGGGATGGTACTACCAGAATTTTATTTGTTAGGAAGAATAGAATTCAAGGTAGATGGGATGAAACAGAAGTGAGTTATGGCTAACAAGATTACCATCCTCCCAGAAAGATAAATAATGTATTAAAGAGGTGTTGTCTATGGTGGTGGGGGTGGGGGTGGGAGTCTATGGTGGTGGGGGTGGGGGTGGGAGTGTGAGGTATGCATTTATATAGAGAGCTTACTAGTTACCATGTAAGAAGAAGACAATGTAAAAATTGTGAAGATGATGAATTCTAATTTTTTCAAGAAACTTATAGATCTCTTGGTTTTCTGAGGCCACTGTTGGTGTGTTGTAAATGTATCACTCTACTCCATGTTGCAAACAAAATATGGGAGCTAATTGTTACACGTCAGCCGTTGGTTTACACTTGACTCAACAAAAATACACTCTTAATACATTAGAGGAATCCGGTTATTTGGGCTGTAGGCCCACACACTTTCCTATGGAGTAGCATTTAAAAATCACAGTTACTGATGGGCTTTTGTTATCAATCCTTCTTCATATAGACGATTGGTTGGTCGGCTCATTTACTTGATGATTTCACGACCCGACATTACTTGTGTTGTTCATATTTTGAGCCAATTTATGCACTAGCCCCATCTCCCTCACTTACAAGCTACCGCCCGAGTGTTATGATATCTCAAAGATGTTGATCACAGGTTGACATGGAGAGGGGTCTTCAAAAATCTTCCCAAATAATTTCTTGAAGACCAATACTGTCCTGAGCTGACACCTCACTCACTGAGGACAACCACACTATCACTGAAAACTACTACCACACACATAGTCGTATACACAACTACCTCGCTACCATAAAGTGGTCAAGTCTACCATGTTGTGCACACCTATCCTGCAGACCATTCCATGCACTTCACAAAGTACATAATAAGGATATTTACACAACATCCACAATACAAAGGTATACGTGGTTCACCAACACAGTATGTGATGGCTAGTCCACCGAGTAATGCCCTATGGGCTCCGTATATACTCAATACTCTATTTTTAGTTGTATATACAGTATGTAGTATATACACCCAGTTTATCCAGTATAAAATCAGGAGGGCACGAATGTGCCAATAATTCAGGTATCAATGTATCAATGTTCAGCACAAGCTGTACACACAACACTTAACCCGTACCTACAAGAAGCAAGCAATATCAGTTTTTACAGGCTTATCATTGCCTACAATTTTTCCCCATTAGTTAGGTATTCAACAATCATTTACACTAGCATATATGTAAACGAAAGCAAGTAAACATACAAGGCATAAAAATACTTATAACCATCACTTCCGAAAATCAGGAGATGTCTCTGGAGCTCCACACGGCTCACCAGAATCCTCTTCCACCCACACAAGCTCATAAGGTCTCCATTGAAGCTTATAGAGTTTCCACAGATCTCTTTAATAGCCAAAAACTCTTCAAAATCTTCAACAAACAATTTCAACACCAAACCCTAGCTTCCCTTTCCATTCCACTTCCCTCTTTTCTTCAATGCAACAAATACATAATAGAACCCTTTATTTAGCTTCTCTGAAGCTTTCCCGAGCTCTCATAATCACCATTAATGGCCAAACTTTCTTCAAGGTCTTCAATAGACTCAACAACACATCATACAACCCATAGAAGGTAAATGATAGGAAATGATCCTTAATGCAAGACCAAACGAAACCCTAGCTTGGTTTTTCGATTAATTAATAGCTCAAGCCATTCTTAGCTTACAAGATGCTCCAATGAACCCTCAATGACCTCCTTGAAGGTTAGTGTAGATGTTTAATACATTGTAACTCAACAAAACCATTCAAGAGAGGTTTTTTGCCCAAAAACCAATGCCCATACTCTGGTTTGCATCCCCAAATCGTTCTCAAGTGGTAGAGCATTCAAAATTGAAGAGAATGCAATTTGAACAGTTCGATTTGGACCTCAAATTGATCAAGATATGATCAAAACAGTCTCGGCCTATCAGAAATTTCAAAATAGAATCTTCTTAGTACCTATTGTGCCCCTGCGATACATGGAAGTGCCACCTGCTGACACGATTGTGTTTGCTGTCGAGTTCGCATTGGTTGCATAAAGAATCTTTAGTTTTGGCCATCAAATTTGTTCCCAAAAAGCGGGAATCAATATTGGCTGTCAGATCTCGATAGTCGCATCAACGAACTGCAGCAATGATTACATCTGTTGGATCTTGATCAGATCCACCGCCTTACAGTGCATTCAGCTACACCGAATCAAACCACCATCTCCATGTGATGTAGATTATATAATTAAGTTACATTTGACCAATCGAGAAGCTTGTGGGAACAACTTCAACGTCAGTTGTCAGTGCCATTGTCACACCCCAATTCCGGCTAAACCAGAAGTATGAGTGAACCGTCTCCAAACCACGGCTCACACCAGGATCTCAATAGACCGTGTCAACAAACCATTCCAAGCAAACCAACCATAACCAGAGAGTAATAAATAGCAGTGGATTTAAATAAATAAATGAACTGAGTTTTTTATTTGTACTTAAATAATTATCCAGTTATGCCATCATCCACAATCATAAATAATAATTTATTACATCGTCTATACCCAACTGAAAGAATAAATAAATAAATAATCCCTAAAGGAACACACAGAAAGAGCACTTGCATGAGGCATCATGCTCGTCCTCTACTGTCTGTGTGTCAATAGCAGCTACTATCCCGTATGCTGGGGCAGCCATAAAGTTTCAACCGTATAACCTGCATCAAGATCTGAAAAAGAGAATATATATATTTGGGTGAGCTCACAACTTAGCTCAGTAAAGCACAAGACCAATGCAACATACAAAATGCATGAGATAACGTTACAATTAGGTCAGATATAACTTACAAAATGCTATGGTAAGGTTTGGCGACCACCACACCTCCATGTACGAGAGTGTGAGCACATCCAACAGTCAGGCCCCGATCTACACTACTGCTGTTACCCCACATCACTCACTCTGATATAGAGATAGAGCTAGAGTCTGGCGGGCAGGCTGAGCTACCATCCCACATCCTCCCTCTGATACCCTTCACAACACCAATACCTAAACCCCTGTTGGCAAGGGCTTGCAAGTGGGTTTTGTTTCTAACCAGTCCTATATGTCATTACAGTATCTATGGCCCTACCCCAGCACAGCTCCCTATGACATAGAGATTGGGCTCGAGTCTGGTGGGCAGGCAGAGCCATAATCCCACGTCCTCCCCTTGATACCCTATTCGCACCAAGCCCGCTAAGGTAGATGGCGATACGAAAAGGTGTCAGTGTGAAGATATATCCAGGGCTCCATTCCCCTTCACATTCCACACACTAACGAAAACAATCACATGCCTAAACAAACATCATCCTAGCATACGAATATGCATGAACAGATAATAAAATTTAAATAACTAGATGGCATGTGAAATGCACAAGCAACAAACAATAATCACAGAAACAGATATGATCACAATGTTTTACTGTTATTTAGTTGCTTAGGGTTTGGGGTCTTGTCCCTTACCTGACTCGTGATTGCAAGTTTGCTTTGCGTCACAGAGTCTACTCACTCCGTCTACAGGTCCTACATGATCATACTTATAGATTAGAATTAAATTATTAGGGTTATAGTTGGTTGGAACCAAGTCTGGCCAACAACCAAGCTTAAGTAAGCATACCGGTTGCAGTACCGGTCTCAGTATAGTGAGACCGATATGCTCTGCGATATATACCAATCTCAGTATCGGTCTCACTACCAATCTCAGTATACTGCAGCCGGTATGTGCCTGCGATATATACCGCAGGACCATACCGCAGGACTTATTGTCCAGCCAGTATGTTTGGTGGTATGGGTTCGAGAGCCCAATCTTGGACCTCCCTCTCTCGTCGATCATCGACTTAGTTTTTAGGGTTCTTCCTAAACCATTCTAAGGTCGAGATACCTATTTGGTCACCTAGGTTTAGATTATTTCGTCGCATCCTTTTTCAAAATTGATCTTAATGAAACTAGGGTTTTACAGTTCTAGGGTTTTGGATCATTATGCCGTTTCACGGCTTAAATCCTTAATTCCAAACATCAATACAGAGGTCGAGCACTTACCGGTGTTTATTGAATGGCGGTGCTCCACTCCAACGGAAGATCCCCATCTCACATAGCCTCTTTCCTCCTTGTTCCTTCTCAGATCTTTTCCAGACGGCTCCAGGGTTTAAGAGTGTTTGGAAAGGATCTAAAGAGAAGGAGTGATGCATATATATAGTGGGAGACCATTCTAGGAATGTCTCCTACGTCTAAAAGGGTTTCTAAACTTGGATTCGGAGTATGGGACCCATTGGAGTCCGTCTCCACTCTAGAAATACATACCGGTTGCACATACCAGTCTCACTCTGAGTGAGACTGGTACTAAGACCGGTATGTAAAAATTACATTTTTACACATCGTTTCTCATACTTGGATATCGTGGTTCGTCACCCAGCCTCGCCTTCCGGTCCTGTTATGATTGGGAGACCTCTCATGACGTAAACAATGAATTAAACCTGGTTTTCGGATTACGGTTCTTACAACCATTTTGCTCAAAAACATCTTGGCCGTCAAATCGGCATTTCTACGATGAGACTCAATCCAAGCCATTGATTTGACTTCTTTTCTTTCTGATTTTCAAAAAATACCCCCCATAATTTGACAAATGGCGTATGTGCAAAGAGGTTACTCTCTCTCCCAGTAATTCCTTGAACAGGTGGAGTGCGTGCAAGAGGCCTGGGCCTTTGGGCATGCATTTGCAGGGGCCTTGCTGTCTTGCAGGCCAGCATGCACGGCGGCTTGCCTTGCCAGCTTGCGGGGCTGGGATGCCTTGCGGTGCTTGCCTGTGGCCTTAGCTTGTAGCATGTTGTTGCTACTACCTTGTGGCTACCTATGAGCCTGTGGCTGTGGGCCTATGGTCTGTGGCCAAGTGCACATGATAGCCATTGTGGCACGCGGCATGGCTGCTGCTGCTGTGCTTGCATGGCCTGTGGCCAAGTGCACCATGTGGCCTGATTGCCACATCAGTAGCGTGGGTCCCACCCACAGTCTCTCTCCTCTTTCTCTCTGTAGTTTCTCTCTCTTCCTTCTCTCTTTTCATTCTCTCTTTTTTCTTTGTCAACATATTTCCTTTGTGGATGCTGTCCACATCACTAGTGGGACCCACAAACATTCTCTCTCTTGCACTAATATTCTCTCTCCTATACTGACACCCTCTCTCCTTATTTATCTAACTATATCTTCATCCACACTACCACATCATCTAGATTGCGAACAATGACAACACATGGCCAACAAAAGGCTCTCTTGAACTTGGAATTTTCATGAGCGCCACTTCACAACTATATATTTTGGCCTATTGTGATTCTAATTGAGCTAGGTGCCCATACACCCGTCAGTCTACCACTGGATATATCACATTCCTTGACTCCAGTCCTCTGTCATGAAGAACCAAGAAACAGACTGCCATTTCACGCTCATCAGCCGAGGCTGAATATCGAGCAATGGAAGCTGCCTCATGTGAGCTAGCTTACTTGGTTGCGTTCCTTATTTTGGATCTTGGGGTCCCTCATCCACTACCTATACGCCTAGACTGTGATAACTAGGCGGCCCTACATATTGCAGCTAACGCGGTTTTTCATGAGAGCACCAAACTCGTAGAATTAGACAGCCACCTCATCTGTGAAAAAATTCAATCTGGTTTGATCTGCACAAGTCATGTGGACACTATTGTACAGCTAGCTAATATTTTTAATATTTTTAATAAGGCATTAGGCCACACTTTCTTTTAAATCTACTTGGCAAGCTGGGTCTCCACTTCTCTCCTCCTCTAGCTTGAGGGGGGCGTGTTACACGTCATAACTAATAGTGCCACATCAGCAACTTAAAATGCCACCTGGGCTCTTACATTTGTAGCTATTATACTTAGTTGAATTTAAAATTTCAATTCTAGAATATGTCCTACATATATAAAGGACAACTATACTGTTTGTAGTTAGTTTTTGCAGTATATCTCAAAATCAATTGAATTGGTTTTTAACACTAAATGGTAGTCGGTAGCCTGGCTGTTTTCCTGTACAATTTTTTCTTCGATTTTGCATTTTTTTTGTTAAACGTTCTTCCTATTAAGATCAATTAACCAAGGAGGTTTTTTGTAGTCTACTAATTTCACTGACCAATAAAAATATGAGAAACAGATGAGATGAAACTCTGAAAAAGTTGTTGTATTTCGATTGCTCTTGATTACAATGTATATGATTCTTTTATAAAGTTACATACGTGATAACAAAATGGGATGAATCCCATGATTATAGGAACTGAACAAACAGACTACGAACAATAAGAATTCTAATTCTAAGTGACTCTCCCTTAATGCCGTGAGCATTCTGGAGACGACTGTGAGCATTCCAGAAACGAAGAATATTCCTCGGCATTATCTTCTTCTATTAGATGTATTGTTATAGTTGCATGAGAACCGGAATCGGTCTCATTAGCCTCCTTTAAGAGAAACGGTGGTAGACACAGTTGAAGCTTGGACTATAAGAACTGCAACCGTATGGAGTTGAGTCCTTTGGTGAATATATCTACAACTTGATCTTTGCTACAGATGTATTCGATATCAATTACCTTCTGTCCGACCAACTCCCTGATGTAGTGGTAATCAATAGCTACATGCTTGGTTATTGCATACACGGGTTTAAAAGCTAGAGCTATTGCAAAAACATTATCACACCAAATCACAGGAGGAGCTTGTAGTGGACAGTAGAGTTCACAAAATAGGGAACATAGCCATACAAGTTCAGTAGATGTTTGAGCTAAGCACCTATATTCAGCCTCAGATGACGATCAAGCTACTGTGGCTTGTTTCTTGCCACTCCATGCAATGGGTTTGTAGCCAAGAAAGACACAATATCCCTCGGTCTATCATCTATCGATAGGGCAGCTAGCCCAGTCAGCATCACAGTATGCTTGAAGGGTCATCGGTCCAGATTGCAGATGAAGGTTCACTAAGGGTCCCTTTAAAAAATCGAAGAATGCGGTTGACTGCACAAAGATGAGCTTCGGTTGGTGCCTTGAGAAACTGAGAAGCTTGATTAACCGCATATGTAACGTCAGGTCGTGTAAGGGTAACATATTGTAGTGCACTTACAAGACTTCCGTAAGAAGTGACATCTATGAGGACGGGGCTGTCATCAAGGCCCAACTTAGCTGTGGTAGCAAGGGTGCCAACAGGTTTACAGCCAACCATGTTTGCACGCTTGAGCAGCTCAAGAATATATCTAGATTGGTCCAAAAACAGACCGGTGGCATCCCGAGTGACATATACCCAAAGAATGTGATAAGGGCCCTAGATCTTTCATTTTGAAGTATTGGCCTTGAAAGTGCATCAGATGCCGAATCCTACTAGGTAGAGTACTAGTGATAATAATATCATCCACATAGAGTAACAAATACAAAGTTATAGATAGCACATGATAGATGAATAGAGAAAGATCTGAGCAGGAAACGTGAAAGCCATAATCCAAAAGTTTAGTAGCAAATCGGACATACCATGCACGTGGGGCTTGACGAAAGCCATAGATAGCTTTCTGCATGAGACACACATGATTCGGTCTTGTGGGATCAATGTATCTTTGGGGTTGTGTCATATATATAGTTTCCTTAAGCTCACCGTACAGGAAAGCACACTCAACATCCATTTGTTGGATAGGCTACTGATTCAATACTAGAAGAGACAGAATGGTACAAATCGTTGTCGGTTTGACTACCAGACTAAATATTTCACTGAAGTCAATATCTGGTTGTTGTTGAAAGCCTTTGGCCACCAACCTAGCCTTATAACAACCATTAGAGCCATCAGAGTTCCTTTTAACTTGGTACACCCACTTACATTGGATGAGATTCATAGACGACTGAGATGGGACCAAGTACCACGTCTATTGCTGCTAAAGAGCATTGAATTCATTATCCATGGCCTGATGGCATTCATGGTGTTTAGATGCCTTAGAATAACACGTTAGTTCCAGTAAAAGAAAAGAAGTAAGAGCACAAGGAATGGGATATGCTGTATGAGTGAAGACCTTCTTCTTTGAGATACCAAACTTGGAACGAGTCTGCATGGAGTGAGTGGGGACCGCCGGGGGGGAATGGAAGAAGGAACGCGAGGATCAATTTGTTGGTAGAGTATGGTCTCAGCTAGGGAAAACATAAGCACCCAAAGGTTCTCAAGAATGAGTAATCTGGTTTGGTTTTCATTATTATTTTAAATGGACTGGTTGTGTGATTGTGACAAATTGGCATTTTATTAATGAGTTATAAGAAGGTAGTGAAAGATTCTAGCCAAAATTTAGAAGGCATATGTGCTTGGGCTAGTAGAGTTAAATCTGTCTCAACGAGATGTTGGTGTATGCACTCTACTACCCCATTCTGCTCAGGTGTATAGGGACAGGATAATTCCTGAGAAATAACATGACTAGTCAAGTAGGTTCTAAAAACATTACTTATGAATTCGCCACCACCGTATGAAGGAAATGTGATTATAGGAAGCTGAAAGAATTTTTCAACTTTGGAACGAAATGCTATAAAAATATTAAAGAATTCAGATTTAAGGGTCATTGGAAATATCCATGAAAACTTAGAGAAATCATCAACAAACAATACATAATACTTAAAATTAGAGTAAGACGCAATTGGGGCCGGTCCCCAAACGTCACAATGAATTATTTGAAGAGGCCGTTGAGACACCGACTATGAGACTGAAAAGGGGTGTTTGTGACTCTTTCCCAATTGACAGGAGGTGCACACAAGTGTCTTTACTTTATTAGGCACATAAATGGTTGAAAAGATGGATTGCTGAATGATTGCAGAGGGATGGCCAAGGTGAGCATGCCACTGAGAGCGAGATACTCTTGAATGGATATGTGCTCGAGGAGATCCTAGTGAAGCAAAAGTAGATGGTCGAAATGGGTAGAGCCAATGTTCAACCAATCCTTGATACAGAAGTGTCCTCGTGTTTTTGTCCTTCACAGAAAAACCAGAGTCATCAAAAGAGAATATGCAGTGATTATCAAATGAGAATTTATGAACTGATAATAAATAAATTGAAGCATTAGGACAACATAACACATTTTTCAAGTGAAAGGAAGAATTAGAAGAAGGAATAGACACTGATCCAACGCGAGATATAGACAAACCTTGTCCATTGCCAACTTGAATAGAATCTATACCACCATAAGGCACTGCATGTTGTAAATTTTCAATATCTGGTGTGAGATGATTGGTGGCACCTGTGTCTGTGTACCATGTGTCAGCACTTTGAAAATTTGTGGAGACTGTGGCTGCAAGTTTTTCTAGAGGATGTCGGCCTTGATAGGCATAGTCCATAAGGTGATAGCAGTCTATGGTCATATGGCCCATTTTCTAACAAATTTGACACTATGGCCGATTGGAATCTCTGTTGGCATTTGTGATGGTAATTGGCCACGGGTATTGGGGAAGGAGGAGTGCTTCTGGCCTCCTCATCCTCCATAGTTATTACGCCCTCTGAAGGAAACCAGGTTAATGTTAAGTAAACTTTGGACTGTTTGTCTCATTTTATCCGCATCTTGGAAATGACACCCTCGTGACATCACAAGACCCTCGTAAGGGTGTGAGAGCATTAAAATTTAAGAAAAAATAAAATTTTCATCTAATAAGAATCATTACTACTAAATATAAAAAATAGACATTTTATACAATCATATTGTGCTGTAGTAAGAAAAAAAAAAAATTTAACTTTTGGGCCGATAGCCCAATAAATTTGTTATTTCTTTCCAAATGGAGGGCAGGAAGGAAGAAATGGATGATAGTGCCAGAATTTTGATAGTTGGAAAGAATAAAGTTCAAGATAGATGAGATGAAACAAAAATCACCAACAAAACAGAATTCCATCCTCCCTTAAAGATAAATAATGCTGAAGAAGGGTTTTTTTTTTTTTTTTTTTCCCAAGGAATGATGGGTTTCTGGAAGCCAAACATACAAGTTTCTGAAGCTTAGAGAAAACCAGAACCGTAGTGAATGAAAAAAAAAACCTGAATTAAAGGAATTAAATAAAAAGAATAAATACGAGTCTGATCTAGCCAATATTATAATCAAAGGTCAGAACTAATAAAAGGAATAGGTCTCCAAAGTTTGACTTAAATTTCATGGTTCACTTTAGAGCGCAGAGTCTCACTAAGAATTGCTAGATTTAAGTTCTATTGTAAATAAATAAGTAAAAATAATAAGTTGAAAGATCTCGAAACAATATTAATGAAAAAGAATCAAAATCTCAAAAGTATAATAAAAAATTGAAAGAGATTATTAGCCGTAGACACCCATCAATGTACTAAAACTATATATGACATCTGATTTATATTGTACAATAAAAAAGAAAAAATAAACTATTGATGCATGTAGTAAGTGGAGTAGTATAAAACCCACTTATATTGGGATTCACATCCTTTTCTTTCAATGGTTCTGAGAGGACAGTGGTAACCTATCTCAGATGGCTGTCACGTGGCTCTCGGGTGAATCAGAGACCCACGTCTGAGCCGACACCCCCTGTCGGCTTGGCTTGTCAACTGGGTGTTGGCTCAGACGTGGGTCTCGGATTCACCGAGAGTCACGTGGCGGCCATCCGAGGCAGGTTGCCGCTATCCTCCCAGAACCACTGGGAAGAGAGGATGTGGATCCCTTATATTGAGATAGCCTAATTTCAATAACATATTCCATTTATTAATTACCTCCAAAACTAAATTTCAATTTATCTAATCTTTGACCATCAACCTCCAACGAATCAGCTTTTGCTCTATTCAAAAAATTCTCACCTGCTATTTTAATAAACCAAAGAAGAAATTAATATTAATTAATAACAATCATAATCTTAAATGAAAACATTGTAATAATGATAACACATTAATTAAACTCATCCACCAAAAAAATAAAATAAATAAATAAATCTATAATGATCACCTCATATTCTCAAAGATTACATTTTTCCAATGTTGAGATGCATATGTTGCTTATCCCAGCTTAAATGAACCAGATCTCCAGCTTTCAATTTCTTTTCTTCAAACAATCATTCCATGGATATAACATATCTATAGGAATTCAAATAAGAAGCCTGTCTCTCCAAATATTCTTGATAGTCTTTGTTATCATAGGGTACTCTAATGGGAGATTGAATCATTGCATTGTCTGTTGTACTCACAGTATTGAAGTCATAAGTCTTATAGATGTGATCAACAACCAGACCCTCTTTAAGTACAAAATGCCGGTTGATCTCTTGTGGCAAAGTGACTGAGATTATCTGTTTTGAGCTCCTCTTTGGAAGATTATTACCATCTCTTATCTCTATCAATCTGCAACCATTACATAACCTGATGGGAAGAGGTTAGGGTAGTGTGCTGTTTTCTTCATTGCAGAGATTCACAACTAAAAAAGAATAAAACAAATAGGACGAATATAAGATGACTGTGTTTCATCGTTCATGAGACATATTTATAATCAGAGACGAGAGAGCTTAGAAAAGAAACTTCCAATCTTTTTTCATGAAGTTTATATTTATGATCTTCGCATGTGATATTAATTTTCGTTCTCTCTTTTCTTATAATCTTAGTTAGGATTTTGCATGTGAAATGGCAATTAGTTAACATTTTTAGTTAATAGTTTCCTTCGTCTCTTGATCTTATTTTAAGAAACAAAATGTAATCGTTTTTTTTTTTTTTGGTAAGATTAATCTGAAATAGGTAATAAGTATTGGCTGTATATACTAATTATATGGGAAAGTGGAATCAGGAAATTTCGGTAGTATCTGTACCATTCAGCTACCTTTTTAACCCTCCCCCAAAACCCCTACAAATTTTACCCGATTGGTCTACAATAATTTCGATTTGAATCGCCCTTAAATTGGTCACAAATTGGTCCAAGTTAGTTGGAATCAGCCAGACTCACATAATTTTGTTAATGTATCAATATAATGGATCAAATTAACCAGTTGGTATGTACCGAATACCGAAACCATACCAAATACATACCGGCATAATTTTATATGAAATTTTTTCTCTTATACATAGGTGAACCACCGTTGTTCATCAATTGGAGGAGTAGTTGCTGACTTGACACCGGAATCCATACCAAATTTTATATAAAACCATGTATATACTAGGTAAGATACCGTATATATATACCAAATAAAAATAATATATGATACTGATAATAAAATCCATACCAAGCAAGTACGGTAATGGTATAGAAAAATGGAACCGCATCCGGTATGGTACGGTATCTGCATCACCATTTTGTCTTCTGAACTGTATCAAACCATACCAAATATCGTATCGATTAACACCTTTAGACTCACATGGACTCCCACCAAACTAGCATGGGACCTATGTGAGCATGGGAAATTGAGAAAAACTAATATGATATGAAATACATTTTAAAATTTAGAATAAAAATAAGGGTTTTGGACTGTTGGTTGGGACGACCATGATGGCAGTATTGGGAGTAAGGGTGTCAACGGGCCGGTCCGGGCCAGTTTCTGTTTGGGCTAAACCGGTGTCGGGTTTTATAAGTCCAGCCCAAAACATGTCCATTAAGAGTTCAGACTGGGTTGGGCTATGCTGGACACAATAAATAACGGGCTGGTCCGATGTCGGTTTGTTATCGAGCTGGGCTTATTGAGGTGATTTCGGGCTGGTTCGGTCTGGACCGGGCTTATCAAACTTATCGGGCCTATTTTATATGTAAGATATATGGCCTATTTTATTATTTCTATCTATAAAATTAGCATCATTCCTTCTATATGTATGTAATTTAGTAAATTGTAACAATTAATATATTCTTTTCAACTATAGATTCACATAATCTTTCGGATCAAGAAATGAACTATAATAGTGTAATATAATCCATCAAAATTTAAAATCATTAAAATTAAGAAACTGGGCCCAGATGGACCTTACCAGTGTTTGGGTTGGGTATTATTGATTCGGGCTAGTTCGGGCTTCTTAACGGGCCGGTCTGGTTTGGTTTCGGTCTGGACTGAAACGGTGTCGGGCTTTACAAGCAGAGACCAAAACTTATCCATTAAGGTTCGGTCCGGGCTGGGTTCGGGTTATATCGGGCTTGTTCGGTCCGTGCTACCGGGCCGGGCCCATTTTTGACACCCTTAATTGGGAGCAAGTAAGAATATTCCCTGGGTGGTTCCAGTGGGTCCCAGCCCACCTCCAACCTCCCTATCCGCTTAAGAGGAGTGAATACACAGTCACTGTTCCTACTAGGTTAACACGTGTCGGATTCTCCCTAGTTTCCAAACTAACGGAGAGTCCCACTCCAAGAAAGAACTCCAATCCAATTAGCACTCTTTTATTCCTTCTCTTAGAGCTATGCATTCACTCTGAAGATTCTGATGTGTTCTCAAAGAAGGGAGGGTTAGAAGAAGAGGGTGAAGAGAGGCAAGGGGTTCCTCTGACAACTTCCAGTGCCACTCAACCCCAGTATTTCGACTTGAATGGACTGCCGGTGAGTTTTATACCTCCTCCCCATGGATAGGATTTGATGAACTAAGTAATATAGGGAAAACCTTAATGCCAAGCCAAGGAGAAACCTTGTGCCTCTATTAATGGACAAATGGGGTGACTTCGTCCGAGTTAAGGGAGAGAGAACCCTTCTAAAGTCATTCCAATATAGACCTTGAACCAAACGCTGTAAGACGTAACGGTATGAATCCCACGCTTAGAATGAGCACCAGTAACTAATCACATTGAGCCTTAAATAGGATTAGTGAATCATCGTTGGAACTCCAACTTGAAGATCAACCAACAAACTTCTACTGTGGAAGTCCAGAAGCATGTCCGAAAGGAGGTCCAGTTGCAAAACCCGTGCAACCAGACAAGCCCTTAAGACTGACCTAGCCCTCTAGGAAGGTCCGGTTGCACCATTATACAGCCGAAGTTGCGATCAGATAGAACCAGAAGGTCTCTGTAATGGATCAGTCGCAGCGCCGGTCGCACCATTGTGCAACTGGAGCTACAACTGGACAAGACCAGAAAGGTCTCTAACCCAGTCGGAGGAAGGATCTGGCCACAATCTCTAACCGAAAACTGCAACCGGACACCCCTGAAAGGACTGAGACTCGTGTGTCATATTCAAGGATTCCATAACACGTCCATTTTACTTAATTAGGTAATAATATGGACCATTGAAATAACAAGGCTTCAGGTGAGGGACAGAACCCTGATCTTGTGTTTTGGTGTATTTCCAATCACTTGCTTGTCTATATTGCATTATTGGTGAATAACATGTCATCCAATATTAGTATATTGCATTTGCATTTTATATAAATTTTATGATTGTGTGATGACTTATGCCTGAGTGGGAGGTTGCAAAAGGGTCGAGGACTGCTGAACCAGCTCACCACTTAGATCTACCATGTATTGCCTAGTATCTTAGCAGATTGATAGCGTCTAAGTAGGGGAGTAGACGAACGGTCTAGGATATCTACTGGGGTATCATTGAGGTGCATATGATGACATATAGGATTAGTTAGTAGCATGATCCCATCTGTGCGACCCTGACTAGTAGGGGGATAGATACTAGTGTGAGATGGGGGATAAAGGGGAGGTGTCGACAGTATTCGTTGGAGCGTTGCTGGTCAGACCTCTAACCTATCACCATCTACAATGGGAGAGTAGTTTCAACAATGCTATTGGAGCAGACTGGGTGAGTGTCTATTCTCTCTTGTGCATGGAGGTTATGGTCAGCTTTGGTGAATGTGGCCAGGCCTTATCATAGCACATGGCAAACATTACACCAGACCTTGCTTGTGAATATTTATCATGCATTATTACTTGTTTGCTAGTTTGTTTTCTCACTGAGCTCAAGTTGTGAAGCTTACTCTACATACATTTCTATTTTTAGTTGATTGTGCAGGTTTGACTGTGGCTGACTTCGTGGACACATCGGCCATCTTCCATCTTGCTCATATGGGTGTACAGACCTAGGAGGAGGAAGAACACAATGAGGACTATGAATGTAATGCCTACATGTTCAATTAAGAGAATGTTCCTATGCATTCTAATAGTCTAGTTTCATTAAATAGTTATTTATTAGAAAAAATTTCATCTAAACCCCATCAAGAATTGCTAACATCATCTACACCCACAAGATTGCAAAAACATCACCTACCACTCAAAACATTTGCTGGTGTTAATCAAAGAAGTCCACTCCGTCACAAGATTCCCGTTAGATGCTGATGTCAACTGCATTGGAATATTTCATGGATGATACTACCCTTTTAGCCTGATTAAAAAACCATTATATCCTTTTTGTGATTTGTTACCCTACCCCCAAATCTGTTTTTCTTTGGTAACAGTAAAAGATAAAAGAAAACCCTTGAATCCTCTTCTAGACAACGATGACGTCCGTAAATAGTGTTTAACATCTTCTTCGTCGTCATCAATGGTGCATGTCTTCATCTTCCACGACCATGGTTTTGCTTGCGACAACAAGGTAAATCGGCGACTGTCTTCTTCTTCCCCGAGAACTCACTTACATTGAAAGAGTTTAATTTTCTACTTCGGCGACAGCCAATTTGGTGATTTTTCTTCTTTGGCGATGATCAATTATATTCGGATACAGTTTGTTAGGGAATTATGCCACGCTGGCAATATCACCTCGACACGTAGGACTCCACCAACGAGCCACGTGGAGATCTCTTATTCGACGCAAGAAAGCTCCTTCACCAACTCAAACACGAGAACAAAGGGCAAAAGTAGTATTTTGAAAATATACACTATTCACTATAAATAGGGTAAATCCTGAGATTTCAGGTACGAGAATATTTATTACTCACTGCTCATTCTTGAGATTGACGCTCTGACACTTGGGACGGAGAATCTCACCTTACCCCACACATCTTTCTAGAATATCTTCGTGGGCTCGACACTAAGCCCACTGACTGATCACAGAGCCCTAACTTTGGCATCGGAGTGGACCCGGGGCACCTGGCCCACCTCCCCTTGCCTTTACTTGTCTTGCAGGTCTATTCAGCTAGGTGGACCCACAGGATGGATTTGGGCCGAAACAGTTTGACGCCCACCGTGGGGCCCTGAGATTTAACGTCAACAGTTAAAAGCCAGAGAAGTCTTAAGTTATGAGTCCGAGAAGAACCCGAAGCCAGATGGTCAGTCCCAACCCCCCTATGATCGACCAACGGATAAATCCCGAAGAAGGAGATAGGTCTGAGATGCGACCTAGTAGGGACCGAGGAAAACGCGTGGCCGACCCAGCACCCGAGCACAAAGCCTTTGTCACATATGAACAATTTGAGACCGTAGCACAGCAGCTTGCAATGTTAACTCGGTTTGTTCAAGGGTTACAGCCCCCAGTCGCAGAAGCTACATCTCGTCCCCCCATCGAAGTCGCCCCATCAGCGGACCCGCTTAAGGAGACTGACCTCCCTAGAGAACCCCATCACCACCTAGGGCAAAGCAAAGTTCGACCCGCGAGGCCAGGAACCAGTGCTTGCCCTGTCCTAGAGTTGAGTGGGATGGGATCAACGTCGCAGCACAGAAGGATCCCTGCTCGAAAAAGGCTCGGCCCTCAGCCTGGAGCAGCACCTCGACTAGATGAAGATGCTATGGATGAGCTTTTGGTTCCACGGCATATAACGCTACCAGAAGTTTTCATGGGCGCAGACAAACAAAGTGCTCCCATGGACCCAGAGGTAGCGGCAAAAATAGCGGACCAATTAGCAGCATTGCACCGAAAGGTCGAGACGATGGAGAAGGCCGAAGTCACCCAGGACGAGGATATAGATTATTCAACGGATAACCCTTTGACCGACATTATCATGAGAGTCCCCTTGCCCAAGCGGTTTACCATGCCGTTGGTAGATTCCTATGATGGATCCACAGATCCCGTCGACCATCTGAACAATTTCGTAGGCGCGATGGTCCTCCATGCGAACCCTGACGCCATTATGTGAAGAGCCTTTCCCCTTACACTAAAAGGCGCGGCTCGGATGTGGTTTAACAACCTACCACCGCGGTCTATTGACTCTTTTAAGAGCATGGGAAGACTATTCAGAATGCACTTCCAAGGAAGCAGAGTGCAGCGGAAGACAAGCGCACACCTGATGAATATGAGACAGAGGTCCGGTGAGACCCTAAGGGCCTTCTTGGCCAGATTCAACCTCGAAGTACTACAAGTGAAGGACATCGATGAGGTAGTTCATTTTGCCACGTTGAGGAGCAGCGGTCACTGACTTGAAGCTCAGATTCTCTATAGCCAAGAAGGAACCAGCAGACTTGCAGGAACTCCTGGCATGGTGCGAGAAGTTCGCCACTTCCAACGAAATCTACGAAGCCAGCAAAGGCCTAGTTGATGCTCCACACAAGCGAACAGATGAGAGACAAGACCTCACACGGCCGGGAGAGAACAAGAGGTCGAGAAGGGAAGAAGCATGGGCTAGAGGGTTACTCCAGAAAAAATTCAGTGACTATACCCCACTCAACCGATCCCTTGGGGATGTGTACACCCTCATCGCTAATGACGGGTATCTTCAGAGGCCCTAGAAAATCGTGACAGAAGAAAGAAGGAGAAACCCAAACAAATACTGTCAATATCACCGAGACATCGGTCACATTACCGATGAATGTCGGAACCTACAAGCAGAGATTGAAGACCTCATCCAACGAGGGTATTACAAGCAGTACGTGGACCATAATGCTCCGAGAGTTTCGGCTACTACAGCCGAGGATCGGAGAAGACCACCTCCCCCACCTCGGGCGAGAACTCCAGAGAGAGAGTCGAGAAGGCAAGAAGAAAGAGAACCCAGGAGGGTAGAAAGAAGAGAAGTTCAAAGAGATCCTCCTAGGGAGGACAGAAGAAGAAATAGGGCAGCCGAGCCCCGATACCCAAAAAGGTGCCACGATCAGGAGCCTGCTCAACACGGAGAAAGAAGAGAAAGAGGACCCACTCTGGCACATCGAAACATCGGGGTCATCCTTTGCCAATTCGCCCGTACCCCCCAACAGATACATGAACGGGGCAGAGGACTAAATTCGTTGGAAACTCGGGGGAGGACAAGGCTTAGGACCGATCCTAGATTGCCAAGGCGACGCATGGACCAGACTCGGCCGCCGCCACCATTGCATGTCATCAATCCACCTTCATCAAAGGACATACCTTATGAGCATGTATACATGGTCAGGCATGCCAGACCAAGATATGGCCCGAAAACTAGCCACGACTTACCTAGTGCAGCAACGATCAACACAGGGCGCGGCGAGAGTCCATCAAGTAGCCGACCTTCATTGGCCGAGACGGACAGCTCGGCCGCGGCTAACGATGTATTGACCGACCTCGATTGGACGAGGCGGCCACCTCGGTCACAGAGGACAGTGAAATTTGTGATCCCTCTACGTAGGGGCGAAAGGCCATGACTATCATCGGTGGGCTAGCGGCTGGAAACACTTCGGCCAAGGCCAGAAAGGCATATGCAAGAAGCGTCAAATAAACTGAATGGCTAGGAAAGAGAGCTCGCACAGGGGACTTCCTGACCTTCAGCGATGAAGATCTGTGAGGACTATAACTACCTCATGAGGATGCCATAGTCATCACTTTGAGAATAGAGGACAGTGATGTTCATAAGATCATGGTAGACACAGACAGCTCCGCCGACATCATCTACTGGCAGGCCTTCCAGCGCATGGAGATCCCGCTCAAACCTTTGAATAAAGGTATGAATCTAATTCCTTACCTGAATAAGAGATCCTAGAATAGTTATGAAGAGCATAGGATTAGGAGAAACCCAAATCATCCATCCATGGACAAGTTCCAAGAGATTCCATGGAGGAAATTGTTATGGACAATGAATAATGTATAACTTGGAGTTTTGAGCCATAGAACAATCTTAGAATGGACCATGAAAGTAAGCCAAAGGATCAAAACATGAAAGAATAGACTTTAGAATGAAAGGTAGACTCAGAATACGTGTGGTCGCACATAGGGTCGAATGATATCCGACCCTACGAGACCACAGGATGGACTACATGCCCTCGGGAAGTCCCAGGGAGGGTGTGGTCGCACGTAGGATCGAATGGTATCCGACCCCACGTCTGACCCTATACCCTAGGGTCACAGAAACTACTATCCTAGGTGCGACCCTACCCTGCCACCCTACCCCTGTGGTCACAGAAACTGCTACCCTACTTGCGACCCTACGATTTCAGTTAGTCTAAATCTATTGGAATTAATTCTAATTAAAATATATCGACTTGTTAGGTCTTTCTAGTGATTTAAAAGTGATTCATAAAGCTTGAACGAGGATCTACGCTCAATCAAATGTGAGGGAACAAGACCTAAACTAATTGACTAATAATAAACTGTTTTCGTTTATTGAGTCCAATACTATGAACGATTCTATGCTTGTATGATTGTAATGTGCATATCACATGTCATCCACTATTCCTGTTATTATTGTTCATGCATATTTAATTTCTATTTATTTATAATATGATGTTGATGATGATGCTAGGAATAGGCATGTGAATGTATGTGTGTGGTTAGTGTGCTTGATGCGAGTGGAGCATCAGGGGGAAGACGTGACACTGTGGTTCATCCTGGTCACTAGACTCTAGCTCTATCTCTACTCAAGTCTTGTGCACTAACATCGTCGTATCGCCATTACCTTAGCAGAAGTATTACGTCGTAGGGCATCAGGGGAGGTGGTCTTAGACCATGTAGTCTCTGACTCTGCCGGGGGGCCTTAGCTCTATCTCTATGGACGTATCGAGGGATGTTGGGGTGAGGCCTTGGGTACACTGTTTGACATTAGGATTGGTTAGTTGCGAGCCCAGTTTGTAAGCCCTCGCCAGCAGGGGCTTACGTGTTGGTATGGGTAGAGCATCAGGGGAAGTGTGATGCAGTGCGGTCCTAAGCACTTTAGCTCTATCTCTATTCTATGGCGGGTGCATGTGGGGGTGGCAATGGTGTTTGATCCATTAGGCGGTTCCACACATTCATGTATAGAGGTGCGGTGGCCACCTATCCTTTCTATTGCACATTGCAAACTTAAGAACCAGACCAAAGATATGAATTGAATGCATGCTTATGTTTGTTGCATTATTTTATTTACTCACTGAGCTCAAGTTGGAGAGCTGACCCTCGCGCTCGCAATTCTTTTAGTTTCTGATGTTGCAGGTATTATGGTTGAAGATTTTGTCAACACGCCAACATATGAACATGTGGTGGCTATGATGAGCAAGCTGTGGAGGACTATTATGATTCGTTAAACGAGTGTTTCAACTGTGGATATGCTTAGTGTTTAACTTTCATACTTGGATATTTGTAATATGTATTAAATTATGTTTTGATTACTTGGAGATAAATAGAATATTAATTACTTATCATGACTAGACCTCAGTTCATTATCTGTAAGACTTTCGCTATTTACTTTATTATCTCAGATAAACGTGGAATGTATTTTGATTTAACATGGTGGGGATAGCTTATTCGAGATCCTGATTGAACCGTTGGTTTATTGACGGTTCATCATACCATTCTGGTTAGTGCAGAATTGGGGTGTGACACTGTTGGTCTACTTGATCCAGCTATGATGGGAAGACCTGGCACGACACGGTTAGATCGGATTAGTGGAGTGCAGGTCTTACAATACGTCTCAACCATTCGACATATAATTTTTTGTTATTACAGACAAAAGTCTCCTTGATGACATGAACCGCCTTAGGAGTCCAAATTTTTTGACCGAATTACTTTCAATCTAATTGCCTTGAAACCCTTATAGGAAAATAACTTAATGTTATCTAATACCATTGCATGACGCTACTATCTTGGATGAACATCTGATCCTAGCTTACCACCTTTTGAGTCTTGGCTTAATTCTGTCTTTTTATGTCTTGGCTTGCCTTTTGAATCCTGGCTTAATACCATCTTTTGTGTCTTGGCTTAATATTATCTTTTATAATTTTTTGGTTAAATACCGCCTTGTTGTCATAACATGTCAATTAAACAAAATATATTCAGATTAGTAAGAGTGTGAATGCTGAATCATGAAATGAAACCATGGTATTAATAATTGTGCCATAAAAATCACAGGTAAAATAATACAATCCAGTATCAATGTAAATACATAAGGTTTATAAAAATGCATCAAAAGACTCAAGCAATCCCATGCTAGAAATATGACCTTTGAAGGCTCCCACTAGTAAGGCCTTTGTCAAAGGATCTGCAATCATATCAACCGTCGAGATTTTTTCTACAATGATGTGATTGTCATCAACCTTTTCCTTTACTAACAGATACTTGATGTCAATGTGTTTAATTTGAAGCATCAGTCCTCTGGTTACTTTTAGAGAAAGATATAGCTGACTAGTTATCACTGTGAGACCCACACTCGGAATCCCTTTACTAACTTGGATTCTTCTTATGCCAGATATCAACACATCGACTCATGGAGTACCTAATGCGGACCCTATGACGGTATTTGGACCTTAGGTAAGTCTTCACTATGTGTAGTGGGTATTATAAGGTGTTATGGTAGACCTTGGGTGAAGGGGATACGCATCCCAGAACATCCGGCCAAAGAGTTGGCCAATAAGCTATATTTTAGTCCAATCGACAGAACGTACTAGTATAACGTTCATCCGGTTGTGTTTAACCGTTTGAGCTCGAGCCAGTCACTCTCTCTCTCCCTGATTTTCTATAAAAGGGGACTGAGCCCTACCTTTTCTCCCTTCTTGCACCATGGGACTTTGAGAAAGAATAGAGGAAAAGCTTGAAGACCAAGCTCCAAGCCTTAGCCATCTCTATAGAGGTAAGTGAAAGGAACTTCCTCCTTCTTCCTTGTGTTTATGGCTAGTAACCTTAGTTATCACACCCTAATTCTTCACCAACCAGAATGATGTGATGAACCGTCAATAAACCAACGGTTCAACCAGGATCTCGTATAGGCTATTTCCATTTTTGTAAAACCAAAACACATTCCACATTAATCAGAGATAATAAAGTAAATAGCGGAAGTCTTACAGATAATGAACTGAGGTCTAATCATGATAAATAATTAATATTCCATTTAACTCCAAGTAACCATAACATAATTTAATACATATTACAATATCCAAATACGAAAATTAAACATTAAGCGTATTCATAGATAAACGCTCGCTTAACTAATCACAATAGTCCTCCATAGCTCGCTCATCATAGACGCCACATGTTCATATGTTGACTTGTTGACATAATCTTCAACCGTAATACCTGCAACATCAGAAACTAAAAAGAATTTCGTGCACGAGGGTCAGCTCTCCAACTTGAGCTCAGTGAATAAACAAACAATGCAACAAACATATGCATGCATTCAATTCATATCTGTGGTCTGGTTCATAAGTTTGCGATGTGCTATAGAAAGGTTCGGTGGCCGCCTCACCTCTATACACAGGGTGTGTAAGCCCACCCAAGGGATCAAACACCATTTTCGTCCACATCCACCCCACCATGGAATAGAGATAGAGCTAAAGTGCTTAGGACCGCACCTCATCACACTTCCCTCTGATGCTCTACCCATACCAACACGTAAGCCCCTGTTGGCGAGGGCTTGCAAACTGGGCTCGTAACTAACCAATCCTAATGTCAAACACTGTATCCAAGCCCTCACCCCAGCATCCCTCAATACGTCCATAAAGATAAAGCTAAGGCCCCGCGGTAGAGTCAGAGACTACACGGTCCGAGACCACCTCCCCTGATGCCCTACGACATAATAGTTCTGCTAAGGTAATGGCGATACGACGATGTCAGTGGACAAGACTTGAGTAGAGATAGGGCTAAAGTGCTTAAGACCGCACCGCATCACACTTTTCCTGATGTCCCACTCACATCAAGTACACTAACCACACACAAATATTCACATGCCTATTCCTAGCATCATCATCATCATCATGTTGTAAATAAACTGAATTAAATATACATGAACAGTAATAACAGGAATAGTAGATGACATGTGATATGCACATTACATTCATACAATCATAGAATCATACATGGTATTGGACTCAATAAACGAAAATAGTTTCTTATTAGCCAATTAGTTTAGGTCTTGTTCCCTCACCTTTGCTTGAGTGTAGATCATCTTTCAAGCTTTAAGAGTGACCTTTATATCAATAGAAAAACCTAACAAGTCGATAGAATTTAATTAGAATTTATTCCAAGTACTTTAGGTTTGCTGTAATGCTAGGGTCGTAGGTTGGGTCACAGGTTGGGTCACAGGTTTCTGCGACCCCAGGGTATAGGGTCGATCATAGGGTCAGTTATCCATCGACCCTAGGTGCGACCGCAGCCTCCTTGGACTTCCCGAGAGCATGGGGTCGATCCTGTGGTCTGGTAGGGTCGGTTCCCAATCGACCCTACGTGCTACCGCACATGGTTTAAGTTGACCTTTCATTCTACAGTCTATTCTTTCATGTTTGGGTCCTTTGGCTTACTTCCATAGTCCATTCTATGATTGTTTTATGGCTTAAAACTCCAAGTTACTCACTTTACATAGGTTTCAATGATTTCCTCCATGGATTCCATTGGAATTTATCCATGGATGAATGATTTGGGTTTCTCCTAGATCCTACCCTCTTTATAATATCTTCTAGGCTCTTAAATAAATCATGGAGAATGTATTCATACCTTAGGTTTGCTGAGATTCAGAGATTTCTCTGAATTTCCTCCTCCTTGGTCTTCTTTTTCAATTCTCTTTCTTTTCTCCTTCTCTTCCTTCTCTTCTCTTTCTCTCACTTTCAATTAGGGTTCTAAAAGGAGTGAAAGAGGCTTAGGGACGTCCTATTTATAGAGAAAAACCTCCCAAAATAAGTTCCATTGAGTTTAGGAAAGGTCCCCTTCGAAATTAGGAAAGTTTCCTAATTTTTGGTTCGTGCTGTTTTTGCTGTTTTCCTAGGGTCGATGCTAGGGTCGATGCTAGGGTCGCATAATCCGAGACCCATGCGACCCCATGACCAAAAATTCATGGGTTGGACTTCTGTTGAGGTGGGGTCGACCCTATCTGTTAAGGCATGCGACCCTACCCTTATTTTGATTGTTTTTGAGTAAAATTTCATATTGGGTCTTGCGTTTCTTCACGCACTTGGTCCACTTGGCTCAACCATGATATGTATACTGGTCACGACTCGAAATGTAAGGTTAGACCGAGTTCGTGGCGTGCGGGTCTTATAACTCCACCATCCTTAAAGAAATTTCGTCCTCAAAATTTGAACGTACGGATCTTACAACTCCCCCATCCTTAAAATAAATTTTTCCTCAAAATTTAAATTTAGGTGGGAATTCTATTTCCGCATTGCATCTTCTTCTTTCCATGCATTCTTCTCCACGTCTTATCTTCGCCAGATTATCTTTATATAATAATTATCCTAGTTTTTGAGATGTTGCACCTTCCAACTAGTGAACTAGGCTGGTACCACTTCAATAGTTAAATCTTTTATCTAATCCAGTGGTCAATACCTTTGATATGGATCTCCAACATACTTCTTCAATAGAGATACGCGAAATACGTCATGCGCACTAGACACGGACAACGGTAACGTTAATTGATATACAACTTTTCTACGTCTCTCTAAATTTTATGAGGTCCAAAACATATATCAGATACAGCTTTCCCTTCTCGTTGAATTGTTTTTAATCCATGCATAAGTGATATCTTCAAGAACACTTTGTCACTTATGGCGAACTCGAGGTCTTGGTGGTTCTTCTGAGAAACTTGAGCTATCTTGGCCCTTTTCTTTGATCTTTTCTGCTGCTCGACAGGTTTCTTCAACAGACTCAGGTCTTACTATTCCTTATTCACCAACTTTATTTCGAAACAAAAAAAACTTTGACATTTCTACCATACCATGCTTTATAGGTGACATCTTCATAGTAGTTTGGTAGCAAATTCAATCCACATATAGCTTAGTTAGTCGCTCCAAAGCATACCGAGGTCGTATAGCAATGGAATGAGTTATCTTCCTAAGGCGATCAACAATCACCCAAACTGCGTCAACCATTCTAGGAGTCAGTGGCAAATCAGTGACATAGTTCATTGTAATGCAGTTTCATTTCCAGACTGGTTCCGATAGTGGTTATGGTAAGCCATGTTGGTCTTTGTCTTTCAGCCTTTACTTGCTGATAATTCAGACACTGAAACATGCATCTAGCCACAACTACTTCCATTCCCTTCTACCAAAATAATCTCTTCATGTTTTGGTATATATTATACTTCTAGAATGTATCCAATACGGAATAGAATGGGCTTTTAACATTATCTTATATCTTATGATCAGCATTTTTCACTTCAGGTATACATAATCATCCTCTGTATCATAGGACCTTTTTCGGATCTATAGTAAGTCAGGGTTAGGTTTTTCCTTCTCTAAATCTTCTTACCCCACTTTTAGATATAGATCTAACAAAATTACTACCTTTACTTCATCTATCAATTCAGAGATGATCTTTAATGTTGTGAATGCAAGCGAGGAACTATTGCTCTATAAGTTCATCCATAAATTCTCGCTTAATTTGATCATCACGAGTTTCTATTATATTTACTCTTCTTTCAATTCTGAATGTGTTGCTGTGAAACATAAGACAACATTTATACTGGGTCCTTCCTCGGACTTCATAATTCCCTTTTTCTTTAAGACCTTAGCTACTACATTAGCCTTGCTCGGGTGACACTCAATATTCCAGTCTAAATCCTTGGGCAATTCCAGCTATTTTTATCCTCATGTTCAACTCTTTCTGGTGAAGAGATAAATAAAACTCTTGTGTTACCATTTAATCTAAATTCTTTTCCGTATAGATAATGTCTCCAAGTCATGAGTAGGGTAATTCTTTTAATGCTCCGTTAGTTTTCTTGAAGCATATGCAATCACTTGCATCAACCCGCATCCTAGATCCAATCTGAAAGTTTCAATGTATAGGGTAAAAGGTTCCCTTGGTACCGAAACGATCAAGATGGGAACTGATATCAATCTAGCTTTAGAGTCTAGAAATACTCTTCACACTTGTCAGTCCAATTAAACTTCTCTCCCTTCATGGTTAGCTTGGTAAGAGGTATTGCGATCCTAGAGTGGTCCTCCATGAATCGTCCGTAATAACCAGCTAAACCCAAGAAACTTTTGATCTTCGCAATATTCTTTAGGTGTTTCTCACCATAAGATTTATTCTATCATAATAGGGTCCACCTTAATCCCTTTTCATGATGCTACGTGATCTAAGAAGATCACTTTGCTTAATTAGGTTTCATATTTCTTGGACTCGGCATAAAGCTTTTCCCTTCTCAGTTGTTGTGAAGCTGTTCCAAGATCCGTTGTATGAGTTGCTTCATTCTTGGAATAAACCAAAATATCATTTATGAAAATAATGACCAACGTGTCCAACATGTCATGAAACACCCAGTTCATCGGTTCCATAAAAGATGTAGGGGCATTGGTTAATCCCAACGTCATAATCGAGAACTCAAAATTGCCCAATCCTGATTTTAATAGCTATTTTTAGAATATCGCTGTCTGAATTCTTCCGCTGATGATATCTTGATCGAAGATTAATCTTAGAATATACCTTTTCTCTTTGCAACTGTTTAAACAAGTCATCGATCCGAGGTGATAGATATCGATTCTTGATTGTGAGCTTGTTCAATTCTCGGTAGTCTATACGCAGACAACACTATCATCCTTCTTCTTCATGAATTGCATTGGCACTCCTCGTGATGCAATACTTAGCCTATTAGGACCTTAGTATAATAACTCTTGTAGTTGAGTCTCAGTTCCTTCAATTCTATAAGAGCTATTCATAGGTGCCTTTGACACAAGTATCGTCCTTGGGTAACAAGTCGATGACGAACTCGGTTGCATGATCAGATGGTAACCCAAATAAGTCTCCTGGAAACACATCAGGAAATTTATGCATCACATCAATTTTTTCCATTTCTGGTGCTTCTTTGGTAGCGTATACCACAGATACCATATATCCAACTTCTTTCTCTTCAAAGCATCTCTTGGCCTTTAGCATAGAGAGGATCAGCCTTCACTTCTTGGGCAACTTACTTCCAATAAAACTAAATTATATGTCGTCTTTATTCTTGAATGATAACCTCTTCTATGCACACAACAACTTTGTAGAGTGTTGAGACAACCAGTCTATTCCCAAGATGACGTCAAAGTTTACCATCTCAAGTCGACTCAGGTTGCATCCAAATTTTGTCCATCCATATGATTTGGACATTGTTCGTAACACTCATCCCATACAATATCTAGTCCAAAAAGGGCTTGAACTAGAAAATCTTGTGTAACGGTCTTAAGAGCTTGTCTAGTTCCTTCATCTCTTATGATTTTTAGAGACTATCGCTAATAATCTCATATCTTGAAAAGTTCATTAGCTTATATTTTCTTTATCACTTCTGTTCTATCCTGATCTCTCTTTCATATACCTCGAAAAATATCTTATGATTGTTACTTCATATCCCAAGTCTATCTATAAGCATTAGGGTATATGCTTATAAATTCATTAATCCAACCAAACTCTTTTGGTCTTTACTTAATCATCTCACTCGACATTTGGCATAACCCAGTATTACTTATACTAATCTGAATACTATCAATGCCATGATTTTGACTTTATCCTTGTATCCACTCTTAGATTTGCTTTTAGAAACCTTCTTCCTTGTCAAACTCTATACCGATATAACCATCTTTAACTTTACTTGAGTGTTATCTACTCTTTCCTAATTACTCTTGATAGTTTTCACTCTTTGCTCATGCACTCTTTTATAGACATGACTCATATCCTTTCATTCAGTAATCTCGAAACCATTCCTCCATTACTTTATCTGAGGTTCATTGGCTATAGCATTTAATCTAAATTCAATCATCTTTCTTCCAATAATTCCTTATTCACTAAACATCTGTATCAATAAAGGTCAGGGGATGAATGAATCAGAATGTTTATCCAAAAACAATTCATTTCCTTCTTTCAATTTAGTATAATGACGAACACATGCTTTATCTAGTGAACTTAGGTTTAAAAGATCAGGAGTAAATCTGTGGTAATCCAACCGGCATCAAAAGGTCGTTAAGTTGCATGGTGGTCTAAATACATGGAAAATAAAGGTTCTATGACTCTTAACCTCAAGGTTATAGGTTGTATCGAGTGTATAATGCCATTGGTCAAGGAACTACAGGAGTAAATCTGGAAAATGTTTTGGTACATCAATAAATCAAGTATAAATCAGAAGATGTATGCTCAACATGATTAAACATTTAACTGTTCATTCAGTTCATATCTTTATTCATGTTGTCGATCATGAGAGTGGCTCTGATTGGTATAATCAGGACTAATACTAAAGAAACAATTTCTATAACTCCAATTGACAGGTTAAATCAAGAAGGTATCCTGTGTCAAGGTACGAGAATTTAAAATCAGGTATGTGCATCCTTTATAATCATAAGAGTAAATCAATAATGCACCGCATCCTATATAAACCTATCTAGTTATATGGCCACAATAGATTTGATCCTTTGCTGAAAACGTTTGAGGCTTCATCTTCAGAAAATATTCCTCAATCATTATTGGATCATTCTGTCATGATGTAGCTATCCCATATATCGATGGCTGATAAGGGAAACCACCTTGATACACTGCTTGTTGTGCACCAAGCTTCTGCACTGGGATGTGCATTACTGGGACTTACTGTATGGTAGGCACTGTGTTATAGCTAACAGGTGTTGGGGGTACAGTGTTGCTACCAATCAGTACTGTACATGGCCTGACTCGGAGGTGTTGATGTAACATTGGCAACTTGGGTAGTCCAGGTAGATTGGCTGGAGTGGCCTGGTTATTCACCTCCTTTGATTTGCTCTAGTTTGATTATCATTATTTAGTATTTGTTCATATGAGTTTTCATTACCCGTTCTCGACCCAGATATTGGTGGGGTCAAGTTGCAACCTCTTCTAAATGCTCAGTGGGAAATGGATCACCTTGTGGTGGATCTCACTATGCGTCTCCACATCACCCAGGAGTATAGCTTTATCTTCTTTTATAGTTACTCTAATTTTTGGTGTATAGCTATTGTTCTCCTTTCTCTGTCGCATTCAGCCCGAGATCTTTCCCTTTTCCTCTACAGGGATTTAAGCGTTACTAGTCATTTTTTTTCTTTCTCTATCATACATCGAGTTTCACATCTTGTGAGTACCAATTCGGTATTTCAACTTTTCTGCTCTACAGATGCTTCCTTCTTCTTACTGTACTATATCCTTTGTAAACTTAGGTAACTGCCCAACTTATAGATAGTATCCTATATTATTTGTTTATCAGGATAAATTTTGAATTCTCTCTTTCTGTTTGTGTATAATATGATTCCACCTTTAATATGTACATTATTGCCTTGTTTAAGTTCTGTCTCAACCAACACAGGTGCTTATGTTTTGTTTGTATTAAAGCTTTTAATTTATCCTAACTCAGTTCATGGACTCTAGTGGAAGTATTTAGGTTTTATGGGAAAGGCCTGAGAGCTCTGATACCAAGTTGTCACACCCCAATTCTGCACCAACCAGAATGGTGTGATGAACCGTTAATAAACCAATGGTTCAACCAGGATCTCGTATAGGCTATTTCTATTTTTGTTAAACCAAAACACATTCCACATTAATCAAAGATAATAAAGTAAATAACGGAAGTCTTACAGATAATGAACTGAGGTCTAATCATGATAAATAATTAATATTTCATTTATCTCCAAGTAACCAAAACATAATTTAATACATATTACAATATCCAAATATGAAAATTAAACATTAAGCGTATTCATAGTTGAACGCTCGCTTAAAGAATCACAATAGTCCTTCATAGCTCGGTCATCATAGCCGTCACATGTTCATATGTTGGCTTGTTGACATAATCTTCAACCGTAATACCTGCAACATCAAAAACTAAAAAGAATTTCTTGCATGAGGGTCAGCTCTCCAACTTGAGCTCAGTGAATAAACAAAACAATGCAACAAACATATGCATGCATTCAATTCATATCTGTGGTCTGGTTCATAAGTTTGCAATGTGCTATAGAAAGGTTCGATGGCCGCCTCACCTCTATACACAGGGTGTGTAAGCCCACCCAAGGGATCAAATACCATTGCCGTCCACATCCATCCCACCATGGAATAGAGATAGAGCTAAAGTGCTTAGGACCGCACCGCATCATACTTCCCCTGATGCTCTACCCATACCAACACATAAGCCCCTATTGGCGAGGGCTTGCAAACTAGGCTCGCAACTAACCAATCCTAATGTCAAACAGTGTATCTAAGGCCTCATCCCAGCATCCCTCAATACGTCCATAGAGATAGAGCTAAGGCCCCCCGGCAGAGTCAGAGACTACACGGTCCGAGACCACCTCCCCTGATGTCCTACGACGTAATTCTGCTAAGGTAATGGCGATACAACGATGTCAGTGGACAAGACTTGAGTAGAGATAGGGCTAAAGTGCTTAGGACCGCACCGCATCACACTTCTCCTGATGTCCCACTCGCATCAAGTACACTAACCACACACAAACATTCACATGCCTATTCCTAGCATCATCATCATCATCATGTTGTAAATAAACTGAATTAAATATGCATGAACAGTAATAACAAGAATAGTAGATGACATGTGATATGCACATTACAATCATATAATCATACATGGTATTGGACTCAATAAATGAAAACAATTTATTATTAGCCAATTAGTTTAGGTCTTGTTCCCTCACCTTTGCTTGAGTGTTGATCCTCTTTCAAGCTTTAAGAATCACCTTTATATCAATAAGAAAACCTAACAAGTCAATAGAATTTAATTAGAATTTATTCCAAGCACTTTAGGCTTGCTGTAATGCTAGGGTCGCAGGTTGGGTCGCAGGTTGGGTCGCAGGTTTCTGCGACCCCAGGGTATAGGGTCGATCATAGGGTCGGTTATCCATCGACCCTAGGTGCGACCGCAGCCTCCCTGGACTTTCCGAGAGCATGGGGTCGATCATGTGGTCTGGTAGGGTCGGTTCCCAATCGACCCTACGTGCGATCGCACGTGGTTTAAGTCGACCTTTCATTCTACAGTGTATTCTTTCATGTTTGGGTCCTTTGGCTTACTTCCATAGTCCATTTTATGATTGTTCTATGGCTTAAAACTCCAAGTTACTCATTTTACATAGTTTTCAATGATTTCCTCCATGGATTCCATTGGAATTTATCCATGGATGAATGATTTGGGTTTCTCCTACATCCTACCCTCTTCATAATCTCTTCTAGGATCTTAAATAAATCATGGAGAATGTATTCATACCTTAGGTTTGTTGAGATTCAGAGATTTCTCTGAATTTCCTCCTCCTTGGTCTTCTTCTTCAATTCTCATTCTCTTCTCCTTCTCTTCCTTCTCTTCTCTTTCTCTCACTTTCAATTAGGGTTCTAAAAGGAGTGAAAGAGGCATAGGGACGTCCTATTTATAGAGAAACACCTCCCAAAATAAGTCCCATTGTGTTTAGGAAAGGTCCCCTTCAAAATTAAGAAAGTTTCCTAATTTTCGGTTCGTGCTGTTTTTGCTGTTTTCCTAGGGTCAATGCTAGGGTCGCATAATCCAAGACCCATGCGACCCCACGGTCAAAAAGTCATGGGTTTGACTTCTGTTGAGGTAGGGTCGACCCTACCTATTTAGGCATGCGACCCTACCCTCATTTTGACTGTTTTTGAGTAAAATTTCATATTGGGTCTTGGGTTTCTTCATGCACTTGGTCCACTTGGCTCGACCATGATATGTATACTGGTCACGACACGAAATGTAAGGATAGACCGGGTTCATGGCGTGCGGGTCTTACATTAGTGGTTGAACACCGTTAATGGTGACCACCATTAATGACCTAGAAACCTAGGTTTAGGTTTTTCCAACTCCATTGAGGGAGTTATTGAGGGTAGGATTTCTTCCTTCCTCCTTGTGAGTAAATGACATTACCTTGGTGGTTGAAGCTCCATTAATAGAGATGCCATTAATGACTTAGATCGAGGGTTGTGTTTCACCAACTTCATTGAGGGAGTTATTGGAGCCATAAATGGCTCCCATTATACCTAATTATGGTGGGAATGAGTCTCCCATTGACAAAAATGAAAATAATGAGGTGGGGAAACAAGTTTCCAAGTTTGAGATCCTTGCTCCGTTAGTGAACTGGTTTCTGGGTCTGTACCAGAGCCACGTATCGATAGAACGATCATGTCCGTTCTTTAGGTTAGCCCATACAACAATATTGTCAAGGCAAAGGCCTTGGCTAATTGATAATGAACTAACCAGAGTCTCGAATCAAAGGTACGTGCTTCCATATTAGTCCTAAACGTTCTATCAATTACTGGTGGATATGCTTGGTTCAGATTCTCCGCTTAGGCTTAATAGTTAAGTAGAGCCATTGCCGGATAATCGATCACCCGGCATTGCTTTCAAAAAGCCTACTGGAAATTCAAGGTTTATAATTGTATGTGTACAGGATGACCAACCGGATGGTCTAGCATCTACTCATTCTTCCGGTGCCATCTACTTAAAAAATACTTTAAGTGCTAATCGGTCTCACGTACCAGTGGAACCCTTTACCGGTTTCATCTGTCGGTTCAGTCTGTCTTGATTGTTTAGCCTAGTAATGAATAGGAAAACAAATCCAATAAAGACTTATGTGTTTAAATAGGTATTTCACTCTTTTGGTTGTGAAGCCTCTATTTTGGCTTTGGGATATTGCTGCACTCTTTGTGCGATCAGGTGAGGGGTCTAGTCCTTAGACATAAGACATTCCTAATAACATGTCTACATTCCTAGTAACATACTTAGGTTGTTATTTAATTGTATGCTTTTCATGATTGCTATGTATGAGCATACATTTGCATTATAATAACTATGAATGTTGTATGATTGTGTGGGTATGGTGGACGTGTGGAGTATGAGAGTACAATACACGGGCCAAGTTGTTGATGCTTGGCTCTAACGGGAATATGGTGATCCATGGGAGAAGTGACCCGGGGTTCGTCGTTAGAGTATAGATTTTATTTATAAATTATGAAACCATGTATGACGGCTTGTGTAAAGCATAGGAGTGCAGGTGTACGAGTCGTGTTGGATTGCAACCATGTATGGTGGTTCGTGTGATGCATGGGAGTACGGGTACATGAATCACATTGGAATGTAAACACGCTAGTAGTAGACACGATATCTGTGGGAGTGGAGTCGGGGTTCTCTGCTAGTGGATAACACGATGGTTATGTCAACATGCTAGTAGGGGCACAGTGAACCATGTGAGTGGGATCCAGGGACTTCTATGGGAGGATAGCCAAAGTGAAATGAATGAACATAATAGACATAGGTGGTGCCATTCCCTGTTTCCCACGTCCCTCCAGTAGGGGTAAAGATACTGGCATAGCTTTGTACTTCCGAAGGTTGGGTGACCCTAGGGTGAGTCAGTAATGTATAGGTGTACGGTAGCTAGCATATGTGAGGTCTATAGTAGGAGGCAATGAACCCTATAAGGATGAGAGTCCCCAAGGGGGGAGTTAGCTTGTAGAAGCGGTTTTACAGCCCTGGGTTGTGTATTCAACTTCTATCTTTGCCCAGGATGTAAAAATACAAACCTGAGACCTAATATAAAATAAATTGCATTCATTTCCTTGGTTGTTGTATGTGAATAGCATGTGATATTAAATTTCTCACTGAGCTGGGATGTGAGCTCATTCTCATGTTGATACTATTTTTCAGATCCTTCTGCAGGTATTGATGATTTTATGGAGTCTCCCTTGGCTAGTATAACTGCTGGCCCTGATGATGTTGGTGGAAAGCACGGCGAGGACTGCACCTGCATCGATTGTGTTTACGCATGACGTAGCCCTCCCCTTACTTTCTCCCTTCCCCGATATACTATAGACATTATGATTATTTTTTATGATAGAAGAAGAGGTCTATCATGAACAATGTAACTGATTTACTCTTTTTTTATTTGAATATTTGTATATGGATATTGTGGTAGTATTTTATGAATGAACAATGGTTTATAACAGATAATATGATACATAGTATGGGATATGTTATCATTTAGATGCATCTGTCAAATATTAAATGCTTTCGCTTATATAATTATTGTTTCTCGATTATTGTAGATATTGCATGTGTAGACTGTGGGGTTTATTTTGTAATCATTGTGGTAGCGATCTTCGATGTATTTGGGTGCCACAAGGGTTGATCCGGATATCATGCCTGATTATCTAGAATGGGCTGTGACAATCACAATGTAGTAATAATGGTCTGGAGATGATATCCACAGTCTTCAAACTAGAAATAAAAGTTCCTTAGCCAAATTGCCTGGTTTGTGACCTCGAACAATGCCATGACCTCTTCCTTCATATTAGAGGATGCCAAAATTATTTGTTTCACACTCTTCCATGAAATGACTCCTCCAACCATCATGAAGATGTACCCAGATGTGGACTTCCTGTCATCGGTGCATCCAATGTAATTTGCATCAAAATAACCCACAATATCTAGGGTATCACTATTGCCATAGATAAGCATGTAATCTTTTGTCCTTTGTAAATATTGTAAGACCTTCTTTACAGCCCTCCAATAAGCCAAACTTGCATCCGACTAAAAGTGTCCCAACACACTCACTGCGAAAGCGATATTTGGACGAGTGTAAACTTGTATACATAAGAATCCCTACTATAGATGCGTAAGGCTTATTAGCCATTGATATTTTCTCAATCTTATTCCTAGGGCACTGTGTCTTGTTCAATTTGTCTCCCTTGTTGATGGGTGCCTCACCAGCAGAACAGTTTGACATATTGAACCTTTTGAGTATATGATCAATATATGCTCTTTGAGACAACCCCAGTAGTCTACGTCTTCTGTCACGACTGATTTCAATACCGAGGACAAATGAGATCTCACCCATGGCTTTCATTTCAAAGTTTTCTGATAGAAAATGCTTGGTTTCTGTAAGTAATCCCAAATCACTACTAGCAAGCAGAATGTCTTCTACATACAAGACCAGAAAGATGAACTTGCTCCCACTAATCTTGTGATAAATACATTGATCAATAGCATTCTCAATAAAACCAAAAGAGGATATAATCTGGTCAAACTTTAGATAAAACTGTCTAGAAGCTTGTTTAAGACCATAAATGAATTTATTGAGCTTACAAACCATTCCTTTCTTGCCTTGTACCTCAAAACCTTCTAGTTGGTGCATGTAAACTTCTTCAATTAAGTCTCCGTTCAGAAAAACTATTTTTACATCCATCTGATGTAATTTCAGATCATAATGAGCTACAAGTGCCATAATTACCCTGAAAGAATCATTCGAGGAGGCTGGAGAAAAAGTCTCCTTGAAGTCAACTCCCTATCTCTGTGTGAATCCCTTAGCTACTAGCCTTGTAGCATTCAATTCTTCCTTTGGAGTCACACCTAGTCTTGAAAACCCATTTAGAGCCTATGGGTTTATGAGAATCAAGTAAATCCACAAGTGTCCAAACATTGTTGTTTGCCATGGACAATAATTCATCTTTCATTGCTTCTAACCATTTTGGTGCATTGTGACTATTCATGGCTTCTTGAAAACTGGTGGGGTCTATCGCTTGGCCAATGTCAAACTCTCCTTCAGTCAAGTGTAAAATGTAGTTAGAGGAGATAGCACTCGTTTGTTGCCTAGTAGATCTCCTGACTACCTCTTCAGGTTCTGCAATCAACACAGGGGTAGCAGGCTGATCAGGTATGTTAGACCCGCACTCCATTAACTTGGTCTAACCATGTCGTGCCAGGTCTTCCCATCATTCCTGGACTAAGTAGACCGAGCGTGTGAAGATAAATCACAAACCAGGTATGAGAATCGAGTTAAAAACACTAAAAACATACCTAAGGTCACATGCCTGAGTAGGTATGGTCGACCATAAGGAAGGGAACCAAAAATATAAAATCCAGAACCCCACGGTCGATGATTTCGACCCTACGGTCGATGGTTTATGTGATCGTATAATCGATCGTGAAAAACCCAGATCAGACTCCGAGTTTTGGAAACTTTCCTAAACTAAGGGATTGCTTTCCTAATTAAAAGAAGACTTTATATGGAGAATTTTTCTCTATATAAAGGACGTCCCTCAGTCCTTTTTTTTCTCTTTTAGAATATTAGTAAAAGAACATTAGTAAACCCTAGAGAAAGAGAAGGAAGAGAAGGAAGAGAAGGAGAAGAAGAAAAAGCTAAGGAGAAGAATTTGTTGAGAAGAGATTGACTCTCTATCACAGGCAAAGGTATAAAATAAATCTCTGGAGATGTAAACTCTAAGGAATAAAACTTCTATGGAAGATAGGCAATATCAACCTATTATGATCTATGTGATTTCCTTGAGAAAATCCCAAGGAAAATCATGAAGAATGAATTTGATGATTAGGGTTGATAAGAAATTACTAATGATGACCATAGGATGACCTTACAATATACCCCAGTGAAGAACAGAAGAATACCCAGGAAGAAGTCGAATTTCATGTAGACTGTGACCAAAAATCTCAAGGTCGCAGCTACGATCGACCATAGCATGACTAGTGACAAAATCGACCATAGGCATTCGGCAAGATTTCAAAAATCATATGGTCGTAGCTATGGTCGCACCATATGCAACTATAGGGTATCGACCGTAGACAGTAAGGTCAATACAGAATGAGACCATAGGGCCAATCAGGCACCTATCAGTGCTCTGTTTCAATTTTTGACTACTTTAACATGTCACATATGAACCCTAACTTAAATTTATATAATTTTTAGGTTGTTAAATCAATTCAAAGAGAATTTCAAGGCTTGGAAGGACATCAAGTATTACTAACAGGTGAGGGAACAAAATCTAAACTAATTGGATAATAACAAACTGTTTATTTTTATTGAGTCAACTGCCATGATTGATTCTATGCTTGTATGCTTATAATGTGCATCTCACATGTCATCCAATATTCTTGCTATTACTGTTCATGTATATTTAATTCTATTTATTTATAACATGATGACGATGATGATGCTAAGAATAGGCATGTGAATGTATGTGTGTGGTTGGTGTGTTGGATGTGAGTCGAGCATCAGGGGGAGGACGTGGCATGGTGGTCTTCGACCTTGTCACCAAACTCTAGCTCTATCTCTACTCAAGTCTTACTTACTAACATCGTCGTATCGCCATTACCTTAGCAGAACTATTAAGTCGTAGGGCATCAGGGGAGGTGGTCTTGGACCGTGTGGTCTCTGACTCTGCCGGGGGCCTTAGCTCTATCTCTAAGGATGTATTGAGGGATGCTAGGGTGAGACCTTGAATACACTGTTTGGCATTAGGATTGGTTAGTTGCGAGCCCAGTTTGCAAGCCCTCGCCAATAGAGACTTACGTGTTGGTATGGGTAGGACATCAGGAGAAGTGTTGGTAGTGTTTGATCCGGACACTTTCGCTCTATCTCTATTCCATGGTGGGTGCATGTGGGACGACAATGGTGTTTGATCCATTGGACAGATTTACACACTTGTGTATAGAGGTGTGGCGGCCACCAAACCTTTCTATAGCACATTGCAAACTTATAAACCAGACCAAAGGTATGAATTGAATGCATGCATATGTTTGTTGCATTATTTTATTTGTTCACTGAGCCATAATGTGTGCTCACCCTTTCGACATCAAATATTTTTAGTTGATGATGCAGGTCCTACTGTTGAAGAATATATGAATGCGCCGACGTATGGACACATTACTGCGATTGACGTAGAAGCTGAAAAAGATTCGCATGATTCATCATGTGAGTGCAACCAATGTGTTTTTGCTTAGGTTTAGTTATAGTTTGAACACCGGATATGTAATTGATTATTTATTTTTATGTCTTGTGGTTTTGAGATAATTAGATTAAATATTTATTTATCACTGTTAGACTCTCAGTTCATTATCTGTAAGACTTTCGCTTATTTGTTTATTACCTCTGATTATTAATGTGGAATGTGTGTGTGGTTTGATATGGTGGGTATGACCTATGCGAGATCCTGGATGAACCGTTGGTTTATTGGCGGTTCATCACACTATTATGATTAGACCAGAATTGGGATGTGACAACTTGGTATCAGAGCATCTCAGGTTCTAACCATTGACCTGACTACTTCCACATGAGTCATGAACTGAATTAAGATAAAATTTAAAAGTTGTAATAAGAACACACCATAAGCACCTGTGTTGTATGAGACATAAACTTAGAAAAAGAATAATGCACATATGTAAAGGATGAACCAATTTGATATATATAGAAACAAGACAAATGTACATCAAATCAGAGTGTAGTCCATAATCTAGACAGTTACTCTGTAGTATAAAATGGAAACAGATATAAAGGGCAATCATGGAGCTGGAGGTGCTGGAGGAGGAGGAGCCTCACGATCTCTATCATAGTTCTCAGCATATACTCTCGCGAGCTAGGCTACCTGAGTCTAAATCGCTCGGAGACTAGCTGCCAGATCCATTACCTGCTGGTCTGTAGAGCGCTGGGCATCTAGAAGCTCTCCTACTCTCCAATCAGTTTTGCGCTAAGCCTCTCTAATCTCACGTAACAGCCCCATCATGTCATCTGGTGGTGGGCGTGAAGGGCCAGCTGAATGAGAAGACCTAGAAGGGCCAGCTCCAGTCGAATGCTGTGGTGATGGAGGAGGGATGGCATCCACATCCCTGTAAATCTGATCATCATCCTCCTCATCACCACCCTCGTGTGCCTCTGTTGCTACCTCTACTGCTACTGCTGCTGCTGCCTCTGCATTTGCTACGGCTACCCGAGTGAGAGGACGTCTCATAGCATTTCTCTCAACATCACTAACCTATATCTCTCTCATGCCCATCCTGGTGGTGGCCTCATAATCAAGGTTTGCTGAGAAGGTGTCCTCAATGATCCTCTCATCTATTAGGTCCACCTGTAGACGGGCGAGCAAGGAGTAGATCAGCAGCCCATAGGGCAAGTTACCTCTTGAGTCAGGCAATGTAGCATAGTGCATAGTCCTGAGAATAATGTATGGGAGGCAGACATGCTGCCTAGTACAGATACAGTACAAAAGGTACTGAGTCAGCTGTGAGATCATTTCATAATGTCTGCCCTAGGGAATCAGATTATGCTGGATAATCTTGCAATAGACACGTGGCTCTGGATGCAGGTTGACTGCTTTTACCTCCCAGCGGTCCTCCTGAAGAATCTGACTATCTATCTCTGCACGCATCTGGGTAGACAGAAACTGTGGCTCTCTGGGTGCACAGTAAACCAACTGTCCATCATTGGAGATACCTAGGAGATCAGCCAACTCCTGACAGTTAAAAGAAATCAAAACCCCTTTCACCCAACCGGTGATCAGAAGCTCTCTGCCCCTCTCTACATCCTCTAGGTCACCCTCCACCTGAAGGTGATGGTAGAACTGCTTAACCAAGTCTGGGCGAGTGCAAGCCTCGTATAGGATCACTGGAAGCTAGCCCATATCGCCAAATGCCCTCTCCACATCAAACAGGGTCAAGTGGGCTAGGTTCACACATCTACCCCCTTCAACCTTCTTTCGGTCAAACCAATGATATCGCACTTCTGCTTCGACAGACCTGAAGCGAAGTGGGTCATGAACTCGAGGAACTTTGGTGCGAACCATGATAGCTGTAAGAAAAGAAAATAAGAAAACAAGTTAGATAAATTTGAAAATTTGACAGCATAACAACATAAAATGGAAAAAGCCTCACTTTTCACCCAAACATTGGGCAGAAGGACTTACATAGGTCCCAAATCATCCTGCAATGCATATTCAAATCGAAAATTTTAACTAGGTAGGTTGAATTTAAAAAATTTTGACAATCGGGCAAAAACCCCAAAAATTTAGGTCAAAAATGAAAATTTTCAAGTTTCTACTAAACTAACCGATGAAACTCAAATTTTCTTGAGGGCTTTCATCCATTGGGTGGCCAATAGCAAAAGCCCCAATAAAAATTAAATTTTTACGAATAGAAAAATATTAATTAGAAGAAAACCCTACAAATGGCAAAAACCCTAGGTATGAAAGCTTAAAAAAATGAAAGAGAGTAGAGAACATACCTTGTGGAACGGAATGTAGGTCGTAGATCGAAGTAAAAATCACCAAGTTTGTATGGTCGACACTGTAGCAACTCACTGGTGGTGAGTTGAAAAGAGACCATAGGAGGAAGAAGGAGAATGAGAGGGAAAACTCTCGAAAATAGGTTTTAAAAACTGATTTTGGATCTTACGGTTGCATAATTCGACCAAAACCATTGACCATAGCATCGACCGTATGATCGGCCATAGGGTGGTAAGTTCCCAGGGATGTGATGGTCGCACATATGGTCGCACAACATGCGACCGTAGGCCTTCGACTGTATGACCTACTGTTGCCTGCATTTGATTCTGTTTAAACTTTTGCCTATTGATTTTGTTTTTCTCTCGCCTTCCATTGTGAGACTAACCCAATACTACCATCATATTTTGTCTCACATGTACAACCTTTCCAAGTATCATTTAACCAAGAGTTTAAATGGCTGGACACAGAGTAAGTAGAAGGAGACAAAATGCAAACCCATCTCCACCACCTATGGAGACTAATGACAATGAAGGTCAGCAAGGCCAGGAAGGAAATATTGGAACTCAAAATGTTGTACCTCAAAATGTACACAACCAAGTCAACCCAACCAACCTACCTGCACCACCTACAGATTTGGCTACTACGGTGATGAATTTAGCACAACAATTGCAGCAAATACAACAAGTGCAAGCCAACATGCAAGCTGCTATGGGAATGGCTTTTCTAGCTGCAAACACGACACCTCTACCTGCAGGACAAGCTAGTACTGCACCTGGTGGTAGCAACACTGTACCCCAAGCACCACAAACACCAGCAGTACAAGGCCAAGTACAAAACCCTGAAGCACCGCAAGGTGGGTATAACCAAGGAAATTATCAGTACCAGCCCCTATGTATGGAATATATATACAGTATCAACTTGATCACTCCAGACTGATCGAGCATTTTTTGAAGTTGAAGCTGAAGGAATTTACAGGCAAGCCATCAGATCCATTATGGCTAGCTCACTGGATCGATGAGATGGAAAGAAACTTTATGACGATGACTATAAATGAAGAAGAGAAGGTATTATGTGCCACTTTTATGCTGAAAGGTGATGCGCACCATTGGTGGAAATTTACTCAGAGTTATTTGTTAACAAAGCATGTCCAACTGACCTGGGCTATCTATAAAGAAGCTTTCTTCGAGAAGTATTTTCACAGGAGTTTCTGAGATCAAATGGAAAGGAGTTTTTGAGTCTGTATCAGGGACAGATGACTGTAGACGCATATCAACAGCGTTATGAAGAACTGTTTTTCTTTGCTCCCTCTAGCATGCAGGAGGAAAATATCAAAACCCGAAGGTTCGTCATGTATTGGTACTGAAAAAGAAGATTTATAATGAAGCTGTACAGATTGCTAGAGTACTGGAATCGAGCCAGAGGAAAAGTTATTTTGCTCAAAACAGAGGTATTAAAAGGCCTAATGGAAACTCATACAACGGAGGGAACTCAAAGACATTTAAACCCTTCTGTACTCAAGGCTTCAATGCTGCAGCCAAGACTACTCCGATAGCCCAACCTCAACAGAAGCAAAGTAATGCTGGAGTCAAATGCTTCAATTGCGATCAAGTAGGACATTATTCAAGAGAGTGTCCTAAGCCAAGGAAGCAGCTACAGCAAGGAAAGGTTTATGCAGTTACATCTGAGGATGCTGCCGCATCGCCTGATGTGGTCACAGTTATGACCTGAACCTTTCATTTTGTACTACCTTGTGTGAACATGTAGACTAAATTAAATCAAATCACAAGTATCCGTGTCATTTGAAAAGAAGTTAAATCTAGCCCTTAGACCTTTCGACTACAAACTGCTTGTACGATCACCTATGGGATTAGAAGTGGAACTAGACAAAGGTTATGGACCATGTCCCGTTCTTATCGACGAGAAGATTTTGGATGTAACCTTAATTCAACTCGAGATGGCAGACTTTGACGTTATCTTGGGAATGGATTGGTTAGCTCGGCACTCTGCAAACCTATTATGTGCAGAAAAAAATTGACATTTAAAGACAAGGAAGGAGCAGAGTTTAGTTTAAGGGAACCAAACTTTTCTATAAATGAAAACTCATACTCTCTGCATTGAAGGCTAGAAAATGCCTCGAGAAATGAGAAATTGGGTATATAGTATCTGTGGTCGACCAAGGAAGCACTACGAATGGAGGATATTGAAGTTATGTGTGAATTTTTAGATGTATTTCCTGAGGAATTACTAGGACTACCACCTCACCGAGCGACAGAGTTTGTTATAGATCTTATACTTGGAGCCGCACCACTATCGAAAGCACCCTATCAAATGGCTCCTACTGAACTGAAGGAACTGAAGGTACAATTACAGGAATTACTGGACAAGGGTTATATTAGACCCAACATATCACCATGGGGAGCGCCAGTATTGTTCGTAAAAAGGAAGGACGGTAGCGTTCGATTGTGTATAGATTATGAGGAATTGAATAAACTTACAATCAAGAATCGATATCCGTTGTCTCGAATCGACAACTTATTCTATCAGTTTCAAGGTGTCAAAGTGTTCTCCAAAATTGATCTTTGGTCAGGATACCATCAATTAAAGATTAAGGAAGGTGATATTTCGAAGATAGCATTCAGAACCAGATATGGACATTATGAATTTTTAGTCATGTCTTTTGGATTGACTAATGCACCCATAACTGTTATGGAACTCATGAATCGGGTATTCCATGATATGTTGGATACGTCAGTCATTGTTTTTATTGACGACATACTAGTTTACTCCAAGGACAAAGAAACTAATGTCACAAATCTAAGAGCCACTCTGCAGCGACTAAGAAAAGAGAAGCTTTACGCAAAATTTATAAAGTGTGAGTTCTGGCTAAATGAAGTCGCTTTCCTAGGCCATGTTGTATCCGCTGAAGGAATTAAAGTAAATCCTAGCAAGATTGAAGCCATTATGAAATGGGAAGCACCTAAGATTGTTGTAGAAATCAGAAGTTTCTTAGGTTTAGCTGGTTACTATCGACAATTCGTGAAAGATTACTCTAGAATCACCGTACCTCTCACTAGTTTGACAAATAAAGGAGAAAAGTTTGTTTGGACCGATAAATGTGAAGAGTGTTTTTAAACATTGAAGGCCAGATTGATATCAGCTCCCATCTTGACTATTCCGATCCCAGGACAACCATTTACCTTGTACACTGATGAGTCTAGGTTAGGTTTAGGATGTGTGCTTATGCAAGGAGAACAAGTAATTGCGTATGCCTCAAGACAACTGAAGACACATGAAAAAAACTATCCCACTCATGACTTGGAATTAGCAGCAGTAGTACATGTTGTTAAGATATGGAGACATTAATTGTATAGAGAGAAATTTTAGATTAAATCAGATCATAAGAGTCTCACTCATCTTTTTAATCAGAAGGAGTTTAACATGAGGCAAAGAAGATGGTTGGGATTATTGAAGGATTATGATTGTGATATCTAGTATCATCCAGGAAAAGCTAATGTAGTTGCTGACGCACTGAGCAGGAAAGCTATGACAGAATCCCAAGAAGAAGTTAGTGCAAATGATGTGGCGTGTGTCACAGGGAGAGTATTTAATTACGATAAAGAGCAGTTCGTGATTGATATTCTGAATGAATCAACTGACCAAGGGTTTATTCATCTATTCTCTAACATGTTTGCTACATTGAAGATTGTACTTGATCTATTAGACGGAGTGAAAGCCACTATTAAAATAGACCCTTATCTGAGAATGATGCAAGAAAACCTCTAAAAAGGTAGGACTACTCCTGAGTTCACCTTGGACGTTGAAAAGGTACTAAGATACAAAGGGAGGGTATTATGGATCATTTGACCAAGACAGCTCGTTTCATTGCTATACGATCTCAGTATACCCTAGAGAGGTTAGCTAAGCTTTATGTAGATAATATTGTCCGATTACATGGTGTACCTGAAAGCATTGTGTCCGACGGAGACCTACGCTTTACCTTAAAGTTTTGGGAAGGATTACAGAAGACTATAGGTACAACATTGAAGTTTAGTACTGCATTCCATCCTCAGACAGACAGACAGTCAGAGCATACTATTCAGATTTTAGAAGACATGCTTCGAGCTTGTATTCTTGATTTCAAAGGATCATGGGATGAGAAATTATCATTGATTGAGTTTGCTTATAACAACAGCTATCAAGCGACTATACAGATGTCACCCTATGAAGCACTGTATGGTAGGAAATGTCTAACTCCTTTGTTTTGGAATGAAGTTAGAGAACGGAGTATTGTTGGACCAGAGTTTGTTGAAGAGACTTGTCGAGTAGTCGACATTATCAAGGAAAGAGTCTGAATAGCTCAGAACCCTCAGAAGCAATATGCAGATAATCGATGCAAAGATCTCGAATTCACCATAGGTGATAAGGTATTTCTGAAAATATCTCCTATGTGTGGTTTAAAAAGGTTTAGACAAAAGAGAAAGCTGTGTACCAGATATATTAGACCTTATGAAGTTCTAGATAGACGTAAAAAAGTAGCATATCAGTTAGCACTACCACCATCCATGTTAAGTGTGCATGATGTATTTCATATCTCATTACTGAAGAAGTACGTCAGAGATCCAACACACGTGTTAACAACAGATCCACCGGATTTGACTGAAGATTTGACATTCGAAGTAGTACCTTTTGAGATCACTAGTCGGAAGGTGCAACGTCTTCGCAACCCTGACATTTACTACTTTAAGGTTACTTGGAGAAGCCAAAATGTAGAAGAAGTTACATGGGAAGAAGAGAACGCTATGCGGAAGCATTATCCTCACTTATTCGACTCAAAATGTATGTGCAAATTTCGAGGATGAAATTTATATAAGAGGGGGGAGTTGTAAGACCCGCACTCCACTAACTTGGTCTAACCGTGTCGTGTCAGGTCTTCCCATCATTCCTAGACCGAGTGAACCGAGCGTGTGAAGATAAATCACAAACCAGGTATGAGAATCGAGTTAAAAACACTAAAAACATACCTAAGGTCGCATGCCTGAGTAGGTATGGTCGACCAGAAGGAAGGGAACCAAAAATATCAAATCCAGAACCCCACGATCGATGATTTCGACCCTACGGTCGACGGTTTATGCGACCGTATGATCGACCGTAAGAAACCCAGATCAGACTCCGAGTTTTGAAAACTTTCCTAAACTAAGGGATTGCTTTCCTAATTGAAAGAGGACTCTATATGAAAAGTTTTCCTCTATATAAAGGACGTCCCTCAGCCCTTTTTTACTCTTTTAGAACATTAGTAAACCATAGAGAAAGAGAAGGAAGATAAGAAAGAAAAGGAGAAGAAGAAAAAGTTAAGGAGAAGAATAAAAAGTTAAGGAGAAGAATTTGCTGAGAAGAAATTGGCTCTCTATCACAGACAAAGGTATGAAACGAATCTCTGGAGATGAAACTCTAAGGAACATGACTTCTATTGAAGATAGGTAATATCAACTTATTATGATCTATGTGATTTCCTTGAGAAAATGCCAAGGAGAACCATGAGGAATGAATTTGATGATTAAGGTTGATAAGAAATTATTAATGATGGCCATAGGATAACCTTAGAATAAACCCCATTGAAGAACAAAAGAATTGATCCAGGAAGAACTCGAATTTCATGTAGACTGTGAACAAAAATCTCAAGGTCGCAGCTACGGTCGATCATAGCATGACCAGTATGATCAGAGGATCGACCATAGACATTCAGGAAGATTTCAGAAATCATATGGTCGTAGCTACGGTCGCACCATATGCAACCGTAGGATATCGACTGTAGACAGTAAGGTCAATACAGCATGAGACCATAAGACCAATCAGGCACCTATCAATGCTCTGTTTCAATTTTTGACTACTATAACATGTCACATATGAACCCTAACTTAAATTCATATAAATTTTAGGTTGTTAGATCAATTCAAAGAGAATTTCAAGGCTTGGAAGGACATCAAGTATTGCTAACAGGTGAGGGAACAAAACCTAAACTAATTGGATAATAACAAACTATTTATTTTTATTCAGTCCAATACCATGATTGATTCTATGCTTGTATGCTTGTAATGTGCATCTCACATGTCATCCAATATTCCTGCTATTACTGTTCATGCATATTTAATTCTATTTATTTATAACATGATGATGATGATGATGCTAGGAATAGGCATGTGAATTTATGTGTGTGGTTGGTGTGTTGGATGTGAGTCGAGCATCAAGGGGAGGATGTGGCATGGTGGTCTTCGACTTCGTCACCAGACTCTAGCTCTATCTCTACTCAAGTATTGCCCACTAACATCGTCGTATCGCTATTACCTTAGTAGAACTATTAAGTCGTAGGGCATTAGGGGAGGTGGTCTCGGACCGTGTGGTCTCTGACTCTGCCGGGAGGCCTTAGCTCTATCTCTATCGACGTATTGAGGGATTCTGGGGTGAGGCCTTGGATACACTGTTTGGCGTTAGGATTGGTTAGTTGCGAGCCCAGTTTGCAAGCCCTCACCAATAGAGGCTTACGTGTTGGTATGGGTAGGGTATCAGTGGAAGTGTTGGCGGTGTTTGATCCAGACACTTTAGCTCTATCTCTATTCTATGGTAAGTGCATGTGGGACGGCAATGGTGTTTAATCCATTGGGCGGATTGACACACTCGTGTATAGAGGTGCAGCGGCCACCAAACCTTTCTATAGCACATTGCAAACTTATAAACCAGACCAAAGGTATGAATTGAATGCTTGCATATGTTTGTTGCATTGTTTTGTTTGCTCACTGAGCCGTAATGTGTGCTCACCCTTTTGACGTCGAATATTTTTAGTTGATGATGCAGGTCCTACCGTTGAAGAAGAATATATGAATGCGCCGACGTATGGACACATTGCTGCGATGGACGTAGAAGCTGAAGAAGATGCACATGATTCATCATGCGAGTGCAACCAATGTATTTTTACTTAGGTTTAGTTATAGTTTGAACACCGGATATGTAATTGATTATTTATTTTTATGTCTTGTGATTTTGAGATAATTAGATTAAATATTTACTTATCACTGTTAGACTCTCAGTTCATTATCTGTAAGACTTCCTCTTATTTGTTTATTACCTCTGATTATTAATGTGGAATGTGTGTATGGTTTGATATGGTAGGTACGACCTATGCGAGATCCTGGGTGAATCGTTGATTTATTGGCGGTTCATTACACCATTCTGGTTAGACCAGAACTGGGGTGTGACAAGGTACCTTTATTGTCGCAACATCTTCTGTCTCAGGTAGAGCTACGAGATGTACAACTATAAGCACCATGGAGTTTAGGGTCGTAGTATTAGCATACACAAGGACTTCAACAACTCCAAGCTCCTTGGTTTCATTAATTCACTTGAGTCTTCGATGAACTTTGGATGAGCAATCTCAACTATCCGATTGGTGGAAGTGGGGTGATAAAATCTGAACTCTTTTGATTTACCAGGGTAGCCGACAAAATGATAATTGACTGTCCTTGATCCAGAACCCTTTCATGAGGGTTATATAATCTGGCTTCTGCTCTGCACCCCCAAACATGCAGATGATTCAAGCTTGATTTTCTACCAGCCCATAGGTCAAAAAGTGTTTTGGGAACAGTCTTACTTGGCACCCTATTAAGTATGTAAGCGGTAGTCTTTAGAGCTTCCCCCCATAGAGACTCTGGAAGATTGGTGTTACTAATCATACTCGTCATCATATCTTTTAGAGTCCTATTCCTTCCTTCCGTAACTCTATTTGTTGAGGTGTTCCCGGTATGGAATATTGAGCAATGATGCCATGCTCCTATAAAAACTTGGCAAAGGGGCCAAGGTGTTGATAAGAATCACTTGGCCTAGCATAATATTCACCTCTTCGGTCCGATCTAACAACTTTTATCTTTCTTGATAAAAAGTAGTGTTGTAAATTTTAAAAACATCTAGCGAACTAGATTTGTCGGCCAATAGGTAAACATAACTATATCGGGAGAAGTCATCAATGAAGGTGATAAAATATCTGTGACCTCCAATAGAGGGAGATGGAAAAGAACCACGGATGATAGTGTGAATCAATTCCAACAAGTCATTGCTGTAAACCACCTTTTTTTTTTATTCTAGTCATTTTTCCCTTGATACAATCCACACAGATAGGTATATCCTCAAGCTTTAGAGGTTTTAAAATTCCATCTACTATTAGTCTTGTCATTAGCTCCACGGAAATATGTCCTAAGTGCCTATGCCAAAGAGTAGAGGACGACTCATCCAGCATAGGATGCTTAGCAGACACATTCAAAACCATAGAAGGGGCTAAATTTAATCGATACAAACCATTCACAACCATGCCATTTCCAATTATAGTAGAATCAAGGCATAAATCAAAACCATCTTTATTAAAGTTCAAACTGTATCCTTTATTCACCAATCTCGAGACAGAAATTAAAATTTTCTTCATTTAGAGAATATATACGGTATCTTCCAAGTCTACAAAGATCTCTGAAGTCAGAAACAGTCTAACAACTCCAATAGCCTTCACTACAACTTTCACACCATTCCCCACGTACACGCTAACATCCCTGCTTGGTGCTCTTTGGCTTAGAAACCCCTGCAAGGAATGGGTAACTTGGACGGATGATCCAAAAGTCAATCCACCAAAAATAAATAGGAGCATCAACCAGAAATGACTTAAAACACACTAGAGATAGATGAGTACCGAATTCTTTCTGCTTGTTTACCCAGGTCTTTCTACCTCGACAATCTTTCTTCATGTGTCCTTTCTTTTTGCACCAGAAGCACTCCACGTTGTTCAAGTCTTTCTTATCTTCCTTTCCTTTTGAGGCATCTTCCTTATCATAGGGCTTTCCCTTACCCTTCTTGTTGAAAAACTTTTTCTTCTTCTGAGGCCCTACACCTTCATATCCCTTTCCCTTGTGCTGAACTAGGTTAGCCCTATCAGTTTTCTTCTTTTTCAGTTTATCTTCTTCTTGAGAGGAGAAGGAAATCAGATCTTCCAAACTCCAATCATCTTTCTGAGTGTTGTAGGATACATGAACCTAACTATATTCATCAGGAAGAGAAGTTAAAGCCAGATGAACTAGGAAGTCATCATCCAAATAGGTTCCCAAACTCTTTAATCTTTCCCTTTTTGCAGCTAGCTCCAGAATATGCTTTATAATACTGCTACTTAAAATCAAACCTTGCCCCAGTTAAGGCTGCCATCAGTTTAATTTTAAAACTTTTATTGGTCACATCAAACTTTGCTTGTATCTCTTTCAGATACTCCTTGGCAGTATCTTTCATCTCGATACTGCCACGTAAGGATTCTAAAATGAAATTCCTCATCAAGATAAGGGATTTTCTATTATAAGCTTCCTACTTTTCCATTTTTAGAATCTCAACAGGAGAACTTTCAGGAGTAATAGTAGTAGGTTTATCCTCCCTGAGAGCCAAGTCTATATCCGACATGCTAAGTTGAGTTTCTACTGCCTCATACCATTTTTGGTAGTTTGAACCAATCAATACAACTAGTGAAGCTAGCACATTCCAAGGTATTGACATCCTGAGATAATGATTACAATATGCGTTCATATGCAAGGCTATGTATGTGACAATACATCTACTACTCATATATTATGGAAATAAACTATTAAATTATTGCAAAATTGGTAATTATTAATTTTCCCTTTCTAAGAGTCAATCGTACTACATACTTATCCTTTAGGACAAGTATACACTAATCCTCTCAGATATCCAGGCAAAACCGTCAAGGAATGATTGCATTAAAAAATTTCATCACCTTTGGGTGAATGAAAGTCCTTTAACCAAACATCCTTATTTTTATGTGCATGTTACTTACATATCTAGACAATGCCACCTTTGGGTGTGTACTATCAAGCTTGACTACATTTGCACTTTAGATTTCTTGAATTTTCAAACATCACTATGTAAAGAAGTGTGCCACTTTGGTAGATTCCACTCAATTCCATAGTGATATCTATAAATCTGGGCATGTAGTCATGGAATATGATATAGTAGTTGAAAGCATGAAATTATACTTCAACAATTCACTACAAACATGCACACCATTTCATATATTCATCTGGTAGTTATTTTATCATTTTAAATTACAAAAAGTTTACAAAATAGTCCCAAAAGTAGCTTTTAATCAAATACTATAGTCTTAGGAATCTAGAAATTACATTATAAACATACCAGAATATAGTCCTTGATGAGACAAGCTCATCGGAAAAAATGGGGGGGCCCATCAGACCTCCGTTTAAACCTGGTGCATGGGATCACTCTGCTATGATCCAAACAAGCCTTAAGGGTCGGTCTTGGTTTGGTTCTGGCAGACCCAATTTGGTTTTAGTCTGGCCAGTTCGGTTCAACCCAGTTCAGATTGACCCGATTCGGGGTGGTATGGGCTGGTTCGGGCTGACCCGAATCGGGTCGATCTGGTTTGGCTTGGTTAACCCATTTTGGATTGGTATGGTTTAGTTCGGTTGATCCGATTCGGGGTGATCCGACTCGATTCGGGTTAACTCGATTAGGGTTCAGGTAATGGGTCAAGGATTGATTTAGGTTTGGTATACGGATTCGGGTCTGGTATACGAATCTGGGTCTGGATTACGGATCCAGTTTTTGGTCTCCACAATCGGGCTGGGTTTGGTCTGAACCAGTTTGGTTCGGTCTCGGGTTAACCTGGTCTGGTTCGCCATGTCATTTTTTTGCAAAATTCAATTCTAGTGAGTGGATCTCAATCGTTTTTCTCTCCGGCATGTGGTGGCGCATCCGGTAATCGGTGGCGGCGATCTTTTTATCACCGTTACCGTCTCGATGAGATCTAGAGGGTGGTGTGATTTGTTTCTAAATTTGACGGTCAAAAAATAATCTAATTGTGTCAAATCTCTTTTTTACTTCAAATTTGGAAAAAAAAAAAGGAACCAAAATCAATTTATTCATTGCTTTAATGGCATTAAAACAAAGTGGTCTTGGAGAATGTATGGAAGAAGCTCGATGTAGAGACGCTTAATACGGACGTGCCCCTGCTGCCTGCTGAGTCCGAGTGACTGACCTGAGGGACCCTCTCATTTTACACGAAAGCCAATTGTGTGAGTACTTTTGTCATAGCGCTGGCCGACCCCAACCTACTAACTGGGCTGATTCTGTTTTGGTATGTTGCAGTGATGTTGAACGCGGAATACTTGATGGAGCTGAGGAGGAAGGAAGTGGCCAAGAAGGAACCCGTGGCTAAGAGGGTCCACGATGAGCAAGCAACGAAAGCATCCGCGGATCGGTGTAGCGTCGAGGGGGATGTGGTACGGAGGCCCTCCAAGAGATCACGTAAGCACTCCCCCGACTCCGCCTTGGCCGAGGCTGCGGGTATCTATGCCATGCCACTGATTCCTCGATATCGTGTTCTTGACTTTTCAGGAAAGGGAACTACCGCAGCCACGCCCGAGGCCATTCTTGCACTTGGGGAGTCGACCGGAACCCCGGTAGCTAGACAGCGGACTCTAGTTCGGCCACAACAAAGGTCGGCCTCCCCATTTATGAGGCCGAGGGTGATTACGGGGGCAGGGGGGTGCCCAGCGACATCAGACACATCCCACTCATGGGTCCTCCTCGGAACAAGACGGGGGACGAGCAGGCATTTCGACCGGATTGGGCCTTGACCGAGGACGACACGGCCATGGGCAACATCCGTGCTGCACGAGAGCTGATGAGAGGGGCCATTCTTCATCGGGATCGGTCGCTGGTGCATGAGCTCCCCATGCCTTCTCTGATCTCGGGAGCCGACACACTGGCCGCTTCGGTAAACACTTATTCATCTCCTCGTCCCTTTGCCCCACCTCTCTTTTTCGCTTTAACTTGCCTAACTTGTGGTTGTTGTCTTGGTGCAGCTTAGAGTATATATGGAGACTCTGAAGGAGCACATCGAGGAGACGGCCAAAGATTTGGCCGAGACGGACCGCAAGCTGCACGTGGCTGAGGATGAGAGGGAGGATGCTCGGACGCAGCTTTGGTACAAGGAGCAGGAGGTGATCTCCCTGTTGGCCGAGGTCACCCGCCTTCAGGTAGAGAACGAAAAGATGCGCGAGGAAAAGCGCCGTATGGAAGATGCGGGGAAGGTGAGGGAAGACCGCATAGATCAACTGAAGTCTTTCTTGGAGCTGGCAAAGGATCGTGGGTCGAGGTTCAAGGACGCCTTCTTGAATACCCGATCTATTGCTACCGGGGTGGTCCGGCTCTACCAGAAGTCCGAGGATTTCAAAGAGTTGGTGGGGCGGTTCTCTTTGCAAAGCTTCACCCTGGGCGCGCAGGCCTTGAAGGAATATGTTGATGAGAAGGCAACTAGGCTGGACTATAGCGGAGCTGAGTGCCTGATCCTACTTTGAAAGAGATCGTACCAAGTCGAAGACCCCTAAGCTGATGTGCAGATCATGCGGGCCGGGTGATCACCGAGAAGAGCCCGAAACACGAAATTAGTATCACCAGACGAGGAGGGATCAGAAAGGCGCCGATAAAGGTCCCTTTATCCCCAATAAAAAAGGGCCCGTTTTACTCCTTTAGTCGAGTACCCCGCCCGGTTCACTGGGCTGTTGGCCTACCAAGCACTTGCCCGTTGCTCCTGCCGCCCGCCAAGCGGGCGGAGCACTCGTTATCCTTACTGTTTGTTCTCTCTGCTGGGGCCCCCTCCCATTGTTGATGCCATAAGCTATGGTAGCTCCAGCTCACAACCACAGGGGCCCACCCTGCGAGGCCAGAGTGGGCTCAGCGGTCAGCCCCCATTTGAATAGAGTTAGGGGGTCTTTCGCTTTTGCCAGATCTAGAGAGATACTACGAGTCCTCCATCCCAGATTTCATCACCGCGGCCATTTGGGTGATCGGAGATTGAGATTCCAGAGTTGGATGACGCTGAGATGCTCCGTCGACTGGACGAGGTCTTTGAGGGTGAGGATCCTCCTGTCTCTCCTGATGCGGACGAGACTCCGACGACCCCCCAGGACGGTACGACTTCTCCTATGGGTCCTCCTCGCACCCCTGGCGGTTCTCTTCCCCAAAGCGTGGACGAAGCGGGTAGCAGCGGGGGGAATCCCCGAGTAGAGAACACTTAGAGAAAATTTTGTAACTTTCTCTTCTTTTTTTTTATACCTATGTAACTTTTTTTCTTTTGCTTGTTGTGCCGATGTAAACTTGTTCCTTAATGAAGGTCTTTTTGTCGCAATCTGAGTGTGTAGTTATTTCCTCTTTCCCTTATGCTTGATGTGAAAAAGTGAATTGACTGTATGTCGATGTGTCTGCCCTCCTTGTCCCAAAGTGTTCTGGTGGACTCTTTGGGCTGCATGGACCTCACTGCGGTACGGTGACTTGAACGGTGACTTGTCGACCCTCCTCGGCCCAATGTGTTTAGTAGTTGAACTTTGTGGGTCATATGGGTCTTATTTGGGCTCGGAGCCAATCTATCCTCCTTGGCCAAGTCTGCCTAATTGAACTCTTGGCCGCATTGGTCTCGTTTGGGCTCGGAGCTGATCTACCCTCCTCGACCAAGTCTGTTCTAATTGAAATCTTGACCACATGGGTTTCATTTGGAGTCGGAGCTGATCTACCCTCCTCGGCCAAGTCTTTTCTAATTGAACTCTTGGCTGCATGGGTCTCGTTTGGGCTCGGAGCTGATCTACCCTCCTCGACCAAGTCTGTTCTAATTGAAATCTTGACCGCATGGGTTTCATTTGGGGTCGGAGCTGATCTACCCTCCTCGGCCAAGTCTGTTCTATTGAACTCTTGGCCCCATGGGTTTCATTTGGGGTCAGAGTTGATCTACCCTCCTCGGCGAAGTCTACTCTATTGAACTCTTGGCCGCATGGGTCTCATTCGGGCTCGGAGCTGATCTACCCTCCTCGGCCAAGTCTGTTCTATTGAACTCTTGGCCACATGGGTCTCATTTGCGCTCGGAGCTGATCTACCCCCCTCGGCCAAGTCTGTTCTAATGAACTCTTGACCGCATGGGTTCCAATTTTTGCAATTTGTTGGTTTGGAGATAGAAGTAGAAGCGAAATGAAGATTTTTATTATCGAATGGGTAGCCGCAATGGCTCAAATTACAATTTTTAAAAAATTCACTGGTAGAACTTGCGGAGATGCTCTGCGTTCCATGCCCTAGGGAGGGCTTTTCCATCCATGTCGACTAGGTGATACGCACCATTCCTTAGCACCTCTGTAACCTGATAGGGTCCTTCCCAGTTGGGAGCCAGCTTGCCTTGATTGGTGGGGTCGGATGCGATGGTCCTTCGGAGGACAAGGTCCCTACTTTGAACGATCGTTGACACACCCTCTTGTTGTAATGCCGGGCTACTTGCTATTGGTGGGCAGCGATCTGGATCTGGGCCTGGTCTTGTACTTCCTCTAGGAGGTCCAAGTTGGTGCGCAAGCCCACCTTGTTGGAAAGTGGGTCGTAGTTGCGATCCAATGTGGGGTGATCCTTACTTCCAACGGGACAACTGCTTCTGTTCCAAAGGTAAGTCAGAATGCCGATTCGCCTGTGGCCGTCTTTGGGGTAGTGCGATCCGCCCACAGAATGTGTGGTAGTTCATCCAACCATCGACCTTTAGCCCCATCTAACATGGACTTGATCCCTTTTAGTAGGATTTTGTTGGTAGCCTCTGTCTGTCCGCTAGTTTACGGGTGCTTTATGGCGCCTCGTCGATGATCAATGCGGTGCTCTACACAGAACACCGTAAAGGCTTTGTAATCAAATTGCTTCCCATTATCGGTATCGATACACAACTGACTTGATAAAAAACTCCCGGATGGCGCTCTCGGGTATACTTGACAATGCCTCTGCTTCAGCCCACTTAGTGAAATAATCCACTGCAACCACAACAAATTTTCATTGATAGCGTGCCGAGGGAAATGGACCCATGATATCCATACCCCAAGTGGCAAACGGAATGGGGGCTGCTTCGATAGAACGAAGTGGGGCGGCTGGCAGGTGAGGGACCGGTGCGTATATCTGGCATTTGGCACACTTCTTGATGTAGTCAATGCATTCCTTGTGCATTTTTGGCCAGTAATATCCTTGTCGTAATATTTTGTGGGCAAGGACCCTTCCTCCCTGATGGGCACCGCATATACCCTCATGGACTTCCTGGATGGCCCGTGCTGCTTCGGAAGGACGTAGGCACCGCAGTAGGGGAAACGTGAAAGCTTTTTTGTACAAGATTTTGGCTTCCACTACATAGTGAGTCGCCTTTGATTGTATCCACCTCGCCTCCTTCTTATCCTCTGGTAATTTATCCTCTCGGAGAAAAGTAATAATTGGGTCGATCCACAATGGCTCCGATGTGGCTGGCAGTATGGCTTTGGAGCTGGGATCCACCGATGAATGGGACAAAACTTCAGTATACACTGAGTGATCTAAATCATTCAAGTCGGAAGTGGCCAGTTTGGACAGAGAGTCTGCCAGGGTGTTCTGGCCTCGGAGAATGTGGCGCAGGGTGAAATACTCAAAGGCCGATGCGGCCTCTTGGACTTTCATCAAATATGCGGACATGGTCTCCTTCTTGGCCTCGTACTCCCCGTTTACTTGCCTCACCACTAACTGAGAGTCGCTGGACGCCTCGACCCTCATTGCCATTACCGCTTTAGCCAGGCGGAGTCCCGCAATCAGTGCCTCGTACTCTGCCGCATTGTTGGATACTTGGAACATGAACCGAAGGGCGTACCAAATTTGGAATCCTTCTGGACTAGTAAGAATGAATCCGGCACCACACTGAGTCTTGTTGGAGGCTTCATCGACGAACAGAGTCCATGGCTGTGAGGTGTTCTCCGGGACTTGGTTGTCCGTTCCCTCCTCGGCTTCTTCCTGGGGGATGATTCAATAAGGAAGTTGGCCAAGGCTTGAGCCTTGATGGCCGTGCGGGGCTTGTAGCTGAGATCGAATTCACCCAATTCGACTGCCCAATTAATCACCCAACCTGAGATATCTGGTTTTGATAGGATTTTCTTGAGGGGCTGGTCGGTTAGAACGGTGATGGAGTGCGCCTGGAAGTAAGGCCGGAGCTTGCACACTGATGTCACCAATGCCAAAGCAACTTTTTCGATAAATTTGTACCGAGTTTCAGCCTCTAGTAAAATTTTTCTGACATAATAAATGGGGTGCTGGACACCCTCTACTTCTTTGATTAGCACGATGCTTACTGCCTTTGAAGATACAGCCAAGTACAACTCCAAGGTATCCCCTGTCTCAGGCTTAACCAATAATGGAGGAGATGCCAGGTATGCTTTCAATGCCTCGAATGCCTGTTGACATTCGGTCGTCCATTGGAAGGTCTTATTGCCTTTAAGGGTCTGAAAAAAGGGGAGACACTTATCCGCCGATCGAGACATGAATCGGCTCAGGGCGGCCACACGCCCGGTTAGCTCCTGCACCTCTTTTACTTTGGTTGGTGCTGGCATATCGAGGATGGCCAGGATTTTCTTGGTGTTTGCCTCAATGCCCCGACGGGAGACCATGAAACCGAGGAATTTTCCCGAGGTGACCCCGAAGGCGCATTTAGCGGGGTTGAGGTGCATCCTGTGCTTTCGCAGTACTCCGAATGCCTCTTCCAGGTCTCGAACATGGTCGTTTCCGACTAGGCTTTTCACCAGCATGTCATCCACGTATACTTCCATATTTCTGCTAATTTGCTCTGCGAAGAGTTTGTTGACCAACCTCTGGTAGGTGACCCCGGCATTTTTAAGACCAAAGGTCATCACCTCATAACAAAAAAGGCCTCAGTTGGTTACAAAGGTCGTCTTATTCGAATCGGCTGCGTGCATCGGATCTGGTTGTAGCCTGAGTAGGCATCCATGAAGCTCAGTTGCGCATGGCCGGCAATAGCATCAATGAGTTGATCAATCCAAGGAAGGGGGAAACTGTCCTTGGGACAGGCCTTGTTGAGATCAGTAAAATCGATGCAAATACGCCATTTGTCCCCAGCTTTCGGGACCATGACGACGTTGGCAAGCCACTCCGGGTAGTGAATTTCTCGGATAAATCAGGCATCCAACAATTTTCCCACTTCCTCATAAATGATCCGCTGGTGGGACGCAGTGAACGACCGCTTCTTCTGTCGTACTGGTCGGTAGTGGGGGTCCACATTAAGGCAATGCTGCGCCACTTCCCTTGGGATGCCTGGCATATCGGCCGCCGACCAGGCAAAGATATCAGCATTAGCCGTTAGAAAACTCACAAGCTCTGTCCTCTACGACTCCACGAGGGATGATCCTATCTGGATCGTCCTATCTGGGTTCTCCTCTGTTAGGGGGACCTGGACCAGGTCTTTGGCGGGCTCCTCTTTGCTGTTTAGGATCGTCCCGTAAATCTTCAATTTGCACCTGTAGGTTTGGGCCGGCTTTTTAAAATCTGTGAGCTCGGCCGAATAACATTTACAGGACACTTGTTGATCCGTTCGGCATTCCCCCGCTTCTCTGGGGTTAGGGAACTTGATGACCAAGTGGTAGGGAGATGGTACCGACCTAAGAGTAATCATGCCGGGTCGGCCCAAGAGAGCGTTGTAAGAGGACGGGACATCGACGACCAGGAAATTCATGGTGATCCTCGATTCTCGTGGATAAGTACCTGCCCTGACGGGAAATCGAATAGATCCTTTTACACTGACAAGGTCACCCAAGAAACTGACCAGGGGGTAATCCACGGGTAGCAACCGCTCTCTAAAGTTTCCTTCTCTTCCTTAGTCTTCTTCTTCAAGTTCCCTTCTTTTCTCCTCTTCTTTCTCTTTCTCTTTCTCTCACTTTCAATTAGGGTTGTAAAGGAGTGAAAGAGACTAAGGGATGTCCTATTTTTAGAAAAACCCTCCATAATAAATCCCAATGAATTTAGGAAAGATCCCCTTGGAATTAGGAAAGTTTCCTAATTTTCGATTCGTGCTGTTTTCGTAGGGTCGGACGTAGGGTCAGACATACTGAGACCCTACATTTTTAAAACATGACACCCTAGGGTGTAGAGTCGCATGTAGGGTCGAACAGACTGCGACCCTACATTTTAAAACGTGCGACCCCTCGACCAAAAAGTCATGGGTTGGACTCTTTTGAGGTGGGGTCGGTCACACCTTTTAGGCATGCAACCACACACTCATATTTGACTATTTTTGAGTTATATTTCATACTTGGTCTTGTGGTTTCTTCACGCACTGGGTTCACTTGGCTCGACCATGATAGGTAGACCTAATACAAGGTGGTAAGACCGGTTAGTTCAATACGGGTCTTACAACTCCCCCCTCTTATTAAAAATTTTGTCCTCAAAATTTGTACATACCTTCCGAGTCGAAAAGGTGAGGATATTGCTTCCGCATAGTGTTCTCTTCTTCCCATGTGATCTCTTCTACATCTCAACTCCTCCAGGTGACCTTAACATAATATATATCACGATTGCGTAGTCGTTGAACCTTTCGGCTTGTGATTTCAGTTGGTGCTACTTCAAATGTCAAATCATCAGCTAGATCTAGTGGATCCACTGTCAAAACGTGCGTTGGATCTCTGACATACTTCTTCAATAATGAGATATGAAATACATCATGCACACTTGACATAGATGGTGGTAATGCTAACTGATAAGCCATCTTTCCACATTTAGCTAGAATCTCATATGGCCCGACATATCTCGGACTTAGCTTCCCTTTCTGTCTAAATCATTTTAAACCCCGCATAGGTGATACTTTCAAGAATACCTTATAACCTACAACAAATTCCAGGTCTCGACGTCGAGTATCTGCATACTGTTTCTGACGATTCTGAGTTGTTTTAACTCTTTCCTTGATAATGTCGACTACTTGAAAATTCTCTTCAACAAATTCTGGTCCAACGATGCTACGTTCTCTAACTTCATTCCAAAACAGAGGTTATAGGCAAACTCAATCAATGGTAGTTTCTCGTCCCATGAGCCTTTAAAATCAATAACATAGGCTCGAAGCATGTCTTCTAAAATCTGAATAGTACGCTCCGACTGTCCATCTGTCTAAGGATGGAATGCAGTACTAAACTTCAACGTTGTACCCATAGCCTTTTGCAATCCTTTCTAAAACTTTAAAGTAAAGCGTAGGTCTCTATCGGACACAATGCTTTCAGGTACACCATGTAATCTGACAATGTTTGTCACACCCCAATTCCGCACTATTCAGAACGGTGTGATGAACCGCTAATAAACCAACGGTTCAACTAGGATCTCAAATAGGCTGTGTCCATTAGCTTAAACCATACACATCTACAACCATAATCAGAATAAATACACAATAGCGGAAGCCTTAATATTAAATGAACTGAGAATCTAAATGTGATAATCATAAATAAATATCCAATTATGTTGTATCAACTGAGACATAAATAAATAAAATATCAAATTACATTTCCTTTATGGTTCAAATACAATCTAATCGAAAACGCATGAGTTGCACTCGCATTATGAGTCATGCGTCTCCACTATATCTTCAGCATCCATTGCAGCAACGTGTCCGTATGCGGGAGCATTCATATAATCTTCCATAGTCGTACTTGCATCATCAATTAAAAATATTCGAATTCGAAAGGGTGAGCACACATCACAGCTCAGTGAGCAAACAAAACAATGCAACAACCATATGCATGCATTCAATTCATAATTGTGGTCTGGTATATAAGTTTGCAATGTGCTATAGAAAGGTTCGGAGGCCGCTTCACCTCTATACACGAGTGTGTGGAGCCGCCCAATGAATATCGGCATTGCCGTCCCACATGCACCCACCATGGACAAGTATACATCCAATGAAAACGGCATTACTGTACCGGCTGCCCATACCAACACGTAAGCCCCTATTGGCGAGGGCTTGCAAACTGGGCTCGCAACTAACCAATCCTAATGTCAAACAGTGTATCCAAGGCCTCACCCCAGCATCCTTCAATACGTCCATAGAGATAGAGCTAAGGCCCCCAGCAGAGTCAGAGACTACACGGTCCGAGCCAACCTCCCCTGATGCCTTACGACGTAATAGCTCTGTCAAGTTAATGGCGATACGACGATGTTAGTGGATAAGACTTGGATAGAGCTATGGTACAATATACCCAATAAAAACGGCATTGTAGTACCGGTTGCACCATCCCCTATCCGCATCAAGTATACCAACATTCACTTAGTGAACAAGACTTGAGTATAGCTATGGCACAATATACCCAATGAAAACGGTATTGAAGTACCGGTTGCACCATCCCCTACCCGCATCAAGTACACTAACCAAACACAACGAAGTAAATATGCATGAACAGTAATAATAGAAATATTAGATGACATGTTAAATGCACATTACACGCATACAAGCATGGAATCATTCACAGTGTTGGATTCAATAAAATAAAATAGTTTATTATCAGCCAATTAGTTTAGGCCTTGTTCCCTCACCTTTGCTTGAGTGTAGATCATCTTTCAAGCCTTCAGAATCACCTTTATATCAATAGGAAAACCTAACAGGTCGATAGATTTTAATTAGAAGTCATTCCGACAGTTTTAAGGTTGCTGTATTGCTAGGGTTGCAGGTTGGGTCGCAGGATGGGTCACAGGATATGAGACCCCAGGGTATAGGGTCGATCATCGGGTTGGTTACCCATCGACCCTAAGTGCGACTGTAGCTTCCCTGGACTTCCCGAAAGCTAGGGGTAGATCCTGTGGTCTGATAGGGTCGGTTACCCATCGACCCTAGGTGCGACCAGATGTAAATTGAGTCGACTTTTCATCCTACAGTCAACTCTTTCGTGTTTGGATCCTTTGGCTTACTTTCATAGTCCATTCTATGATTGTTCTATGGCTTAAAACTACAAGTTACTTCCTTTACTTGGTTTACCATGATTCCCTCCATGGATTCCATTGAAATCTTCCCATGGATGGATGATTTGGGTTTCTCCTAGATCCTACCCTCTTTATATACTATTCTAGGGTCTTACACAATCTATGGAGAATGTTTTCATACCTTAGCTTTGCTGAATTCAGAGATTCCTCTAAAACTCTTCTCCTTAGCCCTCTTCTCCAACTTTCCTTATCTTCCTTCTTTTCTCTTCTCTCACATTCAATTACGGTTTCAAAAGGAGTAAAAGAGCCTAAGGGACGTCCTATTTATAGAGGAAAACCTCCCAAAATACGTCCCAACAAGTTTAGGAAAGGTTCCCTTTGAATTAGGAAAGTTTCCTAATATTCGGTTTCTGTCAGTTTGCCTAGGGTCGCAGAATCCGTCGACCCTAGGGTCTCAAGTCATCCGACCCTAGGACTCAAAAGTCATGGGTTGGACCCTACTGAGGTGGGGTCGACCCTACCTATTTAGGCATACGACCCCACCCTCCATTCTACTATTTTTGGGTCAATTTCATACCTGGTTTTGTGATTCCTTCACGCACTTGGTCCGTGTAGCTCGACCATGATAGGTAGACCTGGTATAAGGTGATAAGACCGGTTAGTTCGGTACGGGTTTTACAACTCCCCCCTGCTTATAAAAATTTCATCCTCGAAATTTACACATACCTTCCGAGTCGAAAAGACTAGGGTATTGCTTTCGCATAGCATTCTCTTCTTCCCATGTGACTTCTTCTATATTTTGGCTTCTCCAGGTGACTTTAACATAATAGATATCACGGTTGCATAGTCGTTGAACCTTTCGACAGGTGATTTCAGTTGGTGCTACTTCAAATGTCAAATCATCAGTCAAATCAAGTGGATCTACTGTCAAAACGTGCGTTGGATCTCTGACATACTTCTTTAGTAAGGAGATATGAAATACATCATGCACACTTGATATAAATGGGGGTAGTGCTAACTGGTAAGCCACTTTTCCACGTTTAGCTAGAATCTCATATGGTTCGACATATCTCAGACTTAGTTTCCCTTTCTGTCCGAACCGTTTCAAACCTCGCATAGGTGATACTTTGAGGAATACCTTATTACCTACGTCAAATTCAAGGTCTCAGCGTCGAGTATCTGCATACTGTTTCTGACGATTCTGGGCCGTTCTTACCCTTTCCTTGATAATATCGACTACTCGACATGTCTCTTCAATAAATTCTGGTCCAACAATGCTACGTTCTCCAACTTCATTCCAAAACAAAGGAGTTCGACACTTCCTGCCATACAGTGCTTCATAGGGTGACATCTGTATAGTAGCCTGATAGCTGTTGTTGTAAGAGAACTCGATCAGTGGTAATTTTTCATCCCACGATCCTTTAAAATCAATTACATAGGCTCGGAGCATGTCTTTTAAATTCTGAATGGTACGCTCCGACTGCCCGTCTGTTTGAGGATGGAATGCAGTACTGAACTTCAATGTTGTACCCATAGCCTTTTGCAATCCTTCCCAAAACTTTGAAGTAAATCGTAGATCTCTGTCGGACACAATGCTTTCAAGTACACCGTGTAGTCTAACAATATTATCCACATACAACTTAGCTAACCTCTCCAGTGTATACTGAGGTCATATAGCTATAAATGGAGCCGTTTTAGTCAGGCGGTCTACAATCACCCAAACCGCATCAACTACTCAACGAGTCAACGGTAATCCGATGACGAAGTCCATAGTGATGCAGTCTCATTTCCATGCTGGTTCCGGTAACGGCTGTAATAGTCCTGTAGGTCTTTGTCGTTCAGCCTTCACCTTCTGACAGTTTAGGCATTGAGACACGAACTTAGCTACATCTGCTTTCATTCCTCTCTACCAGTATAATTACTTTAGATCATGATACATTTTTGTACTTCCAGGATGTATCGAATAGGCGGTGTCTAATGTCCAAACTTTCTGTTTCAGGTACACATATTCTTCCTTTGTATTTTGGTACCTTTTCATCATCTAAGGTGAACTCAGGGACAGTCCTACCTTTTTCGATGTCTTCTTGTACCGTTCTTAGATAAGGGTCTGATCTAATAGCTGTTTTTACTTCATCAAGTATGTCAGGTACAATCTTCAATGTGGCGAACATATTAGAAAATCGATGGATAAACCCTTGGTTGGTTGATTCACCCGGTGTATCTATCACAAACTGCTCATTACCGTAGTTGAACACTTTTTTGGTGGTACACATTGTGGCAGTTGTGTTAACCTCTCCTTGAGATTTTATCATCGCTTTTCTACTCAGCGCGTCAGCAACCACATTAGCTTTCCCGAGATGATACTGGATATCACAATCATAGTCTTTCAATAGTTCCAGCCATCTTCTTTGTCTCATATTCCACTCCTTCTGATTAAAGAGATAATTAAGACTCTTATGATCTGATTAAATCTGAAATTTCTCTCCGTACAAGTAATGTCTCCATATCTTGATAGCATGTATCACTTCCGCTAATTCCAAGTCATGAGAGGGATAGTTCTTCTCATGTGTCTTCAGTTGTCTTGAGGCATAAGCAATTACTTGTTCCCCTTGCATAAGTACACATCCTAAACCCATTCTTGACGCATCAGTGTACAAAATAAATGGCTGTCCGGGTATAGGAATAGTCAAAACCGGAGCTGATATCAATCTTGTCTTCAATGTTTGAAAACTCTGCTCACATTTATCGGTCCAAACAAACTTTTTGCCCTTCTTAGTCAAACTGGTGAGAGGTACGGCAATTCAGGAATAATCTTCCACAAATCATCGGTAATACCCAGCTAGACCTAAGAAACTTCTAATTTCTGCAATGCACTTCGGTGCTTCCCACTTCACAATAGCTTCAATCTTGCTAGGATCCACTTTAATTCCTTCAACGGATACAACATGGCCTAGGAATGCGACCTCGTTAAGCCAAAACTCGCACTTTGTAAAATTGGCATAAAGCTTCTCTTTTCGTAATCGCTGCAGAGCGGCGCTTAGATTCATAATATGAGTTTCCTTGTCCTTGAAGTAGACCAATATATCATCGATGAATACAATGACCGACGTGTCCAACATATCATGGAATACCCGATTCATAAGTTCCATAAAAGTTACTGGTACGTTCGTCAATCCAAAAGACATGACCATAAATTCATAATGTCCATATCTAGTCCTGAATGCTGTCTTGGGAATATCACCATCCTTAATCTTCAACTGATGGTATCCTGATTGCAGGTCGATCTTGGAGAACACCTTGGCACCTTGCAACTGATCGAATAGATCATCGATCCGAGGCAATGGGTACCGATTCTTGATTGTCAGCTTATTTAGTTCCCGGTAGTCTATACACAGTCGAACACTACCGTCCTTCTTCTTTACGAATAATACTGGCGCTCCCCATGGTGATATGCTAGGTCTGATGTAACCCTTGTCCAGTAGTTTTTGTAACTGTATTTTTAATTCCTTTAGCAACGAAGCGGTCAAGGGGCAGGGAGGGTCAGTAGGAGCCATTTGATAAGGTACTTTAGACACTGGTGTGGCTCCGGGTATCAAATCTATAACAAATTCTGTGGCTCGGTCAAGTGGGAGTCCTGGTAGTTCTTCAGGAAATACATCTGAAAAGTCACGCACGACATCAATGTCCTCCATTCGTGGTGCTTCCTTGGTGAGGTCAACCACTGAAACTAGATACCCAACTCCTCCTTTCTCGAGGCATTTCCTAGCCTTTAATGCAGAGAGGATGAGCTTTCGTTTACGGGGAAGTTTGGTTCCCGCAAAATTGAACTCTGCTCCTTCCTTGTCTTTAAATGTCAGCTTCTTTTTGGCACATAATAAATTTGCAGAATGCCGAGCTAACCAGTCCATTCCCAAGATGACGTCAAAGTCTGCCATCTCAAGTTGAATCAGGGTTGCATCTAGAGTTTTCTCATCAATTAGGACTGGACATGGTCCATAACCTGTTTCTAATTCCACTTCTAATCCCATCGACGATCATACATGCAGTTTGTAGTTTAAAGATTTGAGGGGTAGATTTAACTTCTTTCCAAATGACACAGATATAGAAGAATGAGTAGCTCCAGAATTAAAGAGTACTCTGGCGGGAATGCCATTAATAGGTACGATACCTGTGATTTGTTTTAATTTAGTCTACATGCTCACACAATGTAACACAAAATGAAAAGGTTCAGGTCATACCGGTGACCACATCAGGCGATGCGACAGCATCCTCAGAGGTAACAGCGTAAACTCTCCCTTGTTGTAGTTGTTTTCTAGGCTTAGTACACTCTCTTAAGATATGCCCTACTTGATTGCAGTTAAAACATCTTATTCCTTCAACATTTTACTTTGGTTGCGGTGGGACTGCTGAAGTGGTCTTGGCTGCAGCATTGAAGCCTTGAGTACGGAAGGGTTTGAATTCCTTGGTGTTCCCTCCGTTGTAAGAATTTCCATTTGGCCTTTTAATACCCTTGTTTTGAGCAAAATAGCTCTCTTTCTGGCTCGACTCTATCATGCGAGTAATTTGTACCGCTTCATTGTAGACTTTCTTCTCAAGTCCCAGAACATGTTCACGGATGCTTCCCCTGAGTCCCATGATGAACCTTCAGGTCTTTGTGTTTTTCTCTTGCATGCTGGAGGGTGCAAAGAAGAACAGCTCCTCATAACGCTGTTGATATGCATCCACAGTCATTTGCCCCTGATACAAACTCAAGAACTCTCTCTCCATAGAATCTCTAAAACTTTTAGGAAAGTACTTCTCAAAGAATGCCTCTTTGTATATACCCCAAGTCAGTTGGGTGTGCTTTGTTAATAGGTAAGTCCGTATGGACTTCCACCAGTGGTATGCATCACCTTTCAGCATGAATGTTGCGCACAACACTTTCTCCTCTTCATTCACCGTCATCATCGTAAAATTCCTCTCCATCTCATCAATCCAGTGTGCTGGCCACAAAGGATCAGCTGGGTTACCATTATACTCCTTGGGCTTCATCTTCAGAAAATGATCAACCAGTCTGGAGTGGTCCAGCTGATGAGGAACATAGGCCCCATACATAGGTGGTTGGTACTGATAACCATCTTGAACTACTTCAGGGTTCTGCACTTGAGCCTGCATGATGGGAGTTTGAGGTGCATGGGGTACCATGTTACTCCCCCCTGGTTGTAAGAACCATGTTCTAAAACTGGGTCTAAACTATGGTTTTATGTGATGACAGGTGTTCCAATTATAACCGGACCAGAGGGCGAAGCCGGGTGACGAACCACTCAAAGTTCAGGTAAGAAAAACTATAAAAATTGCTTAAAACCTCAAACCGGTCTCACCATACCGGTTGCAGTACAGTGCAACCGGTATGTGCATCCGGTATGAGCATAAAAATGCCCATATGCCATACCGGCTTCACCATACCGCAGGCACTATGGTGCAACCGGTATAGTGCCAGCGGTATGGTATACCGGTTGGACCATACCGGTGCAGGGACTCCAACCGGTATGTGCAACCGGTATCCCTTAGACAGACTCCGGAAGGTCTGTCTCTTAGAATGGAAACTCGAAAAGTTTCCATTCCGAGGAGAAACCTTCCTTGGACGGTCTCCCTCTATTAATAGAGAAGGAGACAGTCCATTTCTCCTTCTCAAACATTCTCACCGTCTGGAAAAGATCTGAGAAGGAGCAAGGAAGGAGGTAGCCCCGCCCAGGAAGGAAGAGCACACCGCCAACCGACAACGCCGGTAAGTGCTCTATATTGTTAAGTTTTATTAAGAGGTTGGATCGAAGCCGCGAAGCGGCGCAAAGATCCAATAAGGAGAATGGCTCCCACTGTTCTCCCTCTTTCGAATCTAACTCAGGTTCATATGACAATGTAGCCGAGATTCGAAGGCCAATAAAGTGTTTATACTTAGAAAAGTATGAGAAATCCTATAGAAACCTAACGGTTAGCCGAAAAGGAGGGGAGATCCGAGATCTCACTCTCAGATCCAAACCGCAGGGTATACCGAATGGACTATGAGTCCAGCAGTATGGCTTAGCGGTATACACCGCAGGCACATACAGGTCTCACTCAGTGAGATCTGAGTGAGACCGGTAAGTGCAACCGGTATATACCGGTCGCATATACCGGTTGCAGTATGTGCAACCGGTATGGTGCAGCCGGTATACATACCGGTTGCACCATACCGGTCTCTCTCACTAGACTGAGACCGGTATGTGCAGCCGGTATGGGTTTTTGAGCCTGGTTTGCTTGGCCAAACCTGGTTCCGACCCCTGAAACTCTAATAAATGAATTCTAACATATGAATGTGGTTATGTAGGACCTGTAGACGCTGTGAGTGAGCTTTCAGACGCACAGCCGGATCATTATCACGCGTCAGGTAAGGGACAAGACCCGAAACTTAAATTAAAGAATTAATAATAAACCTTAGAGAGCTCTTTATATTCTGTATCAATTTATATGCTTTGTTTGATGGATTGTGCATATCACATGTCATGTAGTGTAAATTTTATTTGATTTATCTGTTCATGCATTTCATATGCTAGGTGTGATGGATGTTAGACATGTGATTGTTTTAGTTGGAGTGTGGAATGGGAAGGGCCAAGGGCCTGGGATCATTCCTCACCCCGACACCTTTCAGTAGCACCTTATCTTAGCATGCTTGGTATGGGTGGGGTATCAGGGGGAGGTTATGGTAGGTGGTCTCCGATGTTGACGTTGATCTGGCCACAGTGATGTGGCATGGTGATCTCCGACGTCGACGTTGACCTGGCCATGACGCTTTAGCTCTATCCTTATGCCATAGGGAGTGATGTTGGGATAGGGCCTACTTGCGTATAGTTCCATCTTGGTATGCTTGTTGCGGGTAGGGTATCAGGGGGAGGTGAGGTATTGTGGTCTCCAGCCTGGCCTGCACGCTCTAGCTCTATCCCTATGCCGTAGACGGCTGTACTAGGGTGGAGCCTACATGTATGACATCTAGGACTGGTTAGAAACGAAACCCACTTGCAAGCCCTTGCCAATAGGGGTTTAGGTATTGGTACGGTATGGGGTATCAGGGGGAGGACGTGGGATTGTGGTTACGGCTGCCCGCCAGACTCGAGTCCTATATCCATACCGGAGCGAGTGATGTGGGGCAGCAGCAGTAGTGTGGTAGGAGTCTGACTGTTGGGTGTGCCCACACTCTCGTGCATGGAGGTGCGGTGGCCGCCAATCCTTACCATAGCACTTTGCAAGTTATGCCTGCCCAATCTGTAATTTTATCTCATGCATGTGGATGTTGCATTGGTCTTGTGCTTTATTGAGCTGTGTTGTAGCTCACCCCGATATATATATCTCTTTTCAGATTTGGATGCAGGGTATACGGTGGAGGACTTCGTGACCGCCCCAGCCTACAGTACGATGGCTGCCCTGGAGACACAGAGTGTGGAGGACGAGCATGATGCGTTATGCGAGTGCTCCTTCTGTGTCTTTCCTTTGTGATTGGTTTATTCTTTTATTTTCTGTTAAGCTTGTAATTAAATATTATTTAAATTTTGATGGATGATGGAATAATTGGATTAATTATTTTAATTTATCATTTAGTTCAGCTCATTGTTATAAATTATTTCCGCTGCTTGTATTACTCTGGATTGTGTTAGTTTGCTCAGGGATGATTGGTTGACACGGTCTTTCGAGATCCTGGTGTGAACCGTGGTTTAGTACCGGTTCACTCACACTTCTGGTTCAGCCGGAATTGGGGTGTGACAACTTGGTATCAGAGCCTTAGGCTCTGTCCAGCTAATCATTCTGCATCTAACTGTGTCCAATGAGCTGAGTTAGGAAAATTAAAAACTTTAATAAGAACACACCATAAGCTTGTTTGATGCTTGATACTTAAGAAAGATGCATAATATACTAATAATGGAAGAAAAATTAAAAACACTAAAGAATTTAAAGGAGACAACTTAATCATTTCATAAAAATTTTCTTTAAGTACAAGTGAGCAACAGAGTACAGTCCACAAGTCGGGCAGTTACTCTAGAAACAAAATAAAATACATGAAAATAAAAAATAAAAAAAAAACTACATCTGCTTAGGGTGGTGTAGCAGGCCTGGATGGTACTGGGTCTGCAATATCATAGTCTCGCTCGTACACCTCTCTGAGCCAATGAACCTGGTCCTGTGTGACCCGAAGGCTACGAGCTAAACGCCCCAACTCCTGACCCATCTCACGCTGAGAATCGAGAATGTCCCTCTGGGTATCAAGAATGCTCCTCTGGGTATCAAGGATGACTCTTTGGGTATCTCTGAACTCCGAAAACATGCTCGACTCAGGGTCTGAAGGGGGACGGGATGGTCCAGCAACTGAAGAAGGCCTGGATGACCTAGTAACTGGAGGAGGCCTAGATGGTCCAGCCACAGGAGAAGGCCTAGACGGTCCAGCCACTGGAGAAGGCCTAGAAGGTCCTGCAACTGGAGAATGCTGGGGTGTATGTGCTGGAATGTCCTCCATGTGTGCATCCCCATCATCTCCCCTCTCAGCCGCCTCTGCTGCTGCAGCTACTGCTACTGCTAGGGCTGCATGGTTCCTAGGTAGGAGGGGACGAGCCTGTAACTCCTCGTCGCTGAGCTCCAGATCATCCATCTGCATCTTATAGATAGCCTCAGCATCTATATCAGAACACATAGAGAGCTCTACAGCCGCCTCACCCTGCATGTCTACTCCAAGTCGCTGTAACAGGGCTGTAACCAACCTACCATATGGGAGATTGCCCGACACACCTGGCGTGGCTGCGTAGATCATAATCCGCATAATCAAGAAGGGCAGGCAAAGCCGTTGCCGAGTAGCCACATAGTAGGTGACGTATTGTGTCAACTGAGATACCTCTCCATAATGCCCACTCTGGGGCACAATGTTATGCTGGATAATTCTGCAGTACAGGCGAAGTATGGGACGTAGGTTGGAAGCAGACATGACCTTACCTGGTAATAAAATTTGAGCAGCTATAGCTGCCCGTTCATCCTCAGTGAGATACCCCTTGGCTCTAGGTGGACAGTAAATGAGATCTCCATCATCAGGAATCTCCAAAAGGGCTGCTAGTTCGGCAACGTTAAAGGAGATCATCACCCCTTTCACGTAGCTAGTAATGCGAATAATTCTGGCCTGTTCCCAATCCGCCGGGTCACCTTCTACCTCCAAGTTGGTGAAAAATAATTTCACCAAGTTAGGACGAGTCGTCTCCCTATACTGAATAAGGGGTAACCAACCCACAATCCCAAATGCGGACTCCACATCGAAGCGGTGAAGGTGCTCCAAGTTGACAAAATGTCCTGCTTCGATATGTTTATCCCGAAACCATGTAAGACTGGAAGCAGCCGCCTCCGATCGAAAATACCTCTCGTCGTAGAAGACTGGGTGTGGCCTGTACATACCAGGCATATTAGAGCGTTTCCTTGCTCCACGATGGTCAGACATGGTGTATCTGTTAAACAAGAAACCATAGTCAGTTAGAGACAAGTATGGAAAGTGGTGAAAAATCCTAACAACCTGTCAAGTATGAATGAAATAACCTACAGTGTTGATACAAGGTTATCTAGGTTAAACGAGGTTGTAAAATAGAGAATGAAAGACATAATCACCAAAAAAATGGTCAAAATTTTCGGAAAAACCTAGAAAACTAGGTTTAAAAGTCAAAATTTTTGGTTTTCATTAAATAAGTCGATAAAACTTCAAATTGATTGAGGGGTTTTACCCATTTAGACTCCTAAAACCTTTCTCAACCAAAGAAAGAAGTTTTCTATGGCTAAAAACTTCCAAATCAAGAAAAACCTAAAATTTGGTATAAAAGACGATGAAGAAATTGCTAAAAAGAGAGAAGGGAAAGAGGAGCTTACCTGAGAAACGAGAATAGCACACTAGAATCAAGTAGAAACACTCCTTCGACACCGGATGCACTGTAGAAACTCGGAGACTCGGAGAGAAATCGCCACCGGAGTGAACTCAAGGGAAAGAAATGAAAAAGTAACTCAAAATCGTGATTTTTAAAGCATTTCTGGCTATACCGGTCGCACGATTTGGCTGGATAGTGCGACCGGTACCCCCTGCGGTATGGTGCGACCGGTACCTACCACAGGGTATACCGGTTGCACATTCCCATGGGCAGTGCGACCGGTACCCCCCCCTGCGGTATGGTGCGACCGGTACCTCCCTGCGGTATAGTGCAACCGGTATGTATGAAAACCTCATACTGGTCTCACTCCGGGAGAGACCGGTACCGCATTTTGAACTCTAAAAGAGAGGTGATACAAAAATCATCTCGATAAACCATCGAAGTTTGATTCCAGACCGCTTGCTTGCATAATAAGATGTTGAACATGTGGGAATTTCGATAAAAAACTGGAAAAGATTTTTGCTTGTCATTTTAATCTGTCAATGAATACCTGTGATGCATATGTGATACTATATGGTGGAATAAAATTTCTAAGGTGTTTTAAATGTTCCAGGTATTCAGATATCGTACAAGAAAAAGTTAACTTGCTTCAATGGTGGGAGGAAACAGACGAAGAGTTCATCGCAGGCGCCGTCGCTCAAGGGCACCTACTGTGGATAGAAGTTCAGGGACAGAGAATTCAGAAGAAAATGCCGAAAGAGTGAGAGGGGAAGAACTTAATTCCCTAAATGATACTGAGGGTTTGATACAGGAAAATGAAAAATGTCCGTCACAGGGACAACCTTCAACCAGCTCAGAGACAGTGATGGCAAATCTAGTCTCTAATATGGAAGCCCAACAAAAGAAATTCTTCGATGAAATGCTGAAAATGTTTAGGCCACCTGGGCCTGTACAGACACCTACCCACATGCCGCCCATAAATGTTGAGAATGTACAAGCGGCACCAGTGGAAGTTAACGCAGCCCATGAAATTCCACCACCCCAGGATCAACCCAATGCAGTACCCCAACCAGTCACAGGGATGCCAATTCGCAGCCAATATCAAGGTGGGTATCAGTATCAGTATCCGTATCAGGGTGCATACTATGGCGGGTATCAGGGAGGAAATCAGGGAGGCTACCCATATCAGCATCAATGGAATGGACAGGCACCATATGGACAGTTTCCTTATGCTCAGAGTAGCCTATCCAGGGCCGTAGATGGATTTTTGAAGCTCAAACCACCTACCTTTACAGGGAAGTCAGGGAAAACACTGTGGCCAGCACAGTGGATAGCAGAAATGGAGAAAAATTTTCGATTATTGGATTGTCAAGATGGGGACAAGGTATTATATGCCACCCATATGCTGAAGGAAGAGGCCAATGGATGGTGGAGTTCTACCAAATTGTACCTGGAAACCAAGCATCAAATTATTACTTGGCCCATATTCAAGGAAGCATTCTTTGACAAGTATTTTCCCAGAAGTTTTCGTGATCAGATGGAAAGAGAATATCTTAACCTGCAACAATCACAGATGACAGTGGAAGTCTATCAACAGAGGTATGAGGAATTATCCTTCTTTGCCCCAACTAGCATGCAAGAGGAAGCAACAAAAACTCATCGATTTATCATGGGTCTTCGGGGTGCTATCCGCGAACATATATTGGGCCGGGGTATGAACATTTATAACGAAGCAGTACAGGTGGCTCGTATTATTGAGTCAAGTCAGAGAGAAAGTTTCATGGCACAAAGTAGGGGACTGAAGAGACCCAATCCTGAGCTCCAAGGTGGAAGGAACAATCGGCCATACCGACCATTCAGGCCACCAGTCACTACCGTACCTCCCAGACCGGCTCTTGCCTCACCATCATAGGCAACAGGGTCAAATCCTAACGTGAAGTGCTACAATTTCCAACAGGTGGGACATTATGCCAGGACATGCCCACAACCAAAGAGGGTGCAACAGCAAGGCAAGGTGTATGCTGTTACAACAGAGAAAGCAGCTGCATCACCAGATGTGGTTACAGGTATGATTTTATACTTGTTCCTTAATTGTTGCATTAATCGTTTGTGCATTAGAAACTAAGATAAAATTTGAACTAAAACCACTGGTACAGTAAATATAGCAGGGGTACCCGCAAGAGTCTTGTTTGACTCTGGGGCCACCCATTCTTTTGTATCCGTATCATTTGGGAAAAGACTAGCCCAACCTATCAAGACTCTACAACCAAGTCTACTAGTTCGGTCCCCCATGGGAATTGAGGTGGTGTTAGAAGAATACTATGGTCCTTGTCCAGTACATATCGAAGGACGAGAAATGGAAGCCAATCTAGTCTAGCTGGAGATGTCAGATTTTGATGTGATACTGGGAATGGACTGGTTATCTCAACACTCGGCAAACCTGCTATGTGCCGAAAAGAAGTTGACATTCAAAGACAAGGAAGGAGCTGAGTTTAACTTTAAAGGGGCTAAGTTGCCCAGGAAGAGAAAGCTCATACTCTCAGCTTTAAAAGCAAAGAAGTGTCTAGAGAAAGGGGGAGTTGGATATCTTGTATCTGTGGTGGATGTGACCGCCGACCTGCCAAAAATGGATGACATCGACGTAGTACGGGAGTTTCCTGATGTATTTCCTGAAGACCTACTCGGATTGCCACCAGACAGGGCTACTGAGTTTTTGATAGACCTACTACCAGGGGTGGCACCGGTATCTAAAGCACCGTACAGGATGGCTCCTACCGAGCTGAAAGAATTAAAATCTCAGCTACAAGAACTGCTAGACAAGGGCTTTATAAGGCCTAGTATCTCACCTTGGGGAGCACCTGTGCTATTTGTCAAGAAAAAGGATGGTAGTGTACGTCTTTGTATGGACTACCGCGAGTTGAACAAGCTCATTATCAAGAACAGGTACCCACTACCAAGGATAGATGATTTGTTTGATCAATTACAAGGTTCAAGTGTATTCTCGAAGATTGATTTGAGATCAGGGTATCATCAGCTCAAGATTAAGGAGGCGAACATCCCCAAAACAGCTTTCAGGACACGTTATGGACACTATGAGTTCCTCGTGATGTCCTTTGGGTTGACTAATGCACCTGTATCCTTTATGGAGTTAATGAACCGGGTATTCCATGGCATGCTGGATACGTCGGTTATCGTGTTCATCGATGATATCTTAGTATACTCTAAGGACCAGGAGACGCATGCAGTGCATCTAAGAGCAGCATTACAAAGACTGAGAAGAGAAAAACTATATGCAAAATTCAAGAAATGTGAATTTTGGTTAAAGGAAGTGGCCTTCCTTGGTCACGTGGTGTCTGCTGAAGGAATCAAGGTAGACCCCAGTAAAATCTCAGCCATCGTAGGATGGGAGGCGCCGAAGATTGTGGCTGAAATTCGTAGTTTCTTGGGCTTGGCTGGATACTACAGAAGGTTTGTGGAGAATTATTCCAAGATTGCTGTTCCACTCACCAGATTGACCAAGAAGGGGGAGAAGTTCATATGGACCGACGAATGTGAAAAATGCTTCTAGAAGTTGAAGTCAAGACTGGTATCGGCACCCGTATTGACTATTCCAGCCCCAGACCACCCATTCACACTATATACAGATGCTTCAGGTTTAGGATTGGGTTGTGTGCTGATGCAAGGAGAGCAGGTGATAGCTTATGCCTCAAGACAGCTGAAAGAGCATGAGAAGAACTACCCTACACATGACCTAGAATTGGCAGTGGTCATTCATGCTATCAAGACTTGGCGACACTATCTGTATGGCGAGAAGTTTCAGATTAAGTCTGACCACAAGAGTTTGACATATCTGTTCACTCAGAAAGAACTGAACATGAGGCAGAGGAGGTGGCTCGAATTACTCAAGGACTACGACTGTGACATTCAGTATCACCCTGGTAAAGCTAACATAGTAGCTGATGCACTGAGCAGGAAATGGGCATCGAACCCTGAAGCAGGACAAAGTACTAATGCAGCGTTGGGCGCTGCTGTTTCTGAAACATCAGAGGACAAAGAACAACACCTAATAGAGTCAACAGATGATCCTATTGAGCAAGGGTTGATACACCAGTTTACCTTAATGTTTGCAGCATTAAAGATTTTGCCCGACCTGAAGGAAGAATTAAAGGCAGCAGTCTTACAAGACCCATACCTCAGGACAGTTCAAGAGGATTTGGAAAAGGGTCGAGCCAATCCTGATTTTACTCTAGATGCAGAAAAGGTACTCAAATATTGTGGGCGTTTGTGCATACCTGAGGATGAAGATCTGGAAATCAAAAATCGGATTTTGTTGGAAGCTCACTCCACCCCATATTCAGTACACCCTGGAAGCACGAAAATGTACCACGACTTGAAAAGGTTGTACTGGTGGAGGGGTATGAAAGCTGATGTGGCCCGACATGTATTTCAGTATTTAAACTGTCAACAAGTCCAAGTAGAAAGACAGAGGCCTGCAGGATTACTACAACCATTACCTGAGCCATCATGGAAATGGGATTGTATAACCATGGATTTCGTCACTGGCCTACCTATGACTCCGAGGTCAGTGAATGTAGTATGGGTAATTGTAGATCGCCTCACCAAGATAGCCAGATTTATCCCTGTCAGACCACAATATACTATGGACAGGTTAGCAAGGCTGTACGTGGACAATATAGTCAAACTCCATCGGGTTCCAAAGAGTATTGTATCTGATCGAGATCCACGCTTTACATCGAAGTTCTGGGAAGGACTTCAGAAGGCAATGGGGACAAAACTAAAGTTTAGCGCAGCTTTCCACCCTCAAACTGATGGTCAGTCGGAGAGGACCATTCAGATCCTAGAAGACATGCTTCGTGCATGTGCTATCGACTTCAAGGGGGCTTGGGATGAGAAACTGTCACTCATTGAGTTTGCCTACAACAACAGTTACCAGTCTACGATGCAGATGGCTCCATACGAGGCCTTATAATGCAAGAAATGTCGAACACCATTATTATGGGACGAAGTTGGAGAAAGGCGGATCGTAGGAGAAGAATTCATGGAAGAAACCTGCAAAGCAGTAGATCTAATCAAGAACCGAGTAAAGACAGCTCAGGTGCGTCAGAAGCACTATGCTGATAACAGACGACGGGATCTTGAGTTCATGGTTGGTGACAAGGTGTTCTTGAAGGTGTCACCAGTCAAAGGCTTGAAACGGTTTGGTCAAAAAGGAAAATTATGTCCTAGATATGTGGGACCATATAAAATCCTGTCCCGGTGCGGCAAAGTAGCCTATCAACTAGCATTGCCACCAGCGATGTCTAGTGTTCATGATGTCTTCCACGTGTCCTTACTGAAGAAGTACGTAAGAGACCCCTCACACATTCTTGTTGCAGACCCCCCAGATTTGACAGAAGACTTAACCTTCGAGGTGGTGCCAATCTAGCTCATTAGTAAAAAGGTACAACAACTTCGAAGGCGAGCTATCCATTATGTCAAGGTAGTTTGGAAAAGTCAGGACGTAGAAGAAATTACTTGGGAAGAAGAGGATGCCATGCGACAAAAGTATCCCCATCTTTTTGACTCTGAAGGTACGTACAATTTCGGGGACGAAATTCTTTTAAGGGTGGGGGAATTGTGAGACCTACATGCAAATTTCGGGGATGAAATTTCTTTTAAGGGTGGTAGAGTTGTAAGAACCATGTTTTAAAATCGGGTCTAAACTATGGTTTTATGTGATGACAGGTGTTCCAATTATAACCGGACCAGAGGGCGAAGCCGGGTGACAAACCACTCAAAGTTCAGGTAAGAAAAATTGTAAAAATTGCTTAAAACCTCATACCGGTCTCACCATACCGGTTGCAGTACAGTGCAACCGGTACGTGCATCCGGTATGAGCATAAAAATGCCCATATGCCATACTGGCTTCACCAAACCGTAGGCACTATGGTGCAACCGGTATAATGCCAGCGGTATGGTATACCGGTTGGATCATACCGGTGGCAGGGACTCCAACCGGTATGTGCAACCCGTATCCCTTAGATAGACTCCGGAAGGTCTGTCTTTCAGAATGGAAACTCAGAAAGTTTCCATTCCGAGGAGAAACCTTCCTTGGACGGTCTCCCTCTATTAATAAAGAAGGAGACAGTCCATTTCTCCTTCTCAAACATTCTCACCGTCTGGAGAAGATCTGAGAAGGAGCAAGGAAGGAGGTAGCCCCGCCCAGGAAGGAAGAGCACACCGCCAACCGACAACGCCGGTAAGTGCTCTATATTGTTAAGTTTTATTAAGAGGTCGGATCAAAGCTGCGAAGCGGCGCAAAGATCCAATAAGGAGAATGGCTCCCACTGTTCTCCCTCTTTCGAATCTAACTCAGATTCATATGGCAATGTAGCCGAGATTCGAAGGCCAATAGAGTATTTATACTTAGAAAAGTAGGGGAAATCCTATAGAAACCTAACGGTTAGCCGAAAAGGAGGGGAGATCTGAGATCTCACTCTCAAATCCAAACCGCAGGGTATACCGGATGGACTATGAGTCCAGCAGTATGGCTTAGCGGTATACACCGCAGGCACATACAGGTCTCACTCAGTGAGATCTGAGTGAGACCGGTAAGTGCAACCGGTATATACCAGTCGCACATACCGGTTGCAGTATGTGCAACCGGTATGGTGCAGCCGGTATACATACCGGTTGCACCATATCGGTCTCACTAGACTGAGACCGGTATGTGCAGCCGGTATGGGTTTTCGAGCCTGGTTTGCTTGGCCAAACCTGGTTCCGACCCCTGAAACTCTAATAAATGAATTCTAACATATGAATGTGGTTATGTAGGACCTGTAGACGCTGTGAGTGAGCTTTCTGACGCACAACCGGATCATTATCACGCGTCAGGTAAGGGACAAGACCCGAAACTTAAATTAAAGAATTAATAATAAACTTTAGAGAGCTCTTTATATTCTGTATCAATTTATATGCTTTGTTTGATGGATTGTGCATATCACATGTCATGTAGTGTAAATTTTATTTGATTTATCTGTTCATGCATTTCATATGCTAGGTGTGATGGATGTTAGACATGTGATTGTTTTAGTTGGAGTGTGGAATGGGGAAGGCCAGGGGCCTGGGATCATTCCTCACCCCGACACCTTTCAGTAGCACCTTATCTTAGCATTTTTGGTATGGGTGGGGTATCAGGGGGAGGTTATGGCAGGTGGTCTCCGATGTTGACGTTGATCTGGCCACAGTGATGTGGCATGGTGATCTTCGACGTCGACGTTGACCTGGCCATGACGCTTTAACTCTATCCTTATGCCATAGGGAGTGATGTTGGGATAGAGCCTACTTGCGTATAGTTCCATCTTGGTATGCTTGTTGCAGGTAGGGTATCAGGGGGAGGTGAGGTATTGTGGTCTCCAGCCTGGCCTGCACGCTCTAGCTCTATCCCTATGCCGTAGACGGTTGTACTAGGGTGGAGCCTACATGTATGACATCTAGGACTGGTTAGAAACGAAACCCACTTGCAAGCCCTTGCCAATAAGGGTTTAGGTATTGGTGCGGTATGGGGTATCAGGGGGAGGACGTGGGATTGTGGTTACGCCTGCCCGCCAAACTCGAGTCCTATCTCCATACCGGAGCGAGTGATGTGGGGCAGCAACAGTAGTGTGGTAGGAGTCTGACTGTTGGGTGTGCCCACACTCTCGTGCATGGAGGTGCGGTCGCCGCCAATCCTTACCATAGCACTTTGCAAGTTATGCCTGCCCAATCTGTAATTTTATCTCATGCATGTGGATGTTGCATTGGTCTTGTGCTTTACTGAGCTGTGTTGTAGCTCACCCCGATATATATATCTCTTTTCAGATTTGGATGCAGGGTATACGGTGGAGGACTTCGTGACCACCCCAGCCTACAGTACGATGGCTGCCCTGGAGACACAGAGTGTGGAGGACGAGCATGATGCGTTATGCGAGTGCTCCTTCTGTGTCTTTCCTTTGTGATTGGTTTATTCTTTTATTTTTTGTTAAGCTTGTAATTAAATATTATTTAAATTTTGATGGATGATGGAATAATTGGATTAATTATTTTAATTTATCATTTAGTTCAGCTCATTGTTATAAATTATTTTCGCTGCTTGTATTACTCTGGATTGTGTTAGTTTGCTCAGGGATGATTGGTTGACACGGTCTTTTGAGATCCTGGTGTGAACCGTGGTTTAGTACCGGTTCACTCATACTTCTGGTTCAGCCGGAATTGGGGTGTGACACTGGTACTGTGCTTGCCTGTCCTGCTGGCATCGGTGTCGTCTGTGCAGCTGGAAAAGCCATGCCTATGGCAGCTTGCATAGTAGCTTGTACCTGTTGTATTTGCTGCAGCTGTTGTGCCAAGTTCATCATAGCTGTAGCCAGGTCTGTAGATGGAGCTGGAAGATTGGTAGGATTTGTCTGACCATTAACTACGGATAGTGCCGTGTTCAGATTCTCCTGTGTTTCAGGACGTATATGGCTATCTTCCCCCACAGGTGGTGGTGGTGGAATGGAGTTTTGACTTTGCCTGGTTACTCTTCGCCCAGCCATTTTTCTGTTCTGATGATGGTAGTACCTTTAAGTAATCATATCACATGTGAGGCAATCAATATAATTATTCTCCAGTAAAAAATCCAACTAATCCATATCATTTTCAAATTTATCAGTTCATTCTGTCAAAATTACTGTATTTTCCAGCGTAGGGTCGATGGTAGGGTCGATCCTTATGCAACCCTAGGGTATGCAACCCTGAGAATCACTGTCAACTTACCGAGAGCCTAGGGTCGATGGTAGGGTCGGTATATGTCCGACCCTAGGGTCGACCCCTAGTTTTCTGTCAGATCACTGAGAGGGTAGGGTCGATGAGGGGGTCGGAGGTAGGGTCGCATGTTTTGGTCGAATTATGCGACCCTAGGACCCAGAATCAGGTTTTCAAACCCGATTTTGGATTCATTTCTCATTCTTTCTCCTACCTTTCGACTCAGCTCGTTCCTCTGAGTTGCTACAGTGACGACCCCGACCCGTTTGGTGATTCTATCATACATTCGAGACTCTCACTCCTTCTCTTCAGGTGTGTGCTCTACTGTTTCATATTTTTAAGGTTTCCTAACTAGGGTTTTGCCCATTTATATCATTTTCTTCAAATTAAAATTTCTCTAACCGTAAAAATTTGATTTTTATTGGGGGCTTTTTCTGTTGGTCACCCAATGGACGAAAGCCCTCAAAAATATTCAAGTTTCATTGGTTGGTTATCGAGAAACTTGAAAATTTCTAATTTTGACCTAATTTCTGAGATTTTCGAATTTATTGAAATTTCTTTAAATTCAATCTTCTTAGATTAAATTCCCAACTGTTTGAGCCTTGCAGGATAGTTTAGAATCTATGTAAGTCCTCCTGCCAAGTGTATGGGTGAAAAGTGAGGCTTTTGACCAATTTATGCTGTTGTAATGCCAAAATTTTTAGGTTTTTCACCATTTTTGATCTATTATCTATTTTTCTTTGTTTTGGCAGCTAATATGGCTCGTACCAAAGTGCCTAAGGTTCACGGCCCAGTTCGTTTCCGTTCTAACGAGGCCGAGGCTCAGTATGCTCGCTACGCTCGTAAGAAAGTAGAGGGAGGTCGTCGTATGGACTTGGCTAGCCTAGCCTTGTTCGATGTAGAGAGAGCCTTTGGTGACATGGGCTGGCTCCCCGTGATCACCTACGACGCCTGTACCCGTCCGGATTTGGTGAGACAGTTCTACTGTAATCTCCAGGTGGTGGAAGATCACAATGATACTGAGAGGGGTAGGGAGCTCAGGATCACGAGCTATGTCAAGGGAGTGAAGATTTCCTTTGACTGCTGACAGTTAGCGGACCTCTTGGGCATTTCATATGATGGCCCCTTGGTATACTGTGCTCCCAGAGAGCCCCGGTTCTTTTCTTTGGAGATACGGGCTGAGATAGATTGTCAGCTTATCAGAGAGGATCGTTGGGAGATGAAGGCGATCAACCTCCGTCCAGAGCCTCGGGTGTACTGTAAGATCATTCAGCACAACCTGATACCCCAGAGTGGACACTACGAGAGGATCTCCCAATTGACCCAGTTTTTGCTTTACTGTATCTGCACTAGGCAACCTGTTTACCTCCCTTATATTATTATGCGGACGATGATCTGTGCTACGCTGCCTGGTCAGATAGGCAACCTGCCCTATGGACGTCTGATCACCACCCTGCTTATCCGCCTGGATGTTGATTTAGTGGATGAGAGGATTCAGGAGAAGACCTTCTCATCAGTGCTGGACTGGGAGGCTATCTATCGGATGGACAAGCGGGACATCCAGGTCAGTGATGAGGAGAGGAACGCTCTGGTGTGTCCTCATACTCGGGTGGAGGTGGCAGACGCTGAGGCAGCAGCAGCAGCCGCTGGAGCAGGGGTTCATGGGGATGATGCTGAGGATGAGGATCGTATGTACATGGATGTGGACTCCATACCTCCTCCATCACCTCTGCATTCTACTGGAGCTGGTCCATCATAGACTCCTTCACGCACGGCTGGTCCTTCACGCCCACCATCTGATGATATGATGGGATTACTTCGTGAGATCAGGGAGGCTCAGCGTGTGACGGATTCGAGGGTGGGAGAGCTACTAGATGCTCAGCGTGTGTCTGATCAACGGATGACTGCGTTGACGGCTAGTCTCCAGACGACCCAGACTTAGGTAGCTTGGTGACTAGAGTCTATGCTGAGGATTATGATAGAGACCGTGAGGCACCGCCTCCCCCATCACCTCCAGCTTCATGATGTATTTTCTTTCCTTTTGTTTTACAGAGTAACTGTCTGGGTTGTGGACTGTACTCTATTTTAGATATGTACATAAACTTGCTTTGGTTCGACTTGTATATACGTTTGTCTTTCAATCGAGTGTATATGAACTTGTTTCTCATTTAAAAGATGCATGATTCTCTTTCAAATTTTGTCTCAAACAACACAGGTGCTTATAGTGTGTTATTATTACAACTTTTAATTTTTATCCTATCTCAGTTCACGAACTTTTGTGGTAGTATACTGGTTTAACAGACAGGGCCTGAGAGCTCTGATACCAAGTTGTCACACCCCAATTCTACACTATTCAGAACGGTGTGATGAACCTCTAATAAACTAACGGTTCAACCAAGATCTCAAATAGGCTGTGTCCATTAGCTTAAACCAAACACATCCACAACCATAATTAGAATAAATACACAATAGCGGAAGTCTTAATATTAAATGATATGAAAATATAAATGTGATAATCATAAATAAATATCCAATTATGTTGTATCAACCGAGACATAAATAAATAAAATATCAAATTACATTTCTTTTATGGTTCAAATATAATCTAATCGAAAATGCATGAGTTACACTCGCATGATGACTATATCTTCAGCATCCATTACAGCAACGTGCCCATATGCGGGAGCATTCATATAATCTTTCACAGTCGTACCTACATCATCAACTAAAAATATTCAAATTCGAAAGGGTGACCACACATTACGGCTCAGTGTGCAAATAAAACAATGCAACAACCATATGCATGCATTCAATTCATAACTGTGGTCTGGTATATAAGTTTGCAATTTGCTATAGAAAGGTTCGGAGGCCGCCTCACCTCTATACACGAGTGTGTGGAGCCATCCAATAAATATCGGTATTGCCGTCCCACAAGCACCCACCATGGACAAGTATACACCCAATGAAAATGGCATTGCTGTACCGGCTGCCAATACCAACACGTAAACCCCTATTGGCGAGGGCTTGCAAACTGGGCTCGCAACTAACCAATCCTAATGTCTAACAGTGTATCCAAGGCCTCACCCCAGCATCCCTCAATACATCCATAGAGATAGAGCTAAGGCCCCCGGCAGAGTCAGAGACTACACGGTCCGAGCTAACCTCCCCTGATGCCCTACGACGTAATAGTTCTGCTAAGGTAATTGCGATACGACGATGTTAGTAGACAAGACTTGAATAGAGCTATGGTACAATATACCCAATGAAAATGGCATTGCAGTACCGGTTGCACCATCCCCTATCCGCATCAAGTATACCAAAATTCACTTAGTGGATAAGACTTGAGTAGAGCTATGGCACAATATACCCAATGAAAACGGCATTGAAGTACCGGTTGCACCATCCCCTACCCGCATCAAGTACACTAACCAAACACAAACATTCCGCCTATCCTATCACCACACACACAGTTAAAACAACGTAAATATGCATGAACAGTAATAATAGAAATATTGGTGACTGTTATGCTTACACGCATACAAGCATGGAATCATTCACAGTATTGGACTCAATAAAATAAAACAGTTTATTATTAGCCAATTAATTTAGGTCTTGTTCCCTCACCTTTGCTTGAGTATAGATCCTCTTTCAAGCCTTTAGAATCACCTTTATATCAATAGGAAAACCTAACAAGTCGATAGATTTTAATTAGAAGTCATTCCGACAGTTTTAAGCTTGCTGTATTGCTAGGGTCGCAGGTTGGGTCGCAGGATGGGTCGCAGGATATGAGACCCCAGGGTATAGGGTCGACATAGGGTCGGTTACCCATCGACCCTAAGTGCGACCGTAGCTTCCCTGGACTTCCCGAGAGCTAGGGGTCGATCATGTGGTCTGATAGGGTTGGTTACCCATCGGCCCTAGGTGCGACCAGATGTAAATTGAGTCGACTTTTCATCCTATAGTCCACTCTTTCATGTTTGGATCCTTTGGCTTACTTTCATAGTCCATTCTATGATTTTCTATGGCTTAAAACTACAAGTTACTTCCTTTAGTTGGTTTACCATGATTCCCTCCATGGATTCCATTGAAATCTTCCCATGGATGGATGATTTGGGTTTCTCCTAGATCCTACCCTCTTTATATACTATTCTAGGGTCTTACAAAATCTATGGAGAATGTTTTCATACCTTAGTTTTGCTGAATTCAGAGATTCCTCTGAAACTCTTCTCCTTAGCCCTCTTCTCCAACTTTCCTTCTCTTCTCTTCTCTTCTCCGGGTTTCAAAAGAAGTAAAAGAGCCTAAGGGACATCCTATTTATAGAGGAAAACCTCCCAAAATACTTCCCAATGAGTTTAAGAAAGGTTCCCTTTGAATTAGGAAAATTTCCTAATTTCCAATTTCTGTCAGTTTGCCTAGGGTCGATCCTAGGGTCGCAGAATTTGTCGACCCTAGGGTCTCAAGTCGTCCGACCCTAGGACTCAAAAGTCATGGGTTGGACCCTGCTAAGGTGGGGTCGACCCTACCTGTTTAGGTATGCGACCCTACCCTCCATTCTATTATTTTTGGGTCAATTTCATACCTGGTTTTATGATTTCCTTCACGCACTTGGTCTTTGTGGCTCGACCATGATAGGTAGACCTGGTACAAGGTGGTAAGACCGGTTAGTTCGGTACGGGTCTTACAATGTTATCCACATATAGCTTGGTTAACCTCTCCAGGGTATACTGTGGTCATATAGCTATAAAGCGAGCTGTTTTAGTCAGACGATCTACAATCACCCAGACTGCGTCAACTACTCGAGGAGTCAATGGTAACCCGGTGATGAAGTCCATAGTGATGCAGTCTCATTTCCATGCTAGTTCTGGTAGTGACTGCAATAATCCTGCAGGTCTTTGCCGTTCAACCTTTACCCTCTGACAATTTAGGCATTGAGACACGAATTTAGCTACATCTGCTTTCATTCCTCTACACCAATATAATTTCTTCAAATCATGATACATCTTTGTACTTCCAGGATGTACCGAATAGGCGGTGGTGTGAGCTTCCTTCATTAGTCGGTATCAAATGTCAAAAATTTTTGTTTCAAGAACACATACTCTTCCTTTGTACTTCAGTACCTTTTCATCGTCCAAGGTGAACTCAGGAATTGTCCTACCTTTTTCGATGTCTTCTTGTACCGTTCTCAGATAAGGGTCTGATTTAATAGCTACTTTCACTTCATCAATTATATCAGGTACAATCTTCAACGTTGCAAACATATTTGAAAACCGATGAATAAACCCTTGATTGGTTGATCCACCTGGTGCTTCTATCACGAACTGCTCATTACCATAATTGAATACTTTCCCTATAGCACACATTGTTGCAGTCATGTTAACTTCTCCTTGAGATTTTATCATTGCTTTTTTGCTTAGTGCATCAGCAACTACATTAGCCTTTCCTAGATGATACTGGATATCGCAATCTTAATCCTTGAACAATTCCAGCCATTTTCTTATCCTTATGTTCAACTCTTTCTGATGAAGAAATAAACAAACTCTTGTGTTCCCATTTAATCTAAAATTCTTCTCCGTATAGATAATGTCTCCAAGTCTTGATTGCACAATTCATCACCGATAATTCCAAGTCATGAGTAGGGTAACTCTTCTCATGCTCCTTCAGTTTTCTTGAAGCATATGCAATCGCTTATTTACCTTACATCAACCCGCATCCTAGATCCAATCCAAAAGTTTCGATGTATAGGGTAAAAGGTTCCCTTGGTACCGGAATGATCAAGATGGAAGCTGATATCAACCTTATTTTTAGAGTCTGGAAACATTCTCACACTTATCAGTCCAAACAAACTTTTCTCCTTTCTTAGTCAAACTGGTGAGAGGTACGACAATTCTGGAGTAGTCTTTCACGAATCGTCGATAATACCCAGCTAGACCTAGGAAACTTTTAATTTTTGCAATATTTTTTAGGTGTTTCTCACCATATGATTACTTTTATCTTAATAGGGTTCACTTTAATCCCTTTTTATGATGCTACGTGATCTAAGAAGATCACTTGTTTAATCAGGTCTCATATTTCTTGGACTTGGCATAAAGCTTTTTACTTCTCAACTGTTGTGAAGTTGTTCTAAGATCCGTTGTATGAGTTGCTTCATTCTTGGAATAAACCAAAATATCATCTATGAAACTATGACCGATGTGTCTAACATGTCATGAAACACCCAGTTCATCAGCTCCATAAAAGATGTAAGGGCATTGGTTAATCCAACCGTCATAATCGGGAACTCATAATGTCCAATCCCGATTATAAAAACTATCTTTGGAATATCGCTATCCAAATTCTTCAGCTGATGATATCTCGACCGAAGATCAATCTTAGGAAATACCTTTGCTCCTTATAACTGTTTAAACAAGTCATCAATCTGAGGTAGTAGATATCGATTCTTGATCGTGAGCTTATTTAGTTCCCGATAGTCAATACATAATCTGACACTACCGTTGTAAGACCCGCACTCCGTAAACCCGGTCTAAACCTTGGTTTTGTGTCGTGACAGGTCTTCCGATCATCATCGGGCCAGACGGGACGAGCGGATGACAACCATTGCACATTGCAAACTTTAAATCAGACCACAGCATAAAACTGATTGTTACTCATGCATAATATTGTGAAACTGTCTGATTGTCTTACTGAGCTGTGTTGTGAGCTCACCCCTTGTATATATACATGTTTTTAGATGTTGGTGCAGGTTACACTGTGGACGACTATGTGAACGCTCCGGCGTACGGTGGTGTGGCTGCTCTGGATGTACAAGCAGGGGAGGACGAGCATGATGCTTCATGCGAGTGCCCTTTCTGTGTGTACTTGTGATGGATTTTTATTTAGTTATTCCCGTTATTTTTGTTTGGTATTAAGAGATGTAAAAGATATTATAGTTTATGTTTGGATTTGAATAATTGGATATTTTATTTAAATTATCAATAGGTACTCAGTTCATTTTATTTAAAGTCTTCCACTGTAATATTTATATTCTGATTGTTGGTTATGTGTAATGGTTTGTATGAATGGACACGGCCTATTTGAGATCCTGGTGTGAACCGTTGGTTCAATGACGGTTCACTCACACCATTCTGGTTGGATCAGAATTGGGGTGTGACAACTTGGTATCAGAGCTCTCGGGCTCTGTTCCAACAAACCATATTGCACTTAACTGAGTCGATGAACTGAGTTAGGAAAAATTAAAAATCTTAATACAAACGCACCCTAAGCATTGTTTGATACCTGAGACGGACTAAGAAAGAGAATAATATACTATGTTAAATGTGGAACTTAACATTTACACATGCACTAGTTAGGAAAAACCATGAAAATTTCCATTAATTAAGAAAATTGTAGCAAATGATATAGTGCTACAGGGTACAGTCCACAAACCGGACAGTTACCCTGTTATATAAACAGTCATAAGCGAAAGAAAATAAAAAAGAAAATCATGGGGTAAGGGGCTTAGGAGGTATGGGGTCCGCTATATCATAGTCTCGCTCGTAAGCGACCCTGAGCCAGTGCACCTGATCCTGTGTGACTCGGAGGCTGCGAGTCAACTGTGCTAAGTCACGGCTCATCTCCCGCTGAGCGTCCCTGAGCTCCATAAACATACCCATCACTGAGTCGGGAGGAGGCTGAGATGGTCCAACTGTAGGTACAGATGGTGGTGGTGCAGGTGCAGGCTGTGGGGCAGGCACTGGTGCTTCCCCAGCCATATCGTCATCATCGTCATCACCCATCTCTGCCGCATAGGCCGCATTAGCCACGGCTGCTGCTGCTACTGCCGCTGCTACTCTCCCAAGTGGACGAGGGCGAGCCTCCAACTCATCGTCACTAACCGGCAGATCGACCATCTGCATCCTCTGAATAGCATCCCAGTCGATGTCGGATGTCATGGTGTCCTCAACGGATACCTCACCTGTCATGCTCACGCCCAGACGGCGAAGAAAGAAAAGTGACGAGACGGCCATATGGAAGGTTGCTGGCCCGATCGGCCACGGCCGCGCGATGCATAGTCCAGATGATGAGATAGGAAAGTGAGATCCGCTCCCCTGTGCAGACGCAATAAGTGACGTACTGGGTGAGCTGGGACAACTCACTGTAGTGGCCGCTCTGTGGCACTATGTTGTGCTGAATAATGCGACTATATACCCGAGGTATAGGTCTCAGGCTAGCCGCCTTCATAGGGGCTCCAGGGTTTAAGATCTGATGCGCTATCTCGCGGCGCAAATCGTCAGTCAAATAATCTTTCGCCTTGGGGGCGCAGTATACCAAATCTCCATCGTTGGGAATCCCAAGAAGATCAGCCAACTGATGGGTGTTAAATGAAATATGTACACCCCGGACGTAGCTGGTGATGCGTAGATCCCTACACTGGTTCGGATCTTCGACATCCCCTTGAAGCTCCAAGTTGGCATAAAAATGCTTGACCAAGTTAGGGCGTGTGGTCTCTGTGTATGAAATAACCGGCAACCAACCTAGAGCGCCAAAAGCCGCCTCCACATTGAACCGGTGCAGTTGTTCCAGGTTAACCCGGCGCCCTGATTCAATACTTTTATTATCGAACCATGGAAACCGAGCTTGTGCTTCCAAGGAACGAAACCATAGCTCATCTAGCTGTGGAACTGGTGGTGAGGGAGCCCGAGAACTAGAGCCATGAGGGCGTTTCTAGAGAGTGCGTCTAGGAGCCATTTAAACTGCAAAACAAAAGAAAAACAAGAGAAAAGTTAGAAATTGTCAAAAATTATCGAAATTTCGGTAGCATAACGACAGTAATTTGGGAAAAAGCCTCGAACTCACCCAAAAACATGGGGAGGAGGACTTACGTAACCCCCACACTCTTCGAAAAATCAATCACAAGCAATTCAAAGGAGAAATTTTAAGAATTTAAGAAAAATTAAAAATTTCAAATTTTTTTTGAAAACCTAGGTCAAAAATATGAAAAATTCGATTTTTATGTAAACCGTTCGGTGGAACCCCAAATTAGTTGAGGGCTTTTGCTCTTGGGGGTCTCTAAACCCTTTCCAAGCCGAAGGAAAAGAGTTCCTACGGTTGAAACATCTCGAACAAAGAAAAACCTAAATTTTTACATATAGACGATATGGGAAAATGATAAAGAGATGATGGGGAGGGAGGGATCATACCTAGAGACGATGTACTAGCTCTTGAGTGGAGGAAATCGCCTTCAAATAGCACCGGTCAGACTGTAGCAACTCAGTCTCCAAAGAAGAATCGCCACCGGAGAAGAAAGGAGGAGAAAAAGTGAGAAAATCTCACTTTTTCTCGATTTTATAACCAGTATAGGCATACCGGTCGACGGTTTTGCCTATACCGGTTGACCGGTATCACCCAGATATATGCGACCGCTATGTCTTGGTCAGAATTTTTATTCTGACCGGTCGACTATACCGGTCGCAACACTGTATACAGAGTGTCGACCGGTATGTTGCGACCGCTATGTGTCGGTCAGAATTTTAATTCTGACCGGTCGACTATACCGGCCGCAGCATATCCCACAGAGCTGCGACCGGTATGTTGCGACCGGTACGCACCAAAAAGCCAAAAAAAATTGAATTTAAAATTTTAAAAATTGTGTAAATTGAAATGTTACTTCTCGACTATTTCTCCTTGCATTATTCAAAACTAACACTACTATTATTGATGTTCTCACGTGTTATGTCTTCTTCGCAGATCCAAATAAAATAGTCTGAGATGGCAGGCGGGAACGGTCGAAGGGGTCGGAAGCGTCATCAGGCCAGGATGCGCCTAGAAGAAGAACAAGTTGAACAAGACCAGGTTAGAGAACCAAGTCCTGAAGTGGAGGAGGAACAGGTTCTAGAAGTACCGACAAATTTACCTGGCCCACCTCACAGGAATTCTGAGACCATTGTTACAAACTTGGTCTACCAGATGCAAGCTCAGCAGAAGGAATTCCTGAGCGAAGTACTGAAGATTATCAGACCATCGGGTTCTGTTCCCGCTAGAAATACACCCGAGTCTGGAGGAAATAATACTACACAACCGATGCAGAGTAGCCCAAGGCCGATGGGCCAAGCACAGAATGTACCACCACCGCATCAGTTTCCGTCGCCTTCTGTGTACCCGGGAGCCTATCCGTATCCACCACAATGGTACGGAATGAACACTCAGGGACAGCATGATCTGAGCAGGTCAGTGGACAGATTCTTGAAGTTGAAGCCTTCATCATTCACCGGTAGGACGGGGAAACCATTGTGGCCAGCACAGTGGGTTGCGGAGATGGAGAAGAATTTTCGTCTGATGACATGTACTAAGGAGGAAAAAGTATTATTTGCCACTCATATGCTGAAAGAAGACGCAAATGCTTGGTGGAATTCTACATGGGCATATCTGGAGAATAAGTATACACTGGTGGATTGGGAAGTGTTTAAAACTGCCTTCTTCGATAAATACTTTCCGAAGAGTTTCAGAGATCAAATGGAGAAGGAGTTCCTCAACCTACAACAATCTCAGTCGACTGTGGATGCTTATCAGCAGAGGTATGAAGAACTATTCTTCTTCGCACCGGCAAGTATGCAAGAGGAAGAGACCAAGACACGTAGGTTCACTATGGGACTACGTGGAAGCATTAGAGAACACATCTTGGGTCTGGACAAGAAGATCTATAACGAGGCTGTGCAGGTTGCTAGAGTGATAGAGTCCAGTCAGAGGGACAGCTTCTTTGCTCAGAACAGGGGAGTAAAGCGACCTGCTAGTGAGAGTTCGGGTGGCGGTAATATTAGACCATTCCGCCCGTACAGGGCTCAGACCGCTACAGTGCCTGCGAGAAACAACCCGGCACCACCTATGCCACAGTTCGCTGGACACAACCCAAATATCAAATGTTGTAACTGTCAGCAGCTGGGACATGTCGCAAGGAACTGCACTCTACCTAAGAAGCAACCTCCCCAACAAGGAAAAGTGTATGCGGTCACCACTGAAGAGGCAGCCGCATCACCGGATGTGGTCACTGGTATGACTCTATTCCTTACTATTTGTCTTACTTTTTCATTGAGTGTATGCGCATATAGAACTAAGGGATAACAAAAAATTCCAGGAATTGTAAATGTAGCTGGTATACCCACCAGAGTATTATTTGACTCTGGGGCCACGCACTCCTTTATTTCTATTTCTTTTGGGAAGCGAATGGAGTTACCAATCAAGCATTTGAACCCAAGCTTGATAGTTCGCTCTCCACTAGGAGTCGAAGTGGCTTTGACCGAATATTATGGACCATGTACTGTATGTATTGAGGGCCGAGACTTAGAAGCAAGCCTAGTACTACTCGAGATGGCAGACTTTGATGTCATCCTGGGGATGGATTGGCTAGGTCGTCATTCAGCCATCCTAATATGTGGTGAAAGGAAGCTTGTACTTACTGAAAAAGAGGGAAAGGAGTATAGCTTCGCTGGGACTAAGTTACCTAGGAAGCGGAAACTAATTCTCTCCACCCTAAATGCTAAGAGATGCTTAGAGAAAGGGGGAGTGGGGTATCTAGTATCTGTAGTCGACATAAATGCTGAGGTACCAAAGATGGAAGATCTAGAGGTGGTACGAGAGTTTCTAGATGTATTTTCTGAAGATCTCCCAGGTTTACCACCAGACAGGGCTACAGAGTTTGTGATAGACCTTATGCCAGGTTCGGCACCGGTGTCTAAAGCACCATACCGAATGGCCCCTACCGAGTTAAAGGAGTTGAAGACCCAGTTACAAGAATTGTTGGATAAGGGCTTCATACGACCTAGCATATCACCTTGGGGAGCACTGGTATTATTTGTCAAGAAGAAAGATGGAAGTGTACGACTATGTATTGACTACCGTGAGCTGAACAAGTTGACGATCAAGAATCGGTACCCTTTGCCTAGGATCGATGATTTGTTCGATCAGTTACAGGGTGCAAAGGTTTTCTTGAAGATTGATCTCCGATCGGGGTATCACCAATTGAAGATCAAGGCCGGAGATATTCCGAAGACTGCTTTCAGGACGAGGTACGGGCATTATGAGTTTCTAGTTATGTCTTTCGGGTTGAGCAATGCTCCAGCATCGTTTATGGAACTGATGAACCGAGTGTTTCATGATATGTTGGACACTTCGGTCATCGTATTCATCGATGACATATTGATCTACTCTAAGGACATGGAGACTCATACAACACATTTGAGGGCAGCCCTACAACGGCTAAGACAGGAGAAGCTTTATGCTAAGTTCAAGAAGTATGAGTTTTGGCTGAAGGAAGTGGCTTTCTTGGGCCATGTAGTATCTGAAGACGGTATCAAGGTTGATCCAAGCAAGATAGCTGCTATAGTAGGATGGGAAGCACCAAAATCTATTGCGGAAATTCGTAGTTTCCTTGGGTTGACTGGTTATTAGAGAAGATTCGTAGAAGATTACTCCAGGATCGCGGTTCCACTCACCAGATTGACCAAGAAGGGAGAGAAATTCATATGGACAGATGAGTGTGAGAAGTGCTTTCAGACTTTGAAGTCAAGACTAGTCTCTGCACCTATCTTGACCATCCCAGAACCAAGCGTACCGTTTACTTTATATACGGATGCTTCGGGGTTGGGTATTGGGTGTGTTCTGATGCAAGGAGAACAGGTGATTGCTTACGCATCAAGACAGTTAAAAGAGCATGAGAAGAACTGTCCTACGCATGATTTGGAGCTAGCAGTGGTTATTCATGCAATCAAGACTTGGAGACACTACTTGTACGGTGAGAAGTTTCAGATCAAGTCAGATCACAAGAGTTTAACCTACCTTTTCACTCAGAAGGATCTGAATATGAGACAGAGGAGATGGCTGGAATTATTAAAAGATTATGATTGTGACATCCAATATCATCCGGGTAAAGCAAATGTCGTGGCTGACGCCTTAAGCAGAAAATGGGCATCGAAACCTGAGGCAGGACCAAGTACAAATGCTGCATTGTGTGCCGCAGCCTCTAGTTCAATCGAAGGTGATGAAGAGCATATAATTGAAACTGCAGAAGATCCAGTTGAGCAAGGCTTGATTCATAAGTTCACTATGATGTTCGCCGCATTGAAGATCTCACCGGATCTAGTGGATGAAGTCAAGGTAGCAATCCTTCAGGATCCATATCTCAAGACAGTGCAAGAAGACTTAGAGAAAGGTACGAGCAATCCGGACTTTACCTTGGATTCAGGCAAGGTACTCAGGTATCGTGGGCGGTTATGTATACCTGAGAGTGAAGACTGCGATATCAGGGATCGAGTTATGACTGAAGCTCATTACACTCCATATTCGGTACACCCAGGGAGTACCAAAATGTACCATGATTTAAGAAGACTGTATTGGTGGAGAGGTATGAAAGCCGATATAGCTCGTTTCATGTTCCAGTGTCTGAATTGTCAACAAGTTAAAGCAGAAAGGCAGAGACCCGTAGGTATACTACAGCCATTACCAGAACCTGCATGGAAGTGGGATTGTATCACCATGAATTTTGTCACTGGCTTACCTTTGACACCAAGGTCAGTGGATGCAGTTTGGGTTATAGTAGATCGACTCACCAAGACAGCTCGATTTATTGCGGTCAGACCTCAGTATACCATGGAGAAACTGGCCAAGTTATATGTTGATAATATAGTCAGACTTCATGGCGTTCCAGAGAGTATAGTATCTGACAGAGATCCCCATTTTACATCAAAGTTCTGGGAAGGATTACAGAAAGCTATGGGAACGAAGTTGAAGTTCAGTACAGCTTTTCACCCTCAGACGGACGGACAGTCAGAGCTAACTATTCAAATTTTGGAAGATATGCTCTGAGCTTGTGCAATAGATTTCAAGGGAGCTTGGGATGAGAAGCTATCACTTATCGAGTTCGCTTACAACAACAGTTATCAGGCTACAATTCAGATGGCCCCATATGAAGTACTCTATGGGAAGAAGTGTCGTACACCCCTGTTATGGAACGAGGTAGGGGAAAGAAGAATTGTTGGACCGGAATTTGTTGAAGAAACTTGCCGAGTGATTGATCAGATCAAGGAGAGAGTAAAGACAGCTCAAGTTCGACAGAAGCACTATGCGGATAATCGACGTCGAGATCTGGAGTTTGCAGAGGGTGATAAGGTATTCTTGAAGGTATCACCGGTGCGAGGTCTGAAATGGTTTGGTAAGAAGGGGAAGCTATGCCCCAGGTATGTGGGACCATATGAGATATTGAATCGACGTGGTAATGTAGCATATCAATTGGTTCTACCACCATCTATGTCCAGTGTTCATAATGTGTTCCATGTATCATTACTGAAGAAGTATGTCAGAGATCCATCGCACATCTTGACCGCTGATCCCCCAGACTTGACTGAAGACTTAACTTTTGAAGTGGTGCCTGTAATGCTCTCAAGTCGAAAAGTTCAGCAACTTCGAACCAAGGATATCCATTATGTGAAGGTGCATTGGAGAAGCCAAAATGTTGAGGAAATTACTTGGGAAGAGGAGAGCGCGATGAGGAAGGAGTACCCTAACCTTTTCGACGATCAAGGTACGTTCAAATTTCGAGGCCGAAATTTCTTTTAAGGGTGGGGGAGTTATAGAACCTATATGCAAATTTCGGGACGAAATTTCTTTTAAGGGTGGTGGAGTTGTAAGACCCGCACTCCGTAAACCCGGTCTAAACCTTGGTTTTGTGTCGTGACAGGTCTTCCGATCATCACCGGGCCAGATGGGACGAGCGGATGACAACCAGGTACAAAATCGGACCAAAGACGACCAATTAAACCTAATTTCAGGTTGACCGGTCGATGGTACCGGTCTTGGTACCGGTCGACCGGTATGGCCTATGCAGCTATGTGCGGGAATCTGGAAATTGGTCTCTACGGGTCCCACTTTCCTGATTTCGAATCCTAGAAGTTTCCTAATCCTAGTAAGGTTACTAAACCCTATTTTTAGCCTATAAATACACCCAGAAACCTCCTCAAATCCTTTCCATTATCTCTCGCAAACCCTAGAGAAGAGAAAGAGGTGGGAAAGGAGAAGGAGCTAGGAAGAGGAAGAAGGTGCCGCCATTACCGTTCGACGAAGCTCACGCTACGCCTGTCAACGGTAAGTGTTCGAATCAATCTTCTTATCCTATGTTACTTGTGTGGGTGGATCAATACCATGCAAAGTAGGTATTGATCTAAAACCCTAAATTGGCCAATAAACCCTAAGTTGCCGTCAAACCCTAGATTCGAGTTTCGAGAAGATATTCATCGAAACGAGACTTGAATGAGTTGGGAATAACTCTAACTCCAAGTTTAGACATAGAATGGATAGGAGAAACCTTGGAAATCTATGGAGGATGATCGACGACAGTCGAAAACCCATGTATGGTCTTCCGGAGACATACCGGTCGACTATACCGGTTGCACATAGTGCGACCGGTATGTTGCGACCGCTATCCCTCGGGAGGTTGTCTGTGGGAACCGGCTGACCATACCGGTCGCCAGTCTTTCCCACATAGCTGCGACCGGTACATGCCACCGGTCAGCTCTGTGAGGGTATTTTGTAACCATGTTGGTTCCTGACCAACATGAAACCCTAAGCAATGTATTCTAATGAAACCCTAATAATATTGTAGGACTTTGTGACTTCCCGTTTGGATCTTGCGACGTGGAGCAAGCTAACAAACGAGCGTCAGGTAAGGGAATTTGACCTAAACCTAATAATTAATGGACAGTAAATTATTGTTAATCACCTGATTATATGAGATGTGTTGTTTGTGCATATTCACATGCCATCCTTTACTTTCAATTATTATTACTATTCATGCATTGATAGGATGTGATTGTTAGGCATGTGATTGTTTTCGTTAGTGTGTGGAGTGGGGCATGGGCCTGGGATCGCTCTTCACATTAGCACCTTTTGTAGTATTCTATCTTAACATGCGTGGTACGGGTGGGGTATCAGGGGAAGGTCGTGGTACGGTGGTCTCCGATATTGATGTTGTCCCGGCCACTGTTATGTGGTACTGTGGTCTCCGAGTCGACGCTGGCTTGTCCACGATGCTTTAGCTCTATCTCTATGCCGTAGGAAGTTATGTTGGGATAGGGTCTACTAGCGTTATGTATCTATCCTAGTGGGTTAGTTGCGGATAGGGCATCAGGGAAGGTGTGGGAATGCCTTAGCTCTATCTCTATGCCGTAAACGGCTATGCTGGGATAGAGCATACATTGATGACATATAGGATTGGTTAGTTGTGAGCCCAGTTTGCGAGCCCTGGCCAGTAGGGGCTTAGGTACTGGTATGGGTAGAGTATCAGGGGAGGTACGTGGGTATCTTAGCTCTATCTCTATTCCATGATGGATGCATGTGGGCCGATGGGGGTGTGATCCATGAGGTGCCACACACTCGTGTATAGAGGTGCGGGGGCCACTAAACCTTTCTATAGCACATTGCAAACTTTAAACCAGACCACAGCATAAAACTGATTGTTACTCATGCATAATATTGTGAAACTGTCTGATTGTCTTACTGAGCTGTGTTGTGAGCTCACCCCTTGTATATATACATGTTTTTAGATGTTGGTGCAGGTTACACTGTGGACGACTATATGAACGCTCCGGCGTACGGTGGTGTGGCTGCTCTGGATGTACAAGCAGGGGAGGACGAGCATGATGCTTCATGCGAGTGCCCTTTCTGTGTGTACTTGTGATGAATTTTTATTTAGTTGTTCCCGTTATTTTTGTTTGGTATTAAGAGATGTGAAAGATATTATAGTTTATGTTTGGATTTGAATAATTTGATATTTTATTTAAATTATCAATAGGTACTCAGTTCATTCTATTTAAAGTCTTCCGCTGTAATATTTATATTCTGATTGTTGGTTATGTGTAATGGTTTGTATGAATGGATACGGCCTATTCGAGATCCTGGTGTGAACCGTTGGTTCAATGACGGTTCACTGACACCATTCTGGTTGGATCAGAATTGGGGTGTGACAACCGTCCTTCTTCTTCACGAATTGCATTGGCACTCCCCATGATGCAATACTTAGCCTATTAGGACCTTAGTCTAATAACTTTTGTAGTTGAGTCTCAATTTCTTCAATTCCATAGGAGCTACTCTATAGGTGCCTTTGACACAAGTATCGTCCTTGGTAACAAGTCGATGATGAACTCGGTCGCATGATCAGATGGTAACCCAGGTAAGTCTCCTGGAAACACATCAGAAAATTTATGCATCACATCAATATCTTCCATCTATGGTGCTTCTTTGGTAACGTATACCACAGATACCATATATCCAACTTCTTTATCCTCAAAGCATCTCTTTGCCTTTAGCATTGAGAGGATCAGCTTTCACTTCTTAGGCAACATGCTTCCAATAAAACTACATTATATGCCGTCTTTATTCTTGAATGATAACCTCTTCTATACACATAACAACTTTGTAGAGTGTTGAGACAATCAGTCTATTCCCAAGATGACATCAAAGTCTACCATCTCAAGTCGATTTAGGTTGCATCCAATCCTGTCCATCCATATAATTCGAACATTGTTAATAACACTCATCCAATACAACATTTAATCCAAAAGGGCTTGAACTAGAAAAATCTGGTATAAAGGTCTTAAGAGCACATCTAGCTCCTTAATCTCTTAGTTTTTCAAAGATTATTGCTTAAAATCTCATATATCCCAAAAGCTTATTAGCTTACAACTTCTTTATCACTGATGTTCTATCCTGTTCTCTCTATCACATACCTCAAAAGTATCTTGTGATTGTTACTTCATATCCCAAGTCTACCTATAAGCATTAGGGTATATACTTATAAATTCATTAATTCAGCCAAACTCTCCTGGTCTTTACTTAATCATCTCGTTTGTCATTGAGCATAACTCAGTATTACTTGTACTAATCTGAATACTATCAATGCCACGATTTTCGATTTCATCCTTGTATCCACTCTTAGATATGCTTTTAGAAATATTCTTTCTTGTCAACTTCATAACGATATGGCCATTTTGAATTCTACTTGAGTGCTATTTATTTCTTTACTGGCTACTCTTGATAGTTTTCACTTTTTTCTCACACTCTTTTATAGACTTGACTCATATCCATCCATTCAGCAATCTCAAAATAGATTCTCCATTACTTCATCGGAGGTATCTTGGCTATAGAATCTAATCTGAATTTAATCATCTTACTTCCCTTAATTCCTTATTCACTAAACATCTTATCAATGGATGTCGAGAAATGTAAGAATCAGAATATTTATCCAAAAGCAATTCATTTTCCTCTTTCGAATTCAGGGTAATGACGAACACTTGCTTCTTTCGAATTCAAGGTAATGACGAACACTTGCTTTATCTAATGAACTTAGGTTCAAAGGATCAGGAGTAAATCTGTGGTAATCCAAACGGCATCAAAAGGTCGTTAAGTTGCACGGTGGTGCAAATACATGGAAAATAGAGGTTCTATAACTCTTACCCTCAAGGTTATAGGTTCTATCGAGTATATAATGTCATTGGTTAAGGCACTACAAGAATAAATCTAGTGAAAGTTTTGGTACATCAATAAATCAGGTATAAATCGAAAGATGTACGCCCAACATGATTAAACATTTAACTGTTCATTCAGTTCATATCTCTGTTCATGTTGTCGATCATGAGAGTGGCTCAGTTTGGTATAATCAGGACTAACACTAAAGAAACAATATCTATAACTGCAATTGACAGGTTGAATCAAGAAGGTATCCTGTCAAGGTACGAGAATTTAAAATCAGGTATGTGCATCCTCTATAACCATAAGAGTAAGTCAATAATGCACCACATCCTATATAACCTATCTAGTTATATGGCTACAATATCTTTGATCCTTTGCTGAAAACGTTTGAGGCTTCATCTTCAGAAAATATTTCTCAATCCTTGTTGGATCATTCTGCCATGATGCAGCTATCCCATATATCGATGGCCGATAAGGATAACCACCTTGATACACTACTTGTTGTGCACCAAGCTTCTGCACTGGGGTATGTGTTACTGGGACTTGTTGTATGGTAGGCATTGTGTTATAGGTCACATGTGCTAGAGGTACAGTGTTGATACCAATTGGTACTGTACATGGCCTGACCTGGAGGTATTGATGTAGCATCGGCAACTTGGGTAGTGATTCACATAGAAACTTGCATAGTTGGTCTTATCTGTTGTTGCTCTTGTATTTTGTCAGACCAAGTTTTATTACAACCATGGCTAAGGCACTTGGTAGTCCATGTAGATTGGCTGGAGTGGCCTGGTTATTTACCTCCTCTGATTTGTTCCAATCTGATTACCATTATTTAGCATCAGCTCAGATGAGTTTTCATTATCCATTCTCGACCCAAGTAGTGGTGGGATCAAGTTGCAACGTCTTTTTAATGCTCAGTGGACAATGGATCAGTGTGTAATGGATCTCACTCTGAGTCTCCACATCACCCAGGAGTATAATTTTATCTTCTTTTAAAGTTACTCTTATTCTTAATGTATGGCCATTATTCTCCTATCTTTGTTGGATTTAGCCCGAGATCTTTCCCCTTACCTTTGCAGGGATTTAGGCGTTACTAATCATCTTTCTCCTTCCTCTGTCATACATCGAGTTTTACATCTTGTGAGTACCAACTCGGTATTCTAATTCTCTGCTTTATAGATGCTTCCTTCTTGCTACTATATTATATCCTTTGTGTACTTAGGTAATTGCCCGACTTATAGATAGTACCCTATATTTTGCGTTTATCAGTACAAGTTCTGAATTTTCTCTTTCTGTTTGTGTATATATATGGTTCCACCTTTTATATGTACATTATTGTCTTGTTTAAGTTCTGTCTCAACCAACACAGGTGCTTATGGTGTGTTTGTATTAAAGCTTTTAATTTATCCTAACTCAGTTCATGGACTCTAATGGAAGTATTCAAGTTTGATGGGTAAGGCCTGAGAGCTCTGATACCAAGTTGTCACACCCTAATTTTACACTAACCAGAATGGTGTGATGAACCGTCAATAAACCAACGGTTCAACCAGGATCTCGAATACGCTATCCCCACCATTTTAAACCAAAACACATTCCACATTAATCAGAGATAATAAAGTAAATAGCGAAAGTCTTACAGATAATGAACTGAGGTCTAGTCATGATAAGTAATTAATATTCCATTTATCTCCAAGTAACCAAAACATAATTTAATACATATTACAAATATCCAAGTACGAAAGTTAAACACTAAGCGTACCCACAGTTGAAACGCTCGCTTAACGAATCATGATAGTCCTCCACAGCTTGCTCATCATAGCTGCCACATGTTCATATGTTGGCGTGTTGACATAATCTTCAATCGTAATACCTGCAACATAATAAACTAAAATAATTGCGTGCGCGAGGGTCAGCTCTCCAACTTGAGCTCAGTGAGTAAACAAAACAATGCAACAAACATATGCATGCATTCAATTCATATCTTTGGTCTGGTTCATAAGTTTGCAATGTGCAATAGAAAGGATAGGTGGCCACCGCACCTCTATACACGAATGTATGGAACTGACCAATGGATCAAACACCATTGCCACCCCCACATGCACCCACCATGGAATAGAGATAAAGCTAAAGTGCTTAGGATCGCATCGCATCACACTTCCGCTGATGCTCTACCCATACCAACACGTAAGCCCCTGTTGGCGAGGGCTTGCAAACTGGGCTCGCAACTAACCAATCCTAATGTCAAACAGTATATCCAAGGCCTCACCCCAGCATCCCTCAATACGTCCATAGAGAGAAAGCTAAGGCCCCCCGGCAGAGTCAGAGACTACACGGTCCAAGACCACCTCCCCTGATGCCCTACGGCGTAATAGTTCTGCTAAGATAATGGCGATACGACGATGTTAGTGGACAAGACTTGAGTAGAGATAGAGCTAGAATCTAGTGACCAGGATGAACCACAGTGTCACGTCCTCCCCCTGATGCTCTACTCGCATCAAGCACACTAACCACACACATACATTCACATGCCTATTCCTAGCATCATCATCAACATCATATAATAAATAAACAGAAATTAAATATGCATGAACAATAATAACAGGAATAGTGGATGACATGTGATATGCACATTACAATCATACAAGCATAGAATCGTTCATAGTATTGGACTCAATAAACGAAAATAGTTTATTATTAGCCAATTAGTTTAGGTCTTGTTCCCTCACCTTTGATTGAGCATAGATCCTCGTTCAAGCTTTATGAATCACTTTTAAATCACTAGAAAGACCTAACAAGTCTATAGATTTTAATTAGAATTAATTCCAATAGATTTAGACTAACTGAAATCGTAGGGTCGCAGGTAGGGTAGCACCTAGGGTAGCAGTTTCTATGACCACAGGGGTAGGGTCGTAGGGTAGGGTCTCACCTAGGGTAGCAGTTTCTACGACCCTAGGGTGTAGGGTCGGACGTGGGGTCGGATACCGTTCGACCCTACATGCTACCACACCCTCCCTGGGACTTCTCGAGGGCATGTGGTCGATCCTATGGTCTCGTAGGGTCGGATATCATTCGACCCTACGTGCGACCACACGTATTCTGAGTCGACCTTTCATTCTAAAGTCCATTCTTTCATGTTTTGATCCTTTGGTTTACTTTCATGGTCCATTCTAAGATTGTTCTATGGCTCAAAACTCCAAGTTATACACTATTCATTGTCCATAACAATTTCCTCCATGGAATCTCTTGGAACTTGTCCATGGATGGATGATTTGGGTTTCTCCTAATCCTATGTTCTTCATAACTATTCTAGGATCTCTTATTCAGGTAAGGAATTAGGTTCATACCTTTATTCAGATGTTTCTCTGAAGTTTTCTTCTCTTCCTTAGTCTTCTTCTTCAAGTTCCCTTCTCTTCTCCTCTTCCTTCTCTTTCTCTTTCTCTCACTTTCAATTAGGGTTGTAAAGGAGTGAAAGAGGCTAAGGGACGTCCTATTTATAGAGAAAAATCCTCCATAATAAGTCCCAATGAGTTTAGGAAAGATCCCCTTGGAATTAGGAAAGTTTCTTAATTTTCGGTTCGTGCTATTTTCGTAGGGTCGAACGTAGGGTCGGACATACTGAGACCTTACGTTTTTAAAACATGAGACCCTAGGGTGTAGGGTCGCATGTAGGGTCGGACATACTGCGACCCTATATTTTAAAACGTGTGACCCCACGACCAAAAAGTCATGGGTTGGACTCTTTTGAGGTGAGGTCGGTCACACCTTTTAGGCATGCAACCACACACTCATATTTGACTATTTTTGAGTTATATTTCATACTTGGTCTTGCGGTTTCTTCACGCACTGGGTTCACTTGGCTCGACCATGATAGGTAGACCTGATACAAGGTGGTAAGACCGGTTAGTTCAATACTAGTCTTACAAACAGCGTGAAGATGGACCACAAGACCAGTTATGAAAATTGACCCAAAACACTTAAAATCAAGTGTATGGTCGACTACCTGGGTAGGTATGGTCGACCATACGATTGCAAATAAAAACCACTGATTTTAAAGCGTACGATTGATGTTTTTGAGCGTATGGTCGACGGATTCTGCGACCGTACCATCCGACCATACAACCCCAAACCAGACTCCGAGTTTGGAAACTTTTCAAATAAAAGGATGATATCTTTCCTATTGTTGGAGAGCCTTATCTGAAGAGTTTCTCTCTATATAAAGGACGTTCCTCAATCCTTTTTCATTCTTTTGGAACACTATCAAACCCTAGAGGAAGAGAAGGAAGAGAAAGAGAAGGAGAGAAAACTAAGGAGAAAGCTGAGAGAAGAGTTCTACAGACTCTCTCCAATAAGTAAGGTATGAATCTTATCTCTGTAGCCTTAGAACATCAAGAGTAGGAATTTCTAGTGTAAATTGTAATACCAAACCCAATGTAAGGATTCAGTTATGGGATTCTCTGAGCAAACCTCAAGAGGAGATCATGGAGAATGGGTTAGAGCAATTAACATGGTAAAACTAAGAGTTTTGGCCTTAGAATGATCACTAGGGAGGACCCCATTGATAAGCTTAGAGGAGGAATTCGTATTGAAAGCAAGAGACCGCATTACACTTGTATGGTCGTAAATACAGTCGACCATAGCAGGACCAAAGTATCGACCATAAGCATTCGAAAAGATTCAAAAATCGTATGGTCCCAAGGTGTGGTCGCATATAGTGTGATCGTAGGGTATCGGCTGTATGTGATAAGGTTGACACAGCATGAGACCATAGGGCCAATCAGTTACCTATCAATAATCTATTTTGATTTTTGACTACTGTAACATGTTACACATGAAGTCTAACTTAAATTCATGTAACTTCTATGTTACTAAATTGATTCAAAGAGAGTTATAAAGCTTGGAAGGAGATCGAGCTTTGCTAACAGGTGAGGGAATAAGACCTAAAATAATTGGATAATAATAAACTGTTTATTTTATTGAGTCCAATGCCATGATTGATTCTATGTTTGTATGCTTGTAATGTGCATCTCACATGTCATCCAATATTATTGTTATTACTGCTCATGCATATTTACTTCTGTCTATTTGCTAGCATGTTGATTGATGATAATAGGAATAGGCATGTGATTGTGTATGTGTGGTTAGTGTGTTGGATGCGAGTGGGACATCAGGGGAAAGACATGGCATTGTGGTCTTTGACTTGGTTACCAGACTTTAGCTCTATCTCTACTCAAGTCTTTCCCATTGACATCGTCGTATCGCCATTACCTTAGCAGAACTATTACGTCATAGGGCATCAGGGGAGGTGGTCTCGGACCGTGTTGTCTTTGACTCTATCGAGGGGCCTTAGCTCTATCTCTATGGACGTATTGAGGGATGCTGGGGTGAGGCTTTAGATACACTAGATGACATTTAGGATTGGTTAGTTGCGAGCCCAGTTTGTAAGCCCTCGCCAATAGAGGCTTACATGTTGTTATGGGTAAGACATCAGGGGAAGTGTTCGCGGTGTGTGATCCAGACACTTTAGCTCTATCTCTATTTCATGGTGGGTGCATGTGAGACGACAATGGTGTTTCATACATTGGACGGATTCACACACTCGAGTATAGAGGTGCGGTGGCCGCCAATCCTTTCTATAGCGTATTATAAACTTAAAAACTATACCAAATATATGAATTGAATGCATGCATATGTTTGTTGCATGTTTTGCTCACTGAGCCGTGATGTGTGCTCACCCATTCAATGTCGAATATTTTTAGTTGATGATGCAGGTACTACTGTCGAGGATTATGTGAATGCGTCATCGTATGGACACATGGCGTCTATGGACGTAGAAGCTATTGAAAATGCGCATGATCCTTCATGCGAATGCAATCAATGCGTCTTTAATTAGTTTAGTTATATTTTGGTTAACAGACATGTAATTGATTATTTTATTTTATGTTTTGAGTTACTTGGAAATAATCGGATTAAATATTCATTTTATCACTGTTAGATACTCAGTTCATTAATTATAAAGACTTTCACTTATTTATTATTATCTCTGATTATTTCCGTGGAATGTGTATGTGGTTTGATATGGTGGGTACCACCTAAACGAGATCCTAGTTGAACTGTTGGTTTATTGACGGTTCATCATACTATTCTAGTTAGTTTAGAATTAAGGTGTGACACGTATTTTATGTTGTTGTTCAATATTAGTCTACTTATTGGAAGGATGAAAGTTTGGGGTAATTCGATTTTTAATAATTGGGTTACATGGCCACACTAGTTAATAACAGTCTTATAGAATAATGTAGCCCAAGTGGGAGATTGTAAAATTTTTTTATTTTATTATTATGGGCAACATTATCCTATCTGACTAGTTTAGTTGGTGGGAATCCAATAAAGGATTAGATGATTATCCCTTACCTTTTCTAGACCAATCTATTCCATTATGGGAGTGGTATAGATTCGGTAAATGCATTATTATAAATGCAGTGGCAAGGATCCTTATAGCCTCTCTGCACTGATTATTGAAAGGGATTCATACCCAAGGTAGAGGAGGTTGTAGAAGAACATTGTTGAGATTCAATTTATGAATACAATCGGAAAACAATCTCCAGCAAAAGGTGTGTTTCTTTCACTGCTTTGATTAGATATTGCACAATGTGTTTTATCATCTGTATGGAATTACTGAGAATATGTTTATTTTATTAAACACCTACAATGGGTTGGACCGTGTTTAATTGAGTATCGGTCCAGTCACACTTCTGTACATATATCAAAAGTGGGTTGCGACAAGTGGTCATGGGGTTCTATTAGCCTTGTTTTCCTCCACCAAAGACAAACCACTCTCATCTTTTTCTGAAACCCTAAACATCACCAGAGTGAGAGAGAGAGAGAGAGAGAGAGAGAGAGAGTCATCTTTGATCTGTTGTTGCCTTCTTCGATTTGTAACTTGCCCTAAATCCGTAAAGGATCTTGCAGTTATGGTAATTCCGATGTCTATTCCGATCAATTACAATGAGATGGTTGTACTTAACAATATCAAATGGTCGTTGCCTTTCTACTATTCTCTAAATATGCTGTCGATGATGCATTCCTATTTTCAACCGCAATTGACAAATCCATTAGCTTTTCAGCCATTTGTCTTCCAACAGCTACTCTTCCTTGAAGCTTAAGTGGCGATGTACATCTCGAGTCTGAACTGAGTTTTGATCTGTGACGTAAGGAAGAGGGTTTTTGGCTTTGTTTGTTTTTATGCTCGGTTTTCTCCCCTTTTATGGTGTATGAGGCTGTATTTGGAGGGGTAATGCTTCTAAGGAAGGCGATGAGCTGGAGGAGAGTTGTGAAATTGGCTCAAGCTGTTGCAGCCCATGGCTTAATTCTTTGTTTCACAATTTTGCTCTACTCAAGCTCGATCATGTCAGTTATTATTCTTGGTGGACGGAACAGAAATTGCCAAAATCGAGTAGAGGGAAGTAGTGGGTTTCTTGACCCTTCTAAACAGAAAATAATGAACGGAACAGAAAACAATGAACTGAAAAAAGGAAAAATATAAAAATGAAAGTGAATGGTGTTGAGGTTAAAAAAAGTCTTTTTAACTGTTCTGTGAATCTAAATAACGTTTAGGTGTCATCAGGGGGTTTTAGTTAAATTATCGCAAAAATAGGCAGGTGGGTGAGATTAAGTCATACTACAGGGGGTGTGGCTGATATTTTCCCTTTATTCTTTATAATTTAGGTTTCTCACTTGATCATGCTTTTCTTTTGTTTTCTCCATTGATTAGTGATGCTTCCTACCTGAGGCTACATCTGGTATGCATTTTTGGCCATGCATTATCAGAACGGAGATTTCATTCCTAATTGTTGCCATTGAAATCCTCACTGATTCGCTAGATGGGAGACATGTGCTGCAGCATATTAGAAAAGGCAAAAGAAAGGATCAGACCTGGGTTTGAAGGTGACAACTCTCTGATGACTAAGTTAGATATCAGAACAACAATACTGGAAATCAAAATAGTAAAGAATATTGGAATAAGCATTGTGATACCTTTACTGTGCTATCCCCGCTCCTTTTATCGAACATTGATCTGGGGATAACCCTAGTCATGGTTGACGGTGACCAGAGACGTGGGTCCATTGCTATGGGGATTCATAACCCATTTCTAGACGGTTATACCCTTGACCTAGTTCCTTTAATGTATACGAGATACACGTGGGAGATTTGCAGTATCTTTTTCACATGTCACCCACAGGGGGTAAGGTGATCCCACAGGAGTTGTCGGCTTACACATTGGCTCGGATGGAGGGCTCAGATCCAGCCAATACCCACATGTCGGGCATCTGTTGGAGGGAGTCGGCTCTCCTCCCAAGGGTTTGGGAGGAGAGGATTTAAATCCCCTATTGTTGGACTATTTATGTATATTTTACAAACATAGAATGAGAATAGACTAAAAAACAAGACATTTTCATTCTAAACTCAAAATGCAAAATGAGCTAAAAAGCAAGTTCTAAAATAATCATTTTCTATAATTTATTCTGTAATACAAGAAGGAAAATATACACTAAACACTGAGTTTGTCGTTCAGAAATAATGCATTCCAAAGAGGTATACCAAATTTTATTACACGTCAGGCCATTCTAAATTGGAATTAAGAAGAAACTACTAAACTGGGGGCGGTTTTGTGGGCAGTCGCTCGTGGTTTCTCAAAAACTGGGGTCTCCCATTAGCGCCAATCTTTGGCTGATTGCTACTTTATAATACCATGGACGCCGTATCACCCTGTCACGGCATTCCCTTCCTTACCCCTTTTGATTATTTACCAAGACGGCCATAACCCATCCAATGGATTGTAGAGATCCAAGTGGCAAAACGGACGAAGGGATAAAAAGACAGTTTTGGTTTTAACTTCTGATTGTAAATTGGACATAAACTGTTTATTATCAAAACAAACGAAATATTAATGACATAGATATGGATCCCACCTTACAAAATTATCCTTCGCACAAGGAATGGCAGATCCAAAACGCCACTGTGGGCGCCAGAGTAGAAAACAGAACCGCAGGTATTTAACGAAACCACGTCCTGTGAAGGCTGAAGAATAATAACATACAATTGTACAAACACAAGCATTCAGGTCACATGAAGCTTTATATATAAAATATGGCTTTGGCTGACAACACCTGAATATTAAACCCTGCAAACTAGACAGATAAGATCTTTTATATCTTCAACCTTAAAGAGGAAAAGAAGAGAAACTAAAGAGGGGATCCAAGATGAATAGCAATGCACGTGAATGCAAATTCGAGGAGGAGTTAAAAGCCTTACAAGGGACGAAAATGGCGGAGAAAGGGAAGTCCAACAACCAATCTGGGCGATTTACTGGTGGTCTCAGTCAAGCGAAGATGAAAGTTAGCGACGAGACATGTAAGAGAGACGAAGAGCAGAAGGCCGAGACTCTTATGCACTTAATCTTTTGGTCTTAAATTTTTTGGGGATTAAGATAAGGGAAAACAATCTCTCCAGCCCCCATCTTCCATGGTTTCATTAATAAACTGTTATGTTACTCTGTAACAAAGTGTTATATACTCTGTGATCTTGTTCTTCCTCTTCTCCTCCCTCTCAAAGAGTATCTCAAGTTTTCTCTACAATTTATACGAGGATGTGTCTTGGTGAAGCAAACAATCCACAGCATCTGCTCCGCATTCTCTCAAGTAATACTCTCTCTCTTTTGGACTTCTGGTCATGAAGGTGTTTCAATTTGTTCCTCTAACTTAAGTTCTCTTTGGTTTGTATTACATAATGTATTATGAGCTATTTGTGACAAATCAATTATGATAATAGATTCTGAGTAATAAATAATGACCGTTTGGTATCATTAAACATAATACATTATATAATGAGAAATAGGTTATAATGATAAACAACTAATAACCTATTTGTAGATTATGCATTATATATATTTATTTTAATTATAAATAGATATTATAAATCATGCCAAACAATCATAAATTTCATAATGTATTACATAATACATTATCTAATACAAATCAAAGAGAACCTTAATACAGATCTGATCGGTTTCGATTGTTTGGAAGATTTTAGGGTTTTTTATTCACTCAAAGAGGAACCATTGAAGACGAATAATTTATGTTAGGGAGTTCTGCCACGCTGTCAATAGAACCACGACACGTAGGACTGAACCCCCTGCCACGTGGAGGTTCCTGATTGGACATAAGAAAGCATCTTTACAAACTCAAATAAAGGAACAAGCGGCAAAAGCGGTATTAAAGGAAAATACACTATTCACTATAAATAGGGCAAATCCCGAGGATTCAGGTACGAGAACATTTATTGCTCATTTACTCATCTTGGGATTTTCGCTCTGACACCTGGGACGGAGAATCTCACACCTACCCCACTTACACTTAAATATTGTTGTGAGCTCGACACCGAGCCCTGTTTACAAAGCCCTAACTTTGGCATCGGAGTGGACACGGGGTCACAGGCCCGCCTCCTCCCCTTGTCTTTGCTTGTCTTGCAGGTCTAGTCAGCTTGGTGGGCCTACGAGACGGATCAGGGCCGAAACAGTTTGGCGCCCACCGTGGGGCCCTTTGATATTTGACGTTGAAAGATAAAAGCCAGAGAGAAATCTTGAGTTATGAGTCCGAGGAAGACCCGAAGCCAGATGGTCAATCCCAACCCCCCTCTGATTGACCAGCGGATGAACCCTGAAGATGAAGATAGGTCGGAACTGAGACCTAGCAGAGATAGAGGAAAGCGAGTGGCTGAGCCAGCACCCTCGCGTGAGGCGTTCGTCACCTACGAGCAATTTGAAACCGTGACGCAACAACTCGCGGTGCTGACCAGATTTGTGCAAGGGTTACAAACCCCGATCGCTGAGGCTATATCCCGTCCCCCCATAGGCGTCGTCCCTCCGACTGATCCACATCAGGAGGCTGACCTCCCTAGAGATCTGCCTTGAGATTGTCAAAGGCAAAGCGGAGCTAGACCCGCCAGACATGGGATCGGTGCGCACCCAGCTCCAGAATTAAGCGGAACAGGATCGATGTCACAGCACTGAAGGATCCCTGCCAGAGAAAGGCTCGGCCCCCAACCAAGAGCAGTAGCTGGACGAGGCGAAGATGCCTTGGAAGAACTTCTAATTCCGCGACACGCAGCGCTACCAGAGGTTGTCATGGGGGCAGACAAACAAAGTGCTCCCATGGACCAGGAGGTAGCCGCGAAAATAGCGGACCAGTTAGCAGTCTTGCACCGAAAGGTCGAGACGATGGAAAAGGCAGGGGTGACCCAGGATGAGGATAGAGATTATTCTACGGACAACCCTCTGACCGATATCATCATGAGGGTCCCCTTGCCCAAGCGGTTTAGCATGCCGCCAGTGGATTCCTACGACGGGTCCACTGATCCAGTCGACCACCTGAATAACTTCGTGGGAGCGATGGTCCTCCACGCGAACCCTGATGCTATCATGTATAGGGCCTTCCCCCTTACCTTAAAAGGCACGGCCCGGATGTGGTTCAACAACCTACCCCCGCGGTCTATTGACTCTTTCAAAACTATGGAGAAGTTATTCAGAATGCATTTCCAAGGAAGCAGAGTGTAGCGGAAGACAAGCACGCACCTTATGAATATGAGACAGAAGTTTGGGGAGACCCTGTGGGCCTTCTTGGCCAGATTCAACTTGGAGGTACTACAAGTGAAGGATATCGACGAGGTAATTCATTTCACTACGGTGAGAGCAGCGCTGATTGACCCAAAGCTCAGGTTTTCTATCGCCAAAAAGGAACCAGCAGACTTGCAAGAACTCTTGGCCCGGTGTGAGAAGTTTGCCACAGCCAACGAGATCTACGAGGCCAGCAAGGGCTTAGTTGATACTCCCCACAAGCGAACAAACGAAAGGCAGGACCTCACACGGCCAGGAGAAAACAAGAGGTCGATAAGGGAAGAAGCTCGAGCTAAAGGCTTACTCCAGAAGAAGTCCAATGATTACACCCCGCTCAAAAGGTCCCTCGGAGATGTGTATACTCTCAATACTAATGACGGGTATCTCCAGAGACCCCAGAAGATCTTGACAGAGGCGAGGCGGAGAAACCCGACCAAATACTGCCAATACCATCGGGACATTGGTCACACCACCGATGAGTGTTGGAACTCGCAAGCAGAGATTGAAGACCTCATTCAAAGAGGATATTACAAGCAGTATGTGGATCACAATGCCCCGAGGGTACCCGCGACATCAGCGGAAGATCGAAGAAGACCACCCCTCCCGCCTCGGGAGAGAACTCTCGTAAGGGAACCAAGAAGATAAGAAGGAAGATAACCTATGAGGGTAAGAGGAAGAGAAGGTCGAAGAGATCCTCCTCGGGAGGAAAGAAGAAGAGATAGGGCAGTCGAGACCCGGTACCAAGAGAGGCACCCTGAGCAGGAGCCTCGTCAGCAGGCAGAAAGAAGAGAAAGAGGACCGACCCCGGCTCATAGGGACATCGGAGTCATCCATTGTCAATTTGTCTATACCCCCCAACAAGTACACGAATCGGAGAGGGTATTGAATTCTTTGGAGTCCCAGGGGAGGCCTAAGCTAAGAATCGACCCCAGATTTCCACGGCAACGCTGGGACCAAACTCCTCCTCCACCGCCTTTGTGTGTGCTCGACTCGCCCCCGACAGTAGATTTACCCAGTGATCAAGTGGCTACTATCAGGACTGCGAGGATGAGAGATGATCTATGGAGAACAAAGGCCGAGGCGGCCACCTAATTGGCCGGGGCGGTGCAAGAAAAGGATATAGCAATTGACCGAGCCTCATTGGCCGAGGCAGCCACCTCAGCCGCAGAAAAGGATTTAAGTTATGATCCCTCTACGCAGCGATGGAAAGCGATAACTATCATCGGCGGACCAGCGGCTGGCAACACATCTACCAAGGCTAGAAAGGCCTATGCTCGGAGCGTTAAATCAACTGAGTGGCCTGGGAAGAGGGCCCGCACAGGATACTTCCTAACATTCAGCGATGAAGATCTGTGCAGTCTGGAACTGCCTCATGAGGACGCTATTGTCATCACATTGAGAATAGAGGACAAAGATGTTCACAAGATCATGGTCGACACAGACAGCTCCACGGATATCATTTACTGGCAGGCCTTCCAGCGCATGGAAATTCCACACGAGCGGTTATTACCCGTAGCTTATCCCTTGGTCAGTTTCTCAGGTGACCTCCTCATTGTGAAGGGATCTATTAGGTTGCCCGTTAGGGCAGACACCTACCCTCGGGAGTCAAGGATCACGATGAACTTCTTGGTAGTCGATGTCCCTTCATCTTACAATGCTTTGCTAGGATGGCCTAGCATTATCACCCTCAGGTCGGTCCCATCTCCATTACATTTGGTCATCAAGTTCCCCAAGCCAAGAGGAGTGGGGGAGTGCCGGACCGATCAACTCGTATCACGAAAGTGTTATGCAGCCGAGCTCTCGGACTACAAAAAGCCAGCCCAAGCCTTGCAGGTGCATGTCGAAGACCTGCGGGATGACCCCAAGCAGCAAAGAGGAGCACCTGCCGAGGACCTAGTCCAGGTCCCTCTGGTGGAGGAGAACCCAGAGAGAACGATCCAGATCGGATCATCACTTGTAGAACCACAAAAGACAGAGCTGGTAAGTTTCCTAAGGGAAAATGCTAACATTTTTTTCTGGTCCATGGCCGACATGCCAGGAATCCCACGAGAAGTGGCACAACATTGCCAGAATGTAGATCATTGGCACCGACCCGTGCGGCAGAATAAGCGGACGTTCGTTGCGTCTCGCCATATCATAGATGAGGAAGTAGGGAAATTATTGGAAGCAGGATTTATCAGAGAAATACATTACCCAGAATAGCTTGCCAACGTCGTCATGGTCCCGAAGGTAGAAGACAAATGGCGCATTTGCATTGATTTCACTGACCTGAATAAGGCATGCCCCAAGGACAGTTTTTTCCTTCCTCGCATCGACCAGCTCATCGATGCCACAGTCGGACATGCTCAGTTAAGCTTCATGGATGCCTATTTTGGCTACAATCAGATCCAAATGCATATGGCCGATTCGGAGAAGACCGCCTTTGTTACCAACCGAGGCCTCTTTTTCTATGATGTGATGCCCTTTTATCTTAAAAATGTTGGGGCCACATACCAGAGGTTGGTAAACAAAATCTTCGCAAAGCAGATTGGGAGGAACGTGGAGGTGTATACCGATGATATGCTGAAAAAAAGCCTGGTCGGGAAGGACCACGTTAAAGACTTGGAAAAGGCTTTCGGAGTTCTAGGAGAGCACATAATGCGTCTCAACACTGCCAAGTGTGCCTTTGGAGTCACCTCAGGGAAATTTCTCGATTTCATGGTCTCCAGTCGTGGCATTGAGGCAAACCCCTCAAAAATCACGGCTATCCTCAGTATGCCGGCACTGACCAAAGTGAAGGAAGTGCAAGAGCTAACCGGGCGGGTGGCCGCCCTAAGCCAATTCATGTCCCGTTCGACAGACAAGTGTCTCCCATTTTTTCAAACCCTTAAGGGTAACAAAACCTTCCAATGGGCCGCCGAATGTCAACAGGCATTCGACGCATTGAAAACCTATTTGGCATCTCCTCCACTATTGGTCAAGCCCGAGATAGGGGACACCTTGGAGTTGTTGTCACACCCCAATTCTGAACCAACCAGAATGATGTGAGTGAACCGTCACTGAACCAACGGTTCACACCAGGATCTTTATAAGACCGTGTCCACTCATACAAACCATTGCACATAACCACAATCAGAATACAATAAATACAGCGAAAGTCTTTAAATAAATGAACTGAGTACTCTATTGATAAATTTAATAAAATATCCAATTAATCAATGACCAAAACTTAAATAAGTATTTTTTACATCAACTGTATCCCAACAGAAAAATAACGAAAATAAATAAAGTAAAACCTTAAAGGTACACGCAGAAAGGGCACTCGCATGAAGCGTCATGCTTGTCCTCTCCTGCTTGCACATCCAGAGCAGCAACACCTCCATATGCCGAAGCGTTCACGTAGTCGTCCACCGTGTAACCTGCATCAACATCTAAAATGGTGTGTACACAAAGGGTGAGCTCACAACTTAGCTCAGTAAGACAATCAGACAGTAAATCAATATTATATGCATGAGTAACAATCATTTTATGCTGTAGTCTGGTTTAAGTTTGTAATGTGCTATATAAAGGATTAGCGGCCACCGCACCTCTATACACGAGTGTGTAGCATCGCACAGTAGATCATACCGTTGCCGACCCATATGCACCCATCATGGAATAGAGATAGTGCTAAGGCATCTACTACCTCCCCTGATACTCTACCCATACCAATACATAAGCCCCTACTTGTAAGACCAGTATCAAACTAACCGGTCTTACCACCTTGAACCAGGTATACCCATCATGGTCGAGCCAAATGGAACAAGTATGTGAAGGAGATAATGATCCCAGCTATTAAACTGACCCAAAAACATAAAAATAAGGTGGAGGGTCGCATTCCCAGCAAGGCAGGGTCGGACCCCCCCCAAGACAAAAAGTCAGACCCTGAGTTTCTAACCAGGGGTAGGATAATTTAGAACCAGGGGTCGACGGGATCTCTGACCCCCTTATCGACCCCCAGTCTGCCGACAGAAACCGTGAATTAGGAACTTTCCAAATTTCAATGAGATTCCTTCCTAATCTCAATGGGACTTATTTTGGGAGTTTCTACTCTATAAATAGGACGTCCCTAAGCCTCTTTCACTCCTTCTAGAACCTTAATTGGATTGAGAGAAAGAGAAGAGAAGGAGAAGAGAAAGAAAAGAAAAGGAAAGTGGAGAAGAAGATCAAAGAGAAGGCTTCAGAGAAACCAGCCTAATTCTCAAGTATGGATACTATCTCCATGTAGTTCTAAAGACCTTAGAGTAGATAGTGAAGAGGGAATGATCTAGGAGAAACCTAAATCATCCATCCATGGTTAGGTTTTCATGGAAAACCATGGGGGAGATTATAAAAACCATGTAGGTGAATAAATTATGGTTCTAAACCATAGAACATGTAGGTAATGGATTGTAGAAGCAAGCCATAGGACCTAAACATGAAGGAATGGACTGTAGGATGAAAATTCGACTAAACCCATGGGGGGTCGCACGAGGGGTAGATGGCCAATCGACCCTATCAGACCCTAACAATCAACCCCCAGTGTTCGGGAAGTCCAGAATCTGGGTGGTAGCACCGAAGGTCGATGGAACCTCCGACCCTGGCATCGACCCCGAGTTAACATCATGCTTTTTAAAATCAGAATTAATTCTAATTAAATTTTATCGACTTGATTAGGTCTTCTAGTGATAAAATATTGATATTTAGTTGATTCTTGAAGCTTGAAAGAGGATCTACAATCAAGCAAAGGTGAGTGAACAAGACCTAAACTAATTGGTTAATAATAAACTGTTTTTATTTCTTGAGTCCGATGCCATGACTGATTCTATGCTTGTATGCTTGTATGTGCATTCAACATGTCATCCAATATTTATATTATTACTGTTCATGCATATTTAAATTTATTGTTTATAACATGATGATGATGGTGATGATAGGAATAGACATGTGAATGTATGTATGTGGTTAGTGTGCTTGATGCGAGCAAGTATCAGGGGGGGTGTCATAGGCCGGGCCTTAGCACTCTAGCTCTATCTCTAACTCAAGTCTTGTCCACTGACATCGTCGTATCGCCATTACCTTAGCAGAGCTATTACGTCATAGTGTATGAGGGGAGGTGGTCTCGGACCGTGTAGTCTCTGACTCTGTCGAGGGGCCTTAGCCCTATCTCTATGGACGTATTGAGGGATGCTGGGGTGAGGCCTTGGATACACGGATTGGCATTAGGATTGGTTAGTTGCGAGCCCAGTTTGCGAGCCCTCGCCAGTAGGGGCTTACGTGTTGGTATGGGCAATCGGTACAGTAATAAACGTAATCTTTGCGTGTACATTGTCCATGGTGGGTGCATGTGGGACGACAATAAACGTTACCTTTGGGCGGCTTCACACACTCGTGTATAGAGGTGAGGCGTCAATAAACGTAACCTTTGGCCACCATCCTTTCTATAGCACATTGCAAACTTATATACCAGATCAAAGATATGAATTGAATGCATGCATATGTTTGTTGCATTGTTTTGTTTGCTCACTGAGCCATGAAGTGTGCTCACCCTCTCGACGTCGAATATTTTTAGTTGATGATGCAGGTACTACGGTCGAAGATTATATAAGTGCTCCGATGTACGCACGTATTGCTGCAATGGAAGCCGAACACTTAGTGGATACGCATGACTCTTTATGCGAGTGCAACTCATGCGTTTTCGATTAGATTTTTGTTTGAATTATTAAAGGAATGTAATTGATACTTTATTTATTTATGTCTCAAGTTGATACAACAATAACTTGATATTTTATTATGGTTATCACAGTTAGATTCTCGGTTCATTTACTATAAGACTTCCGCTATTGTGTATTTATTCTGATTATAGTTGTGGATGTGTATGGTTTTATTTTTAATGGACACAGCCTATTAGAGATCCTGGTTGAACCGTTGGTTTATTAACGGTTCATCACACCATTCTGAATGGTGCAGAATTGGGGTGTGACAACTTGGTATCAGAGCATCTCAAGCCCTGTCTGTGAAACCCGTATACTTCCACAAAAGGTCATGAACTGAGATAGGATAAAAATTTATAAGATGTAATAATAACACACTATAAGCATCTGTGTTGTTTGAGACAAAACTGAAAGAGAATAATGCATCTATTAAATGAGAAACAAATTTTTATATACAACCAAAGGAAGAACAAACATTTATATATATATAATTAAAGCAGAGTATAGTCCACAGTTCGGATAATTACTCTGAAGTACAAAAAGAAAGATAAAAGAAATACATCAAGAAGCTGGAGGTGATGAGGGAGGCGGTGCCTCACGGTCTCTATCATAGTCCTCAGCGTAGACTCTAGTCAACCAAGCTATCTGAGTCTGGGTCGTCTGGAGACTAGTCGTGAGGGCAGCCACATGCTAGTCGGTCACGCGCTGAGCATCCATAAGCTCTCCCACCTGCTGATCGGACAAGCGTTGAGCCTCTAGAAGCTCACCCATCCTCAAGTCAGACATACGCTGAGCCTCTCGTATCTCGTATAATATCCCCATCATGTCATCAGAAGGAGCATACGAAGGACCAGCTGCATGCAAAGGACCAGCTGAAGAAGACGGACCAGCTCCAGTAGCACGAGTAGGTGATGGAGGAGGTATGGCATCTACATCCATGTATAGCCGATCGTCATCATCCCCATGAACCCCTACTCCAGCGGCTGCTACTGCTGCTGCCTCAACGTCAGCCATCTCCACTCGAGTGCTAGGGCGCACCATCGCGTTCCTCTCCTCATCGCTAACCTGGGCATCCCGCATGCCCATCTTGCAGATGGCCTCCCAATCCAGAGGCGATGAGAAGGATTTCTCCTGAATCTTCTCATCCAACAAATCAACCCCCAGGCAGGTAAGCAATGTAGTGATCATGCGTCCATAAGGAAGGTTACCAGTGTGACTGGGCAACGTGGCACTGATCATCGTCTGCATGATGATATAGGGAAGGCAGACGGGCTGCCTAGTGCATATGCAGTACAGCAGTTACTGGGTCAACTGGGAGACCCTCTCATAGTGTCCACTCTGCGGTATCAGGTTGTGCTGAATGATCTTGCAGTACACCCGTAGATCTGAACGCAGATAACTCGCTTTCATCTCCCAGCGATCAGGTCTGATGAGCTGACGATCTATCTCAGCCCTCATCTATAATGAAAATAACCGGGGCTCTCCTAGAGCACAGAATACAAAGGAGCCATCATAGGAGATACCCAGCAAGTCCGCTAGCTGTTGATAGTCGAAAGAAATATCAACCCCCTTGACATAGCTAGTGATCCGAAGCTCACCACCTCTATCAACATCGTTGTAATCCCCCACCACTTAGAGATTACAATAAAACTGGCGTACCAAGTCAGGATGGGTACAGGCGTCATAGGTGATGATAGGGAGCCATCCCATATCGCCAAAGGCCCCCTCCACATTGAACAAGGCCAAGCTAGCCAAGTCTACTTTGCGGCCTCCCTCTACTTTCTTGCGAGCGTAGTAGGCATACTGCGTCTCGGCTTCATTGGAACGGAAGAGAAGACGGTCGCGAACCCTAGGTACCTTGGTACGAGCCATAGTATCTGTAAATAACAAAGAAAAACAAATAATGACTTAGTAGAGATGAAAAACCCAAAATTTCGACATAATAACTACATAAAGGGGTCAAAAGCCTCACTTTCCACCCATACACGTGGGCAGGAGGACTTACATAAATCCTAAACTATCCTGTGAGACTCATATAGTCGTAAATTTTAGCTAATGAGATTGAATTGGAAGAAATTTCAAGAAATTCGAAATCTCGACAAAATTAGGGCAAAAAAAGTAAATTTTGAGTTTCTCGATAACCAACCGATGAAACTCAAATATTTTTTAGGGCTTTCGTTCCTCGAGTCACCAACAACAAAAGCCCCCAATAAAAATCAAATTTTTATGGTTGGAAAAAATTTAATTTTAAAAATACGAGATATACGAACAAAAACCTAGGTAAGAAAACCTAAAAACATGAAAAGGTAAAAGACATACAGGTAGCGGAGGTGTAGACAACGAAACAAGAAGTGCAAACCACCAACGGATCAGAGTTGTTACTGTAGCAACTCAGAGGGACGAGACGAGTCGAAACGGAGAAAAAAGAATGGGAAATGGACTTTGAATCGGAACTTAAAAATTTGATTTTTAGTCCGGGGGTCAGAAAATTCGATTAAAACAATCGACCCACCCATCGACCCCCGCATCGACCTTCGGGTCTCGGGAATCTGACAGAGAACCAGGGGTTGCACCCTGGGTCGGACATCCTTCGACCCCCCCCCCCATCGACCCCCGACTCTCGGGAAGAATTAGTGATTTCCCAGGGTCGCATACTGAGGGTCGGACACCCATCGACCCTACAGTGAAAATACAGCATTTTCGACAGAATGATCTGAAAATTTTGAAATTTGCATTCGTTAGTGGTTTTAAAATATGAGAATGAAGTATTTAATGATTGTCTCTCGTGTTCAATGATTTCAGGCAATCCCGCTATCAGATTAATTAATGGCGGGACGCAGAGTAACCATACAGAGCCGTAACTCTATTCCACCACCACCACCTGTGGGCCAGACACACCCGAAAACGCAGGGAAACGTGAACACGGCACCGTCCGTCATGAATGGGCAGACAAATCCTACAAATCTGCCAGCTCCACCTACAGACTTGGCCACAGTCGTAATGAACTTGGCCCAATAGCTGCAGCAAATGCAACAGGCACAAGCTACTATACAAGTTGCCATAGGCATAACTCCTCCAGCTGCACAGACACCTCCAATGCCAGCAGGACAGGCAAGCACAGCACCAAGGGGAAGTAACATAGTACCCCACGCACCTCAGACTCCCATCATGCAGGTTCCAATACAAAATCCAGAGATAGCTCAAGGTGGATATCAATACCAACCACCTATGTATGGAGCGTATGTCCCCCAGCAACTAGACCACTCCAGACTGGTGGAGTGTTTTCTGAAACTGAAGCCCAGAGAATTTAATGGCAAGCCAATAGATCCTTTATGGCCAGCACACTGGGTTGACGAAATGGAAAGAAATTTTATGATGATGACACTAAATGAAAAAGAAAAAGTGTTATGTGCCACCTTTATGCTGAAAGGAGATGCACACCATTGGTGGAGGTCTACCAGGACTTATTTATTAACAAAGCATGCCCAACTGACTTGGGATATTTATAAGGAGGCGTTCTTTGATAAGTACTTTCCGAGAAGTTTTAGAGATTCTATGGAAAGAGAGTTCCTGAGTTTATCAGGGGAAAATGACCGTGGATGCATATCAACAGCGTTATGAAGAGCTGTTCTTCTTTGCACCCACCAGTATGCAGGAGGAAAACACCAAGACCCGAAGGTTTGTCATGGGACTTAGGGGAAGCATCCGCGAGCATGTTCTGGGACATGAAAAGAAAATCTATAATGAAGCGGCACAAATTGCTCGAGTTATAGAATCGAGCCAGAAGAAGAGTATTTCATGCAAAACAGAGGTATAAAAAGGCCAGCTGAAAATTCTTATAACGGAGGGAATAACAAGACATTCAAACCCTTCCGTGCTTAAGGCTTTACCGCTGCAGCCAAGACTACTCTCGTAGCTCAACATCAACAAAAGCCAATTACTGAAGGGATAAAATGTTTTAACTGCAACCAAGTGGGACATATAGCAAGGGAATGTCCTAAGCCCAAGAAACAGCTACATCAAGGACGAGTTTACGCGGTTACATCTGAGGATGCTGCCGCATCGCCTGATGTGGTCATAGGTATGACTTAAATTTTTTAGTTAGTTGTATTACATTGTATGAGCTTGTAGACTAAACCAAAACAAATCACAGGTATCGTACCTATTAATGGCATTCCCGTCAGAGTACTCTTTGATTCAGGAGCTACTCATTCCTTTATATCTGTGACATTTGGAAAGAAGTTAAATCTACCCCTTAAATCCTTAGACTGCAAACTACTTGTACGATCACCTATGGGATTAGAAGTGGAGTTAGGAAAAGATTATGGACCATGTCCAGTTCTTATTGATAAAAAGACCTTGGATCCAACCTTGATCCAACTTGAGATGGCAGACTTTGACGTCATCTTGGGAATGGACTGGTTAGTTCGGTATTCTGCAAACCTATTGTGTGTCGAAAAGAAGGTGACATTTAAAGACAAGGAAGGAGTAGAGTTCAGTTTTTTGGGAACCAAACTTCCCCGTAAACGAAAGCTCATACTCTTTGCGCTAAAGGCTAAGAAGTGCCTTGAGAAAGGAGCAGTTGGGTATTTAGTATCTGTGGTCGACCTTACCAAAGAAGCACCACGGATGGAGGATATTGATGTCGTGCTTGACTTTTCAGATGTATTTCCTGAAAAACTACCAAGATTACCACCCGACCGAGCCACAGAGTTTGTTATAGACCTTATACTTGGAGCCGCACCAGTATTGAAAGCACCTTATCGAATGGCTCCTACCGAACTGAACGAATTGAAAGTACAACTATAAGAACTACTGGACAAGGGTTACATTCACCCTAGCATATCACCATGGGGAGCGCCAGTATTATTCGTAAAGAAGAAGGACGGTAGCGTTCGATTGTGTATAGACTATCGATAACTGAATAAACTGACAATCAAGAATCGATATCCATTGCCTCGGATCGATGACCTATTCGATCAGTTGCAAGGTGCCAAAGTGTTCTCCAAGATCGATCTTCGGTCAGGCTACCATCAGTTGAAGATTAAGGATGGTGATATTCCCAAGACAGCATTCAGGACCAGATATGAACATTATGAATTCTTGGTTATGTCTTTTGGATTGACAAACGCACCAGCAACTTTTATGGAACTTATGAACTGGGTTTTCCACGACATGTTGGATACGTCGGTTATTGTATTCATTGATGATATATTGGTCTACTCCAAAAACGAGGAAACTCATATTAAGAATCTAAACGCCGCTCTACAGCGACTACGGAAGGAGAAGCTCTACGCCAAATTTTCAAAGTGTGAGTTTTGGCTAAAGGAAGTCGCATTTCTAGGCCATGTAGTATCTGCTGAAGGAATTAATGTTAATCCCAGCAAAATCGAGGCTATTTTAAAGTGGGAAGCACCGAAGAGCATTGCAGAAATTAGAAGTTTCTTGGGTCTAACTAGGTATTATCGACGATTTGTGGAAGACTATTCCCGAATTATCGTACCTCTTACCAGCTTGACTAAGAAGGGCAAGAAGTTTGTTTGGACGGATAAATGCGAGAAGAGTTTCCAAACCTTAAAGGCTAGATTGATATCAGCTCCAATCTTGACCATCCCGATTCCAGGAACAACCATTTATCTTGTACACCAATGCGTCAGAATTGGGATTAGGATGTATACTTATGCAAGGAGAACAAGTAATTGTTTATGCCTCAAGACAACTGAAGACACATGAGAAGAACTATCCCACTCATGATTTGGAACTAGCAGCAGTAGTACATGCTGTCAAAATATGGAGACATTATCTGTACGGGGAGAAGTTTCAGATTAAATCAGACCATAAAAGTCTTACTTATCTATTTAATCAGAAGGAGCTGAATATGAGACACAGAAGATGGCTGGAACTATTGAAAGACTATGACTGTGATATCCAGTATCATCCGGGGAAAGCTAATGTAGTAGCCGATGCGTTGAGTAGAAAGACAATGATAAAATCTCAGGGGGAGGTTAGCACAACTGCCGCAATGTGTACTACCAGAAAGGTATTTAAGCACGGTAATGAGCAGTTTGTGATAGATGCACCAGATGGATCAGCCAACCAAGGGTTTATTCATCGGTTTTCAAACATGTTCGCCGCATTGAAGATTATACCGGATATAATTGATAAAGTAAAGACAGCTATCAAATCAGACCCTTACCTATGAACGGTACAAGAGGACATCGAAAAAGGTAGGACTAACCCTAAGTTCACCTTGGACGAAGAAAAGGTACTGAAATACAAAGGAAGAATATGTGTACCCGCAACAGAAAGATTGGACATTAGACATCGATTGATGAAAGAAGCCCATACCACCATCTATTCGATACATCCTAGAAGTACAAAAATGTGTCATGACCTAAAGAAATTATATTGGTAGAGAGGAATGAAAGCAGATGTAGCTAAGTTCGTGTCTCAATGCCTAAATCTTCAGAAAGTAAAGGCTGAATGACAAAGACCGGCAGGACTGTTACAGCCGTTACCGAAACCAGCATGGAAATGGGACTGCATCACTATGGACTTCGTCACAGGATTACCATTGACTCCTCGAGAGTAGTTGACGTAGTTTGGTTGATTGTAAACCGTCTGACTAAAACAGCTCGTTTTATACCTATACGACCTCAGTATACACTGGAGAGGTTAGCTAATAAAATTCCATACGCTCCCATTTTTAATAAAATTCCGGCTAGAAGCATACATGTATTGTAATGTGCTTTTCCGTGGGTATCCGGTAACCTTCATTTCCCATCTCATGGAAAACCCTTTTCGCTCCGCTTAGCCCTATCCCCCTCTAGGGGTATTTTAGTGATGTGCAACTTCGAGTTGTCAATTATATCCTTTATGGATATGGAAATGGCAAACCAATTCGAGAAATTTCTCACACAAGTATTCAATTGTTTCGGACTTGTTTAGTAGTGAATTGGGACCAAGCCAAAAAATGTTCTTCTATAGAAGAAGAATTGTGCGATTACACGGTGTACCTGAAAGCATTGTGTCCGATAGAGATCCACGATTTACTTCAAAATTTTGGGAAGGATTGCAAAAGGCTATGGGTACAACATTGAAGTTTAGTACCGCATTCCATCCGCAGACAGACGGACAGTCAGAGCGTACAATTCAGATTCTAGAAGATATGCTTCAAGCATGTGTAATTGATTTTAAAGGATCATGGGATGAAAAGTTACCACTGATTGAGTTCACTTATAATAATAGCTATCAGGCTACTATACAGATGTCACCCTATGAAGCACTGTATGGCAGAAAGTGTCAAACTCCTTTGTTTTGGAATGAAATTGGGGAACGTAGTATTGTTGGACCGGAATTTGTTGAAGAGACTTGTCGAGTGGTCGACATTATCAAAGAAAGAGTGAGAACAGCTCAAAATCGTCAGAAGCAAATGCAGATACTTGACGCCAAGACCTTGAATTCGTCGTGGGTGATAAAGTATTCTTAAAAGTATTGCCTATGCGATGATTGAAACGGTTCGGACAGAAAGGGAAATTAAGTCCAAGATATGTCAGGCCATATGAGATTCTAACTAAGCGTGGAAAAGTGGTGTACCAGTTAGCACTACCACCATCTATGTCAAGTGTGCATGACATATTTCATATTTCCTTATTGAAGAAGTATGTCAAGGATCCGACGCACGTATTGACAATGGACTTACCTGATTTGCCTGAAGATTTGACATTTGAAGTAGCACCAACTGAAATCACTAGTCGAAAGGTTCAACGACTACGCAATCGGGATATCTATTATGTTAAGGTCACCTGGAGAAGTAGAAATATGGAAAAAATCACATGGGAAGAAGAGAATGCTATGCGAAAGCAATATCCTCATTTATTTGACTCGGAAGGTATGTACAATTTTGAAGACGAAATTTTTATAAGTAGGGGGGAGTTGTAAGACCCGTATCAAACTAACTGGTCTTACCACCTTGAACCAGGTCTACCCATCATGGTCGAGTCAAATGGATCAAGTGCGTGAAGGAGATAACGATCTCAGGTATTAAACTGACCCAAAAACACAAAAATAAGGGGGAGGGTCGCATACCCAGCAAGGCAGGGTCGGACCCCCCAAGACAAAAAGTCAGACCCTGAGTGTCTAACCGGGGGTCGGACAATTTAGAACCAAGGGTCGACGGGATCTCCGACCCCCTCATCGACCCCCAGTCTGCCGACAGAAACCGTGAATTAGGAACTTTTTAAATTTCAATGGGATTCCTTCCTAATCTCAATGGGACTTATTTTGGGAGTTTCTACTCTATAAATAGGACATCCCTAAGCCTCTTTCACTCCTTCTAGAACCCTAATTGGATTGAGAGAAAGAGAAGAGAAGGAGAAGAAAAAGAGAAGAGAAGGAAAGTGGAGAAGAAGACCAAAGAGAAGGCTTCAGAGAAACCAGCCTAATTCTCAGGTATGGATACTATCTCCATGTAGTTCTAAAGACCTTAGAGTAGATAGTGAAGAGGGAATGATCTAGGAGAAACCCAAATCATCCATCCATGGTTAGGTTTTCATGGAAAACCATGGGAGAGATCATAAAAACCATGTAGGTGAATAAACTATGGTTCTAAGCCATAGAACATGTATGTAATGGATTGTAGAAGCAAGCCATAGGACCCAAACATGAAGGAATGGACTATAGATAAAAATTCGACTAAACCCACGGGAGGTCACACGGGGGGTCGATGGCCAATCGACCCTACCAGACCCTAACAATCGACCCCCAGTGTTCGGGAAGTCCAGAATCTGGGTGGTAGCACCCAGGGTCGATGAAACCTCTGACCCTGGCATCGACCCCCAGTTAACAGCATGGTTTTTAAAATCAGAATTAATTCTAATTAAATTCTATCGACTTGATTAGGTCTTCTAGTGATATAATATTGATATTTAGTTGATTCTTAAAGCTTGAAAGAGGATCTACGATCAAGCAAAGGTGAGGGAACAAGACCTAAACTAATTGGTTAATAATAAACTGTTTTTATTTCTTGAGTCCGATGCCAAGACTGATTCTATGCGTGTATGCCTGTATGTGCATTCAACATGTCATCCAATATTTCCATTATTACTGTTCATGCATATTTAAATTTATTGTTTATAACATGATGATGATGATGATGATAGGAATAGGCATGTGAATGTATGTGTGTGGTTAGTGTGCTTGATGCGAGCGAGTATCAGGGGGGGTGTCATAGGCCGGGCCTCAGCACTCTAGATCTATCTCTAACTCAAGTTTTGTCCACTAATATCGTCGTATCGCCATTACCTTAGCAGAGCTATTACGTCGTAGTATATGAGGGGAGGTGGTCTCGGACCGTATAGTTCTGACTCTGCCGGGGGGCCTTAGCCCTATCTCTATGGACGTATTGAAGGATGCTGGGGTGAGGCCTTGGATACACGGATTAGCATTAGGATTGGTTAGTTGCAAGCCCAGTTTACGAGCCCTCACCAGTAGGGGCTTACGTGTTGGTATGGGCAACCGCTACAGCAATAAACGTAATCTTTGCGTGTACATTGTCCAAGGTGGGTGCAAGTGGGATGACAATAAACGTTACCTTTGGACAGCTTCACACACTCGTGTGTAGAGGTGAGGCGTCAATAAACGTAACCTTTGGCCACCAATCCTTTCTATAGCACATTGCAAACTTATATACCAGACCAAAGATATGAATTGAATGCATGCATATGTTTGTTGGATTGTTTTGTTTGCTCACTGAGCCATGATGTGTGCTCACCCACTTGACGTCGAATATTTTTAGTTGATGATGCAGGTACTATGGTCGAAGATTATATGAGTGCTCCGGTGTACGTGCGTATTGCTACAATGGAAGTCGAAGACTTAGTGGATACGCATGACTCTTCATGCGAGTGCAACTCATGCATTTTCGATTAGATTTTTGTTTGAATTATTAAAGGAATGTAATTGATACTTTATTTATTTATGTTTCAAGTTGATACAACAATAACTTGATATTTTATTATGGTTATCACAGTTAGATTCTTGGTTCATTTACTATAAGACTTCCGCTATTGTGTATTTATTCTGATTATGGTTGTGGACGTGTATGATTTTATTTTTAATGGACACAACCTATTTGATATCCTGGTTGAACCGTTGGTTTATTAGTGGTTCATCACACCGTTCTGAATGGTACAGAATTAGGGTGTGACACTACTGGCTAGGGCTTGCAAACTGGGCTCGCAACTAACAAATCCTATATGTCATCACTGTAGGCTCTATCCCAGTACAGCTCCCTACGGCATAGAGATAGAGCTAGAGCGTGGTGGCCAGGCCGAAGACCATAGTGCCACGACCTCCCCCTGATACCCTATCCGCACCAAGCATACTAAGACAGAACAATACGCAAGTAGACTCTATCCCAACATAACTCCCTACGGCATAGAGATAGAGCTAGAGCGTGGTGGCCAGGCCAGAGACCACAGTGCCACGACCTCCCCCTGATACCCTACCCGCACCAAGCATACTAAGATAGAATACTACAAAAAGGTGCCAGTGTGAGGAATGATCCCAGACCCCAGGCCCTTCCCATTCCACACACCAACGAAAACATTCACATGTCTAGCAATCACATCAATCACATCCTAGCATAGCGAGTATGCATGGACAATAATAATAGTTGAAAGTAAAGGATAACATGCAATATGCACAAACACCAATCCACATATTCATTGTTATTTACAACAGTTTATTGTCCATTAATTATTAGGGTTTAAGTCCAATTCCCTTACCTGACACTCGTTCGATACCTTGCTCCACGTCGCATGATCCAAACGTGCTATCACAAAATCCTACATAATATTAGGGTTCAATTAGAATAGTTTCTTAGGGTTTAAGTTGGTCGGAAACCAACAAGGTTACAAAAATTACACTCACAGAGCTGACCGGTCGCAAGTACCGGTCGCAGCTCTGTGGGGAAAATTGGCGACCGGTATGGTCAGCCGGTTCCCACAGGCCACTCCCCGAGAGGTACCGGTCGCGGTACCGGTCGTAGGACCTACGACCGGTATGGTCGACCGGTATGTCTCCAGAAGACCATACACTTGGTTTTTCGACTGCCTTCGATCATTCTCTATTGATTCCAGGGTTCCTCCTACACATTCTAAGTCTGAGCTTTGAGTTAGAGTTGTTTCCAACTCCATTCAAGTCTATTTTTGATGGTATTCATCCTAGAACTCGAATCTAGGGTTTATCGACTAAATTAGGGTTTGACGGCAAAGTAAGGTTTAGATCAATACCCGCTCTGCATGGTATTGATTCAACAACAATCAACCCTATAAGAGTTCATAGAGTAGAGGAAGGTTCAAGCACTTACCGTTGACTGGCGGTAAGGTGTGCGTCGTCGAACGATAATATCGGCTCTTCCTTCTTCTTCCTAGCTCCTTCTCCTTCTTAAATCTCCTTCTCCTTTCTAGGGTTTGTAAGAATCATTAGAAAGGTTTCTAGGAGGTTTAGAGGGGTTTATATAGGCTAAGATTAGGTTTAGGAAGCCTCCTAGGATTAGAAAAGTGGGACCCACAGAGATCCAATTCCGGATCTTGGTAGTCTGCTGCGCAGACCATACCAGTTGACCGGTACCATCGATCGGTATGAGTAAATCATACTTTTGTTGGTCTTTTTTTGGTCCGATTTCATACCTGGTTGTCATCCGCTCGTCCCGTCTGGTCTGGTGATGATCGGAAGACTTGTTACGACATGAACGAAGGGTTTAGATCGGGTTCATGGAGTGCGGGTCTTATAACTCCCCCACCCTTAAAAGAAATTCCGTCCCTGAAATTTGCATGTAGGTCTCACAACTCCCCCACCCTTAAAAAAAATTTCAGCCTCGAAATTTGAACGTACCTTGATCGTCGAAAAGGTTAGGGTACTCCTTTCTCATCGCACTCTCCTCCTCCCAAGTTTCTATGTCCTGACTTTTCCAAACTACCTTGACATAGTGGATAGCTCGCCTTCAAAGCTGTTGTATCTTTTTACTAATGAGCTGGATTGGTACCACCTCGAAGGTTAAGTTTTCTGTCAAATCTGGAGGGTCTGCAACAAGAATGTGTGAAGGGTCTCTCACGTACTTTTTTAGTAAGGATACGTGAAAGACGTTGTGGACGCTAGACATCGCTAGCGGCAATGCAAGTTGATAAGCCACTTTGCCGCATCGGGACAGAATTTTATATGGTCCCACATATCTAGGACACAGTTTTCCTTTTCTTCCGAACCGCTTCAGGCCTCGCACAGGTGATATCTTCAAGAATACCTTGTCACTTACTGCAAATTCCAGATCTCGACGTCGATTATCCGCATAGTGCTTCTGTCGAACTTGAGTTGTCTTCACTCTTTCCTTGATCTGATCAATCACTCGACAAGTTTCTTCGACAAACTCCGGTCCTACAATTCTTCTCTCTCCCACCTCATTCCATAACAGAGGTGTACAAAATTTCTTCCCATAGAGTGCTTCATATGGAGCCATCTGAATTGTAGCCTGGTAGCTATTGTTATAAGCAAACTCGATGAGCGATAGCTTCTCGTCCCAAGCTCCTTTGAAATCTAGGGCACAAGCTCGGAGCATATCTTCTAAAATTTGAATAGTTCGTTCTGATTGCCCGTCCGTCTGAGGGTGAAAAGTTGTACTAAACTTCAACTTGGTTCCCATAGCTTTCTGTAATCCTTCCCAAAACTTTGATGTAAAACGGGGATCTCTGTTAGATACTATACTCTCTGGGACGCCATAAAGTCTGACTATATTATCTACATATAGCTTGGCCAGCTTCTCCATGGTATACTGAGGTCTGACCGCAATGAATCGAGCTGTCTTAGTAAGTCGATCGACTATAACCCAAACTACATCCACCGACCTTTTGTCAAGGGTAGGCCAGTGACGAAATCCATTGTGATGCAATCCCACTTCCATGCTGGCTCCAGTAATTGTTGTAGTAAACCTGCGGGTCTCTGCCTTTCTGCTTTAACTTACTGGCAATTCAGACATTGGAATACGAATCGAGCTATATCTATTTTCATACCCCTCCACCAATATAATCTTCTTAAATCATGGTACATTTTGGTGCTTCCTTGATGTACCGAATATGGAGTGTAATGAGCTTTTGTCATAACTCGATCTCTGATATTTGAGTTCTCACTCTCAAGTATACATAATCGTCCACGATACCTGAGTACCTTTTCTGAATCCAAGGTGAAGTCAGGATTGTTGTTACCCTTCTCTAGATCTTCTAGTACAGTCTTGAGGTGTGGATCCTGTAGGATTGCTATTTTGACCTCATCTACGAGATCCGATGAGATCTTCAAAGCTGCGACCATCAATGTGAACTTATGAATTAAGCCCTGTTCCACTGGATCTCTTGCAGTCTCTATTATATACTCTTCATCATTCTTTGTTGAGCTCGAGGCTGCAGCACATAATGCAGCATTTGTACTTGGTCCTGCCTCAGGTTTCAATGCCCACTTTCTGCTTAAGGCATCAGCCACAACATTTGCCTTACCCGGATGGTACTGAATGTCACAATCATAATCTTTTAATAATTTCAGCCATCTCCTCTGTCTCATATTCAGGTCCTTCTGAGTGAAAAGATAAGTTAAGCTCTTGTGATCTGACTTAATCTGAAACTTTTCACCGTAAAGGTAGTGTCTCCAAGTCTTGATTGCATGTATAACCGCTACTAACTCCAAATCATGTGTGGGATAATTCTTCTCATGCTCTTTCAATTGTCTTGATGCGTAGGCAATCACCTGTTCTCCTTGCATCAATACACATCCAAGACTCAACCTTGAGGCATCAGTATATAGGGTAAACGGTAAGCCTGGTGCTAGAATGGTCAAGATAGGTGCAGAGACTAGTCTTGACTTCAAAGTCTGAAAGAATTTCTCGCACTCATCTGACCATATAAATTTTTCTCCTTTCTTGGTTAGTTTGGTAAGTGGAACGGCAATCCTTAAGTAGTCCTCCACAAATCTTCTATAGTAACCAGCCAATCCAAGGAAACTACGAATCTCCGCAATTGATTTTGGTGCTTCCCATCCTACTATAGCAGCTATCTTACTTGGATCTACCTTGATACCGTCTTCAGATACTACGTAGCCGAAGAAAGCCACCTCCTTCAGCCAAAATTCACACTTCTTGAACTTGGCATAGAGCTTCTCCCTTCTCAGCCGTTGTAGGGCTGCTCTCAAATGTGTTGCATGAGCCTCCCTGTCCTTTGAGTAGACCAATATGTCGTCGATGAATATGATGACCGAAGTGTCCAACATGTCATGAAACACTCGGTTCATCAGTTCCATGAACGACGCTGGAGCGTTAGTCAACCCGAACGACATTATCAGAAACTCATAATGCCCATACCTTGTCCTGAAAGCAGTCTTTGGAATATCTTTGACCTTGATCTTCAATTAGTGATACCCTGATCTGAGATCAATCTTCGAGAAAACCTTTGCACCCTGTAACTGATCGAACAGATCATCGATCCTAGGAAAAGGATATCGATTCTTGATGGTTAACTTGTTCAGCTCTCGGTAGTCAATACATAGCCGTACACTACCATCCTTCTTCTTGACGAACAATACAAGTGCTCCCCATGGCGATATGCTTGGTCGTATGAAACCCTTATCTAGTAGTTCTTGTAACTGGGTCTTCAACTCCTTTAATTCGGTAGGGGCCATCCTGTACAGTGCTTTAGACACCGGTGCCGACCCTGGCAATAGGTCTATCACGAACTCTGTAGCCCTGTCTAGAGGTAGACCTGGGAGATCTTCTGGAAACACATCTGGAAACTCTCGTACCACATCTAGATCTTCCATCCTTGGCACCTCAGCAGTGATGTCGACCACAAACACTAAATACCCTACTCCTCCCTTCTCTAGGCATCTCTTAGCTTTTAGGGCGGAGAGGATCAGCTTTCGCTTCCTAGGTAGCTTGGTCCTAGTTCCTTTCCCTTCACATCTTTAAGCACAAGTTTCCTTTCACCACATAATAAGCTAGCTGAATGATGGCCTAGCCAATCCATTCCCAAGATGACGTCAAAGTCTGCCATCTCGAGTTGAACCAGATTTGCTTCTAGGTTTCGGCCCTCAATATTCACTGTACACGGCCCATAATATTCAGTCAACGCCACTTCGACTCCCAATGGAGAGCGAACTATATAGCTTTGGTTCAAACACTTGACAGGTAATTCCATTTGCCTCCCAAAAGAAATAGAAACGAAGGAGTGCGTGGCCCCAGAGTCAAAGAGTACTCTAGCAGGTATACCAGCTATATTTACAGTCCCTGAAATTTAGTTATCCCTTAGTTCTACATGCTCAAACATGACAACAGTAAAACAAATAGGAAGGGATAGAATCATACCAGTAACCACATCAGGTGACGCGACTGCTTCTTCAGTGGTGACTGCGAATACCTTTCCTTGCTGTGGAGGTTGCTTCCTAGTTAGAGTGCAAGTCCTTGCAATATGACCCAGTTGCTGACAGTTGAAACATTTAACGTTCTGCTCTGTCCAGTGAACTGTGTCAGTGGTGGTGCAGTAGTGTTCCTTGTAGGCACCACAGTGGACTGAGCCCTGTATGGGCGGAATGGTCTTTGATTGCCTCCACCTAAAGTCTCAGTAGCAGGCCTCTTCTGTCCCCTGTTCTGAGCAAAGAAGCTGTCTCTTTGACTGGATTCAATTACTCTGGCAATCTGCACAGCTTCATTATATTCTTTCTTCTCCAGACCCAAGACGTGCTCTCTAATGCTTCCTCGTAATCCCATGGGGAACCTACGAGTATTGGTTTCTTCTTCTTGCATGCTTGCCGGTGCAAAGAAAAATAGCTCTTCATACCTTTGCTGGTAAGCATCTACAGTCGATTGAGATTGTTGCAGGTTAAGGAATTCCTTCTCCATTTGATCTCTAAAGCTCTTTGGAAAATATTTATCGAAGAAAGCTCCCTTGAATACTGCCCAATCGATCTGGGTGTGCTTTACCTCTAAGTATGATCGGGTAGAATTCCACCAGGCATTTGCATCTTCTTTAAGCATGTGCATAGCAAACAACACCTTCTCATCTTCCGTACAAGTCATCAAACGGAAGTTCTTTTCTATTTCAGACACCCACTGTGTAGGCCATAGTGGTTTCCCTGTGAAAGTAGGGGGTTTCAGCTTCAAGAACCTATCCACTGCACGGCTTAGGTCATTCTACCCCTGTGCATTCATTCCATACCACGGTGGTGGGTACGGATAGATTCCTTGATAGACAGATGATGATAGAAATTGGTGTGGTGGTTGTAGTTTCTGTCCATCCATTCAGCAATCTCGAAACAGATCCTCTATTACTTCATCTGAGGTTCCTTGGCCATATATAGAATCTAATCTGAATTTAATCATCTTCCTTCCAATAATTTCCTTTTTAATTAAACTTCTTATCAATGGATGTCGAGAAATGTAAGAATCATAATGCTTATCCAACAGTGATTCATTTCCTTCTTTCGAATTCAGTATGATGACGAACACTTGTTTTATCTAGTGAACTTAGATTTAAAGGATCAGGAGTAAATCTATGCTAATCCAACCGTCATCCAAAGGTCGTTAAGTTGTACGATGGTCCAAATACATGGAAGTAGAGATTCTACAGCTCTTAACCTCATGGTTATAGGTTCTATCGGGTATATAATGTCATTGGTCAAGGCACTACAAGAGTAAATCAAGAGAAAGTTTTGGTACATCAATAAATCAGGTATAAATCAAAAAGATGTACACTCAACATGATTAAACATTTAACTATTCATTCAGTTCATATCTCTGTTCATGATGTCGATCATGAGAGTGGCTCAGATTGGTATAATCAGGACTAATTCTAAGAAAATAACATCTATAACTCTAATTGACAGGTTGAATCAAGAAGGTATTTAGTCAAGGTACGAGAATTAGAATCAGGTATGTGCATCCTCTATAATCATAAGAGTAAGTCAAAAATACACCGCATCCTATATAAACCTATCTAGCTCTTTGGATGTTCTATATTATACTCTTGATACAGTTTCTTTTTCAATTTGGTGGAAGTTTATGATTTTTTTAACCTGTCATTATGGTTCCTATCTAGAGCATGACTGTTTATTAATTTCACCTTTAGTATAGTACATTATGCTCTTTCGTATTTAGTCTCAGGCATCAAACAAGTGCTTAAGGTGTGTTCTTATTAAGGCTTTTAAATTTTCCTATCTCAGTTCATCGACTCAGTTAAGTGCAATATGGTCTGTTGGACAGAGCCTAAGAGCTTTGATACCAAGTTGTCACACTCCAATTTTAAACCAACAAAAATTATGTGAGTGAACCGTCACTGAACCAACGGTTCACACCAGGATCTCTATAAGACCGTGTCCACTCATACAAACCATTGCACATAACCACAATCAGAATACAATAAATACAGCGGAAGTCTTTAAATAAATGAACTGAGTAATCTATTGATAAATTTAATAAAATATCCAATTATTCAATGACCAAAACTGAAATAAGTATTTTTTACATCAACTGTATCCCAACAGAAAAATAACAGAAATAAATAAAGTAAAACCCTAAAGGTACAAGCAGAAAGGGCACTTGCATGAAGCATCATGCTCGTCATCTCCTGCTTGCACATCCAGAGCAGCAACACCTCCATACCTCGAAGCGTTCACGTAGTCATCCACCGTGTAACCTGCATCAACATCTAAAATGGTGTGTACACAAAGGGTGAACTCACAATTTAGCTCAGTAAGACAATCAGACAGTGAATCAATATTATATGCATGAGTAATAATCATTTTATGTTGTGGTCTGGTTTAAGTTTACAATGTGCTATAGAAAGGATTGGCGGCCACCGCACCTCTATACACGAGTGTGTAGCATCGCACAGTAGATCACACCGCTGCCAACCCACATGCACCCATCATGGAATAGAGATAGAGCTAAGGCATCCACTACCTCCCCTGATACTCTACCCATACCAATACATAAGCCCCTACTAGCTAGGGCTTGCAAACTAGGCTCGTAACTAACCAATCCTATATGTCATCACTGTAGGCTCTATCCCAGTACAGCTCCCTACGGCATAGAGATAGAGCTAGAGCGTGGTGGCCAGGCCGGAGACCACAGTGCCACGACCTCCCCCTGATACCCTACCCGCACCAAGCATACTAAGACAGAACAATATGCAAGTAGACTATATCCCAACATAACTCCCTACGGCATAGAGATAGAGCTAGAGCGTGGTGGCCAGGTCGAAGACCACAGTGCCACGATCTCCCCCTGATACCCTACCCGCACCAAGCATACTAAGATAGAATACTACAAAAAGGTGCCAGTGTGAGGAATGATCCCAGACCCCAGGCCCTTCCCATTCCACACACCAACGAAAACATTCACATGTCTAGCAATCACATCAATCACATCCTAGCATAGCGAGTATGCATGAACAATAATAATAGCTGAAAGTAAAGGATGACATGCAATATGCACAAACACCAATCCACATATTCATTGTTATTTACAATAATTTACTGTCTATTAATTATTAGGGTTTAGGTCCAATTCCCTTACCTGACGCTCGTTCGATAGCTTGCTCCACGTCACAAGATCCAAACGTGCTATCACAAAGTCCTACATAATATTAGGGTTCAATTAGAATAGTTTCTTAGGGTTTACGTTGGTCAAAAACCAACGAGGTTACAAAAATTACACTCACAGAGCTGACCGATCGCAGGTACCGATCGCAGCTCTGTGGGGAAAGCTGGCGACCAGTATGGTCAGCTGGTTCCCACAGGCCACTCCCCGAGAGGTACCGGTCATGGTACCGATCGCAGGACCTGCGACCGGTATGGTCGACCGGTATGTCTCCGGAAGACCATACACTTGGTTTTTCAACTGCCGTCGATCATTCTCTATTGATTCCAGGGTTCCCCCTACACATTCTAAGTCTGAGCTTTGAGTTAGAGTTGTTTCCAACTCCATTCAAGTCTATTTTTGATGGTATTCATCCTAGAACTCAAATCTAGGGTTTATCGACTAAATTAGGGTTTGACGGTAAAGTAGGGTTTAGATCAATACCCGCTCTGCGTGGTATTGATTCAACAACAATCAACCCTATAAGAGTTCATAGAGTAGAGGAAGGTTCAAGCACTTACCGTTGACTAGCGGTAAGGTTTGCATCGTCGAACGGCAATATCGGCTCTTCCTTCTTCTTCCTAGCTCCTTATCCTTCTTAAATCTCCTTCTCCTTTCTAGGGTTTGTAAGAATCATTAGAAAGGTTTCTAGAAGGTTTAGAGGGGTTTATATAGGCTAAGATTAGGTTTAGGAAGCCTCCTAGGATTAGGAAAGTCAATCGGTTTGAAATTTAGAAAGTGGGACCTGCAGAGATCCAATTCCGGATCTTGGTAGTCTGCTGCGCAGACCATACCGGTCGACCGGTACCATCGACCGGTATGAGTAAATCATACTTTTGTTGGTCCTTTTTTGGTCCGATTTCATACCTGGTTGTCATCCGCTCGTCCCATATGGTCCGATGATGATCAAAAGACCTGTTATGACATGAACGAAGGGTTTAGATTGGGTTCATGGAGTGCGGGTCTTACAATTGTTCTTGGCCGTGTCTTCGAAGGCGGTAAGCGCGGTGCTTATCACAGAAGTGGAGGGCGTCCAGCGCCCCATTTATTATGTCAGCAAAGTTTTACTGGAGGCTAAAACTCGGTACAAGTTCATCGAGAAAGTTGCCTTGGCATTGGTGACATTTGCGCGCAAGCTCCAGCCTTACTTTCAAGCACACTCAATCACCGTCCTGACTGACCAACCCCTCAAGAAAATCTTGTCAAAGCCAGATATCTCAGGTCGGGTGAATTCAATCTTAGTTACAAGCCCCGCACGGCCATCAAGGCTCAAGCCTTGGCCGATTTCCTTATTGAATCATCCCCCTCGGGGGCAGCAGAAGAAGCAAGAGACAACCAAGCCGCAGAGAACAATTCACTACCGTGGACTTTGTTTGTTGATGGAGCATCGAACAAAACTCAGTGTGGTGCTGACTTCATACTCACCAGCCCTGAAGGGTTTCAGATTCGCAATGCCCTCTGATTCATGTTTCAGGTGTCCAATAATGCCGCAGAATACGAGGCACTGATTGTCGGACTACGCCTGGCCAAGGCAGTAATGGCTAAAAGGATTGAGGCGTCCAGTGATTCTCAGTTGGTGGTTCGACAAGTGAACGGGGAGTACGAGGCAAAGAAGGCGAGCATGTCCGCATACTTGAAGAAAGTCCAGGAGGCCGCTTCAGCCTTTGAGTATTTTACATTGCGCCACGTACTTCGAGATCAAAATACCCTGGCGGACTCTCTGTCGAAACTATCCACTTCAAACTTGAATGATCTAGATCACTCGGTGTACACCGAAGTCTTGTCGCACTGGGCAGTGAATCCAAACTCCAAAGCAATACTGCCAGCAATATCGGAGCCGTCGTGGATCGACCCAATTTTTTCATTTCTTCAAGAAGGCACGCTACCAGAGGACAAGAAGAAAGCCAGGAGAATACAATCAAAGGCCACTCACTACGTGGTGAAGGCCGACACCTTGTATAAGAAAGCTTTTACGTTCCCCCTGCTACGGTGTTTACGTCCATCAGAAGCAGCGCTGGCCATTCAAGAGGTCCACGAAGGTATTTATGGAGCGCATCAAGGAGGGAGAGTCCTCGCTCACAAGATATTGTGTCAAGGATATTACTGGCCGAAGATGTGCAAGGAGTGCATTGATTACGTAAAGAAGTGTGGAAAATTCCAAATGTACGCACTGGTCCCTCACCTGCCAGCTGCCCCCCTGAGGTCTATAGAAGCAGCCCCAATTCCCTTTGCCACTCGGGGAATGGACATCATGGGTCCATTTCCCCCTGCCCGCTATCAGTGAAAATTTGTCATAGTCGTGGTGGATTACTTCACTAAATGGGCCGAAGCGGAGGCAGTGTCGAACATACCGGAGAGCGCGATACATGAATTCTTCAAAAAATTTGTTGTTTACTGCTACAGTATTCCCCGGGTGCTGATCACCGACAATGGTAAGCAATTTGGTAATAGGGCCTTCTCCGAATTCTGCGAAAAACACCACATTGAACACCGATGGGGCGCGGTGAAGCACCCCCAGACCAGCGGACAAACGGAAGCTACCAACAAGATTTTACTGAAGGGCATCAAATCCCGATTGGAGGGTGCCAAGGGTCGATGGTTAGACGAACTGCCACACATTTTGTGGGCTGATCGGACAACCCCAAAGACGGCCACAGGAGAATCCCCCTTCAGGCTAGCCTTCGGCACTGAAGCATGTGTCCCCTTGGAGGTGAGGATCCCCTCACATAAGATCACAAACTATGAACCTGCCTCCAACGATGAAGGGTTGCACACGAACATGGACCTCCTGGAGGAAACAAGAGATCAGGCCCAGATCCGGATAGCTTCTCACCAACAACAAGTGGCCCGACATTACAACAAGAGGGTGCGTCAGCGGTCGTTCAAGGTCGGGGACCTTGTTCTCCGAAGGACCATCGCATCGGATCCCACCAATCAGGGCAAACTGGCTCCCAACTAGGAAGGACCTTACCAAGTTACACAGGCACTGCGGAGTGGTGCATATCATCTGGTCGACATGGATGGCAAAGCCTTACCTCGGGCGTGGAACGCAGAGCACCTCCGCCCATTTTATCAATGATTTTTTCAACAATGTAACATGGCCATTGCGGCCATCCGTTCGATAATGAAAATCTCATTTGGCTTCTACTACAATCACAATCTGACATCCTTAAAGCTCCAGCAAAATGCTCAATTGAGACCATGCGGCTGATAGAGTTCACCGACTTGTGAACACAGTTGGCCGAGGAGGGTAGACTGAGAACCAACCTCTGGTCGAAGACCCATGCAACCGAAAGAGTTCAACTTAGACACATTCGGCCGAGGAGGGTAGACTGAGCCCCGACCTCTGGTCGAAGACCCATAAGGCCGAAAGAGTTCACCAACTTGTGAACACATTTGGCCGAGGAGGGTAGATACGGTTCCGCACCCAATTGAGACCCATACGGCCAAAAGAGTTCAACTTGTGAACACATTTGGCCGAGGAGGGTAAATCAAGAACCGACCTTTGGTCGAAGACCCATATGGCCGAAAGAGTTTACAAGTCCTTGAACACACTTGGCCGAGGAGGGTAGACACGGCTCCGCACGCCATTGAGACCCATTCGGCCAAAAGAGTTCAAGGACTTGTGAACTCGTTTGGCCAAGGAGGGTAGATTGAGCCCCAATCTTAGTCAAAGATGGCCGCACATCGGCATACACCAGACAAACCCACGTTTAACTCGTACACAACACAAGGAAAAAGACAGTAGGTTGAAGACATTCAAAGACAACATACATTCACATAGGCTCAAAAAGAGTTCAACATTCATTCAAAGACAACGTACATTTCATAAGCAGAGGCCCCCCTTACAACAAAGACACTGGGGCGCCCCATTGGTACAAAAAAAAATATAAACAAGTACAAAAAGTGTATCTTATCCCTAGCTCATCTCGCCGTGGGGATTCATCCCACTGCTGTCAGCCTCGGTAGCGGTCTGCAAAGGAGACCTACCAAGGGTGCGAGGAAGACCCATGGGAGAAGCCGTGCCGGCCTGGGGGGTAGCAGGAGTCTCATCATCAGGGGAAGGGGAGGATCTTCTCCCTCAAATACCTCAGCCAGTTGCCGAAATACCTCGGCGTCATCCACCTCTGGTACCTCGTCCAACACATTGACAGGCTTAAGACATTCGACGTCGGCATAGTCCACACCGAGAACCTTTTCATCTACGTACTCTTTCAACGTCTCGGCTCCCTGAGTGAAGCTATGAAGAGAACACCTTCCCACCAGCTCCTTGAAGGCCTCCGACTTCTGATATAGACGAACTGCCCTGGCGGCTATGGATCGAGCCTTCAAGAAGGCTTCCTTGAACTTTGTCCCCCGCTCTCTGGCAGCCTCCACAGTTGGCCGTAGCTTGGCTATCCGGTCTTCCCTTGCCTTCTCCACCTGTTGGGCGAGGTCTCTCTCCTCGCGCATTGTCTCCACCTCAGCTCGGAGTCGAGTGACCTCGGCTGTCACAGAGTTGACCTCCCGCTCCTTGGACAGAAGCTACGCCCTGGCGTCTTCCCTCTGCTCCTCGGCCTGATGCAGCTTACGGTCTGTCTCGCTCAGGTCTTTGGCCATTTTTGCGGTGCACTGCTTCAAGGTCTGCATATACACCCCGAGCTGCACCAAGAAAATAAACAAGATTTAGGCACATAGCTCAGGTGGGGAAAAAGCCAAGGGCATAAGGAATGCAACTTACCGACGCAGCTAGGGTGTCGACACCCGAAATTAGAGAGGGTGTGGGTAGATCCTGCACCAGTGCCCAATCTCGGGGCAGGATGGCCCCCTTCATCAACACTCGAGCGGCACGGATGTCGCCTATTGTCGTGTCATTCTCGGTCAGGGCCCAGTCAGGTCGGAATGCCTGCTCATCGCCCGTCTTACTCCAGGGAAGGGGGCCCATGAGGGGAATACGGGTGACATCGCTCACGACTCCCCCTTGCCCCAGACACAACCTCGGCCTCATGGATGAAGAAGCAACATGTTGCTGAGGGCGTAGAGGAGTGGGATGTCTGTCCCCACTAGTCCCTGCAGACTCGGCAAGTGCAAGAACGGCCTCAGGAGTGGCCACGGCGGTCCTCTTTCCTGAAAAGTCAAGAACACGATACCGAGGGATCAGGGGCATGCCACTAATACGGGCGGCATCAGCCAATGCGGAGTCAGGGGATGTCTTACGTGATCTTTTAATGGGTTTTCGCACCGCATCCCCCTCACCACTGCGCCTGTCCGACGATGCCTTCATTGATTGCTCATCTTAGGACCTCTTCGTTGCGGCCTCCCGTTTCTTGGCGGCTTCCTTCCTTCTCAGCTCCATCAGGTATTCCTTGGACAGCATCACTGTAACACACAAAAGCAGAATCAGCCAAGAGTTAGTAGGTCGATATCAGCATACACTACGTCAAGGGAAATACTCACACAGTCACTTTTCATATAAAAGTAGAGGGTTCCTCAGGTCGGCAACCCAGATGGGAGTCCCCTCAGATAAGCGAGCTCGCCGCAGCAGCTCGGACTCTTCTGGCTACAGGGGCACGTCTGTGTTCAGCGTTTCCGCATCCAACTTTTTCCACAAATTCTCCAACACTATGCTCTCACCCCGGATATAGAAGAATTTGTTCTTCCAAATTTTGATCGAGGTGGGCTTGTCTGTCAGAAGGTCACCAAAGTCGGGTTTCTTAGAAAAATAGTACCACCCCGTCTTGCAGTAGTCATTAAAGGTGAACATAGCTCGGAACATGTTGAGGGTCGGCCTATGCCCCAAATTCCTGAAATAAATGATGAAGGCAATCATATTTTTCTAGGAGTTGGCATCACCTGGATCGGTGCCACCTGGTAGTATTCCAATATCTCGGCCACCAGTCGTGGTACCGGCATGCGAAATTTGGCTTTGAACATTTCAACATTAACACAAAGCTCTAAGCGACGACTCCAGCAAGCTCGGTCCCAGCGGCAGGCATTCGGATATCCACATCGTTTGGTATTTGATAGCGTTCCCGAAGGCTACCAAATTCGACCTTGGTCAAAAGGCAGACCTCTTCCCTGGCGTCAAACTCTGGTGGAGCATCAGCCTCCTCTCGGGCCTGAATTATAACCTCCAACCCTATCTCATGTGTCGAGACTCCTGCCAAAAGTTCGTGCCGAGATATGCCAGATGTCATGCTCGACCTTCTTTCAGTGGATTCCTCTGTTCTTAACTCCGTCTCAGGACCACCCTCAGATATCTGTTCGATAGATTCTCCAGATAAAGACGTGCTAGCAGTCGACCCACTTCCGGACGAAGTCAAGCCGCTAGTGCTGGTGGGGGACGATCCCACGGTCTCGATGTCTACCTCCACATCGATATCCCTACCCTCATCAACCATGGTTTAAGAAAATAGACCAAGTTAAGGAAAACTTATTGATTACAAGCTGGATAACTCCTAAGCCGAGCTGATGTCGATGTGCCGAGGACGTCGAACTGATGTCAGAAAACCGAGGTCGAAGAGCCGATGTTACAAAGCCGACGTGAGCAGTAATAGTTCTTCAGAATGAGGACCCTCCATACCCCACCACCCCTATATATATATATGCAATCTCTTAACAGGCACTCCACGTGGCCCCTCGCTATTGAAACGTCAGAGCGGTGCATTTATTACAGACAAAGCTTCCCGGGTCCGTCGACCGGGTCTCGCTTTGCGGTATCCAGGTTCCAGACCCGGATCCAGAACTAGATCCGAATCCATTATACATCAACAACAAGCCCACATCGGCCCTTCGCATCGGATCCTTCTCTGGAATATTCAAAGGACTAGGTCACGTGTAAATCTCGTGACCACACTGACAAAATTCTTCAATCTGACCGATGTGACATGGCCGCGGGGCCCACATCGGCCCCTTCGCATCGGATCCTTCCCTGGAATATTCAAAGAACTAGGTCACATGCAAATCTCGTGACCACATCGGTAAAATCCTTCAATTTGACCGATGTGATATGGCCGCGGTGTCTACATCGGCCCCTTCGCATCGGATCCTTCTTTGGAATATTCAAAGGACTTGGGTCACGTGTGAATCCTGTGACCACATCGGCAACTTCTTTCAGATTTTGATCGATGTGAACTGGCCGCGGTGCCCACGTCGGTCAGGTCACATCGGACCTCCGACACAAGTTGGGTCACGTGCGAATCCCGTGACCACATCGACAACTTCCTTCAGATTAAACCGATGTGAATTGGCCACGGTGCCCACATCTGTCAAGTCACATCGGACCTCCGACACAAGTTGGGTCACGTGCGAATCCCGTGACCACATCGACAACTTCCTTCAGATTAAACCGATGTGAATTGGCCTCGGTGCCCACATCGGTCAAGTCACATCGGACCTCCAACACAACTTGGGTCACGTGCGAATCCCGTGACCACATCGGCAACTTCCTTTAGATTCGACCAATGTGAATTAGCCGCAGTGTCCACATCGGTCTAGTCACATCGGACCTCCGACACAACTTGGGTCACGTGCCAATCCCGTGACCACATCGGCAACTTCCTCCAGATTTGACCGATGTGAACTAGCCACAGTGCCCACATCGGTCTAGTCACATCGGACCTCCGACACAACTTGGGTCAAGTGTGAATCCCACATTGATAACTTCCTTTAGATTTGACCGATGTGAACTGGCAGCAGTGCCCACATCGGTCTAGTCACATCGGACCTCTGACGCAACTTGGGTCACGTGCAAATCTCGTGACCACATCGACAGCTTTCCTTAGATATGACCGAGGTGTATTGGCTGCGGTGCCCACGTCGGTACCGCACCCCCAGTTTGACATCGGCACCGCAGTGCCCGCATCGATACCCGCACCCCTAAATTCAACATCAGCATCAATCTCCCGCGATGAGAATAGCGTGACAGCGTCTAATCCATGTCAATAGAAATTCATGCACAGCCGAACCTTACGGGCTCAACAGTGCAACGAGACAAGTTGTTAGGGGAAATTTTCATCGTTCTTCTTTGCTCAGCCGAACCCTACAGATTCAGCAGGGCAACGAGGCAAGTATTAGGGAGTTCTGCCACTCTGTCAATAGAACCACGACAAGTAGGACTCAACCCCCTGCCACGTGGAGGTTCCTGATTGGACATAAGAAAGCATCTTTACAAACTCAAACAAAGGAACAAAGGGCAAAAGCGGTATTAAAGGAAAATACACTATTCACTATAAATAGGGCAAATCCCAAGGATTCAGGTACGAGAACATTTATTGCTCATTTACTCATCTTGGGATTTTTGCTCTGACACCTGGGACGGAGAATCTCACACCTACCCCACTTACACTTAAATATTATTGTGGGCTCAACACCGAGCCCATCAACTGTTCACAGAGCCCTAACTTTGGCATCGGGGTGGACACGGGGCCACAGGCCCGCCTCCTCCCCTTGTCTTTGTTTGTCTTGCAAGTCTAGTCAGCTTGGTGGGCCTACGAGACGGATCAGGGCCGAAACAATTTAGGAAACTGATAGAGCAGATTCGAACTGTTCTTCCTAATCAGAGTCCTTTGCATTATATGCAAGGTTGAAATCATATACCAACAATAATGGAAACTTATGTGGGTGTGTGTGTGTGTGTGTGTGTGGCCTTGCCTATTGACTTCATGGGTGTTTGTTTGTGTGGCCTTGCCTATTGACTTCATGGGTGTTTGTTTACTTGTTTTTATCAGATTCGGTAGTATAGATTATTCTGTAATCTTTATTATTATTAATATATTGAAATGTGTCGTGCTTTGTGGCACCACAATTGGTGCCACCGATAACCAGTCCAAAAGGTTCCCATTCGCACGTGAGAACTGGATATATTCTGGGTTTATCGTCATAACACACTTTCCTAGGAAAGATTTATTGCCATTTTACTAGCTGAGTTTTATGGGCAGGAAATGAATTTTAGTTGGGATTTATATCATCTCCTCCCAGTGGTTCTATGAGGACGAGGTAATTTAGTCCCGATGGTCGACATGTGGCTCTTAAACGAATTTGATGGGTGTCGCTCGGACGTGGGTCTTGGATTCACCGAGAGCCACGTGTCGGCCATCGGGACTAGGTGAGGGTAACAAGTTAATCGAGGTTCAATTTGTCTAGATTGCATTGTCAACGGCACATCTGGGAAGTTGTACAGGGCAAAGGATTTAAAGGAAGAATGTATATGCATTCCCTTCGGATTAAGCAGGATTTATTTATCAAAAACACATTGGGTGGATTTAACCCCAAAAATAACAACAGCGGCAAAATCACTGAAGATCGAAGAAGACAAGCCAACAAATCAACAAAAATAATATTGACGTTCCGCAAAAGCGCGATATTTTGTAGGGGGCAGACTATTTCATCTCATCCAAATAAGAAAAGATTACAGCGAGAAGGAATTTAAAACTAAAGCCATGGTTGTTTCGTTCTATTGACATTTTAAGTGGTTCATTTACGAAGCTTGAGGTGCATTTCCATTATCAATTAGTGTTTTACTTTTACTATAAATGTCAATGGATGGTAGTCATAAGAAATGTGGGTTTGTAGTCATGGAATTGTTAGATATGAAGACCTTGTTTGTAGAAAGGGCATAATGCATTGCTTGGGACTAACGTTGTGTCAAATGCTATTCATGCAGAGGATGATAGTTTAAATACCCGATTCCTGAGATCGGCTAAATTTATTTGTCAAACAAAGTAGCTTCTTTTGTTTACTCTGAATTTGGAAGGAATAATGGTTTCGCGGTGTATAAGTAACAATCCCACCATATGCGTGGTATGGGATATGAAGTATAACAGAGGGATTTTGTATCCCACCGTGCAAGTTATGCGGGTTCAAATGTTAGTGTTGAAGGATATTGAAAAAAAAAAAAAAAAAAAGATATTTATCAAATTAGATGGATGATATTGGAGCGATCCTCAAAATCTGTTAGAAATTGGTATTGGATCAAGATTAGTAATGTCTAAAACTGATACAACACGGGCCTGAAATTGACGCCTCTAGATGTGGATGTACGTATGTAACCAATTAAATCATTCCCCAGAGGTGTCACATTACTTTCCATGTGGCAAAAGTAAGCATGCATGTCCATATGCCACATTGGCGAGCTTATCCATAAAACTAAAGGTGTCAACGGGCCTGTCCAGGCCGAAACAGTGAGCATGCATGTCCATATACCACATTGTCAAGCTTATCCATAAAACTAAAGGTGTCAACAGGCCTGTCTGGGCCGTTTCGGCTTGGGCCAAATTGGTGTCGGGATTTATTGGGTTTGAGGGACTGACTGAAACATGTCCATTAAGATATTCGGATTGAGTGAATTGTACTATGCATATTAACTAATGGGCCTGTCCGATTTTGGTTTTTTTTTTTAGCTTAGCTTATCGGGCAGCATTGGGCTGGTTCGGGTTGAAAGCCCGATAGGAAACCCATTAAACTCATCCAGAAGGTTGAAGTAGTGAAAAAGGTTTTAATATTCCGTCTTATCCGGGTCATTATCAAGTTTGGGTTCATCGATTCAAAATTTTCAAGTTCGGACTAGGATTGGTAGAATATGCCATACCTCAACCCGAAATATGTCCGATAACAATTCGATCCGGGTTGGTTTTGGACTGGTTTAGTCCCAAAATTGACATCCTTACATAGAAACCTTTTTTTTTCCCTTAACTCTTTCAACCACCTGTTTGAAGGGAAGTGAAGTTTTTTTTTTATTTAGAAAGGAAACTTTCATAATCATTACACACATGCTATCAAATGACTATATAATTAATTCTCAATCTTTTTATATTTAGTTATTAACTTAAACTTCACTTCGCATACAAACCCCTAGCGTTTAAAAAGTAAAATAAATTTACATCGAATAAGTATCATTACTAATTATGGTTAGAAATTTAAATAGTTTATACAATCAAGTTGCGTTATACTTATATAAGTTTTCTTTTTAAGTTTAAAAATTTCACTTCCCTTCTCTTTTAATTTCCCTTGCAACTAAACTGAATCCAATATAAATTCCACTGTGAAATGAATAATAATTTAGGACCGCACGTTGCTTTTTTCCCTGTTGATGAAGTGACATCAGAGGGTAATTCCATCTCATCCATGGTTTTACACTTTTAGTAATCGGTATTGAATTGGCCGTTTTGTATCGGTTTTGATAGTAGTTGATTTGATACCCAGTACTTTTCTTTTTGTAGTGCTTTTTTATTAAGTATCGGCCATGTCTCACTCAGCCATTGGCTCCGTACTCGATCCAGATTGGTATCGAATTGGTTTTGGCATGACCGATGTCCGATACCTAGAACTAAAACCATAATCTCATCTCTTTTTTTCTTTATAATTTAGGTTTCTCACTTGAACAGGCTTTTCTTTTGTTTTCCCAGATGACTAGTGATGCTTCTAGATTTGAGATTGCATTTGGTATACATTCTTGGACATGCATTCTTAGAATGGAGATTGCATTCCTAACTCTTGCCATTTGAAATTCTGCACCGATTCGTTGGATGGGAGACTTGCACTGCAACATGTAAGAAAAAACAAAAGAGATGATCAGACTTGGGTTCAAGGGCGATTCTATGCGATTCAAATCGTCTCCTCCCTCAGATTCGGGAGGAGGGATGGTGGCCTGATGGATGGCCGCCACCTGACTGTCGGGTGAATCCGAGCCATCCATTCGAGCCGACACCCCAGCTGACAAGTTGAGCCGACAGGGGTGTTGGCTCGGATGGATGGCTCGGATTCACCCGAGAGCCAGGTGGCGGCCATCCATCCAGGCCGCCGCCCCTCCTCTCGAATCTCAGGGAGGAGACGATGTGGATCCAATTCTATGATGCCTTAGTCAGAGAATCAAAGTAGTAATGAATATTGGAGTAAGATCTGCAATACCATTACAGTGTCTATCCCTACTCTCCTTCTATAGTACAGTGATAGAGGGTCGCCCTAATCAAGTTGATGGACGCCAGAGAGGTGAGTCCAAGCTATGGGGATTCATGACCCATTTTCAGATGATTCTACCCTTAACGTAGCTCCTTTAACGTGTATGGGACAGGATTGAAATCGTCTCCTGCGAAGGTATCTGCAGGAGACGTTGCTGCCTATGATGGATGCACGCCACATGTCTTAATTGGTATCTGACGGCTGAAGAAATACCTGTCGCAGGAGATGAAACGAACAGCGTATGCACCTTATCAAGTGTTTTTCAATCCCACGAAACCTGCTCAACAACGTTTCAGAGGCGAAAGGGAGGGCAGAGGAAATCATTTGTGGGTGAAGAGAGAGACGGCAGAGGAAGAAGAACAGTGCCATGGCGAGACCAGGCGAAGCCAAGCGCGGGTAAGAAGAACGACGCTTTTTTTTTCTACTGTTCTCTACTTCTTCTTCCTTCTCTCCTATTTCTTCTGCTTTCTTCCCCATTTTTTTGGCGAGAATGTCAAACACCAGCCGCCCTCTCCTTTTCTTCCCAGCCTCTCGAAAACCCCTTTCTATTTCTTCATCATCTCTCTTGATCTTCCTCAAAAAAACGCAGTCTCCTTTCTTTTCAAGCCTCCAACCATATTTTAACCTAAACCCTCCTCTCACCAATGAAACCCCTTCTTGCTTTTTGTTTTATTAATCTATGGAATCACAGACGGGATTGGAGATGGAATTGGAGATAGAACTGTAGATGCAATCGCAGCCATGAAAGAACAGATCAAGTTAACACAGATCTGAACAAAAAAAAAATGGTTGAAATCTTGAACAAGAAATACTCAGATTTGATGCAATGTGTACACAAAAATTTCAGATCTGTATACAGAAATTTTAGATTTGTAAACCTTGAAAAAAAAAATTCAAAGAGAAAATTTTCAAATCTGTGCACAGAAATTTCAGATCTGTACAAAGAAACTTCTTATTTACAACCTAACCACAAGATTTTCGGATCAAGAACAGTGGAAACCTTAAAAAAAAATTCAGAAACAAAGTAGAAGAAAAACAGAAAAGTTTTGCAGCAAAACGATCGATCTTCTATTCTTCCTCTTCTTCCTCTGCCCTCTCTCTCTCTCTCCTCTGAAACGTTGTGGAAATTGTTTCACTGCATAACTGTTCACGTTTAGTGTCCTGCAGACGGGATATCTTGAGACGTCGGATACAACCTCATACATGTGGCGTGTATCGGTCAGAAGCAGCAACGTCTCCTGCGGAATAGCTCGCAGGAGACGATTTAGATCCGTATGGGACATGCATTGGAGATTTGCACTATTTTTTTCTGACATGTCCTTGTCACGTATCACCCAATTATTGGTGGCTATTTTTATGTATATCACTAACATAGAATGAGAATAGACTAAAGAACAAGGCATTTTTATTCTGAACTCAAAATACAAAATGGATTAAAAAGCTTGTTCCAAAATGATCATTTTTATAATGCATTCTATAATCCAAGAACAAAAATATATACCACACACTGATTCTTGATTTAGAATGCATTCCAAAAGATATACAGCTAAAGCCTAAAGACAGATTTCATTAAACGTGAGGCCATTCTATAGAATTAATAAGACTACTAAAAAGGGGGCGGTTTTGTTGGTAATCGCTGGTGGTTTCATCAAAACCTGGGGTTTCCAACTACCGGCAATCTTTGTCTGATTGCTACTTTATAAAAAACCATGGACGCTGTATCACCCTATCACAGTATTACCTTCCTTGTCCTTTTGTTTATTTACCAAAACGGCCATAACCCATCTAATGGATTGTAAAGATCCGAGTGGCAAAACAGACCAAGGGATAAAATGAAGGGTTTGGTTTTAACTTCAGATGTGAAAATTGGTTCATAAACAGTTTATCAGTTCAGTTCGATTTGAATCGATTCACTGTTATTATCAATAAAAACCCTAATTAAGCCGATTGATAATCAGTTTTCGTTTTCTAAATCAGAACCGAATCGATTAACAATTAGTTTATTATTTTTAATTGATTGGTTCATAAATGATTTTTTACATAAGCGAATATTCTAGGATGATAATATTTCAACAACAAAACTCCAAACATTAAATAATACATTAAAAATATCATATCATATGGGTATACATATCACATTATGTCAAAACATAACCCATTACAATTATAACCATTGATTGAGTTTCGGATTCTATTTTCATGTACATGCCTTGGTGTACATATACCGAGATATGATTAGCGCATGTGGTCAGATCATTAAGGAAGTATATGAGATCACTTGTATGTACATGTACTCTTTATGTGATCCTATCACCAACGATCTGGTGTGGGACCAATCTCTAAAGTGTGGAATCCATTGAATCTGTACTGTGACGAAATCCCAAAAAAGATATAAATAGATACAGATGAATCATTTTCCAATTGCTGTTTTAGAAAAAGTCTCTTATGATCTTATCTCCTTAATGACATGGATCTGGGTCCCACTTTACAAAATAGTCCGTAGCACAAAGAGTAGCATATCCAAAACGTGGGCGCCGCATCCACATCCTCTCCTCCCAGAGGTTCAGGATGAGGGAGACACTCCCGTTGGATGGCCGACACATGAGGTTCGGGTGAATCCCAGCCCTCCATCCGAGTCGACACCCCCTGTCAGCTAAGCTTGTTGGTTCAATGTCGACTTGAATGAAGGACTCAGATTCCCCCGAGCTCCAGGTATGAGTCATCCAACGAGATGTCCCTCCTCCTCCCGAACCTCTAGGAGGAGAGGATTTGAATCCGTGGGAGCCTTTGAAACAGACAAAAAACAGAACCGCAGGTATTTAGAGAAACCATGTCCTGATGAATAAATAACATACAAGTGTACAACACAAGTACTCAGGTCACATACATGGAGCTTTATATATGGCTATGACCGGCCACACCTGAAGATTATACCCTGCAAATTAGACAGAAAAGATCATTCATATCTTCTACATTCAAACCTTGAAACCTTCATTACCATTTTATTATTAAGCCACTACTTTCTCTCTCATTTTAAACAGGCAAAGAAGAGAACTGAAGAGGGGATCGAAGATGAGTAGCAATGCACGGATTTGCAAATTCGAGGCGGCGTTAAAATCCCTACAAGGGAGAAAGTTGGCGGAGAATGGCAAGTCCAACAACCAAGTTGGGCGATTTGCTGGTGGCCTCAGTCAAGCTAAGATGAAAGTTAGCGACGAGATGCGTAGGAGAGAAGCAGAGCAGAAGGCTGAGACTCTTATGCATTTAATCTTTTGGTCTTAATCTTTTGGGGATTAAGATAAGGGAGAACAATTTCTTCCCCATCTTCCTCATTAAGAAACTGTAATATACCCTGTAATCTTTTTTTTTTTTTTTTTTTTTTAAATTAAAGATAAATTACATCTGAGGTATCTAGGATGTTTGAGGTATTCATCTTTCAAAAATGACGTATGAAGTTGTAAAACCAGATCTAAAGCTCAAGTAACCAATTGCCATTTTATAAAATATATCCCACATATAACCTCCGATCTAAAGCTTCGTGAGAACAGAGGTTTAACCAGTCATCGTACCAAGAAAGCTTTCTTCTTTCTTGCTATATAATGGTTTTGTGTTAGTTTTCGTTTTTCAGGTCCTGCTGTATATCGAGGAAAATACTGTTTCTTTGTGGAATTTAACATGGTATCAGAACGATTCGGTCCGCCTCTGTTATTCCTTCCGTTCGTTTTTCGTCGGTGATCCGAACACGCCTGCTCTCCGTTCATTAACATATTCGGTCTATTTTATACTTAGAGGTTTGATTTCTCTGTGATTTTTCGTTTGATTCAGCCGTGATTTGGTGGTTCAGCAATTTTGTTAGGTGTTTTTTGTTTGGTTTGGTGTTCTTTGTTCTTCAGATCTCACAATTGAGTTCTTGCAGTTTAGTCTTCGAGGATTCAGATCTTCGGTTCAAGTTTCAGATTCAGTTTTTGAAGTGCTTCGGTGGTTCTTTGTTATTCAGATTCAGCATTCAATTTCAATTGGTCTTCAAGATTCGGCAGATTCAGCCTTCGATTTGTTTCAGCGAATCAGTTTCAGGTCTTCCGTGTTCGACTCAAGATCTTCAACTCAGTTCAAGTTTTTCGGCCCGATTCAAGATTTTCGGCTCGTTTCCTATTTCTCTTCGATTGTCAGATTCAACTCATCAAAGATCTTTCAATCTTTCTGCTCATCAAATTCTCCGGCTGAATCAGCGGCTGTGATTTTTGTTGGTAAGATTTGTCTCAGTCGCTTCGTCCAGCGATTTGTCTCAGATGTTCACTCCTGGGGCTTCGTTTCTCAGTCGTTTCTTCGGTTCTTTCTTGAAGTCTCTCTATCCGGCGATTAGATCATCTTCAACACTCTCAGTTCTCTTCCGTATCAGTTTCGTTTCAGAACTTTAGAATCAAGTAGATGTTCATTCTTACTTGTTCGTTTCAGATCTTTAGTTGTCTCTATCCCATCTCAAAAGTTCAAAACTAAATAAGGCAGGGATTTTCACAAATATAACGCACCTAAGGTTATTACTTCAGTCTACCTTCTAAACAATGTGAGACTATTTTCAATATTTAAGGAGTGTTTTCGGTCTAGAATGGGCTCACAAAATGAACTGGGAAATGCCAGTGCCAGCTAGATGGCTGACACTTGGCACTCCTTCACAGCCAATGGTATGAGAATGATTGAGTGTTTTCAATTTTTTTTTTTATATTTTTCCTTACAATCACTCTCATACCATTGGATGTGAGAGAATGCCAAGTATCGAATATCAGCTGACGGTTATCCGCCCAACACTGGCAAGTCTCAACTCAGTCTCAAGTTCATCTCGAACCTGAGACGAGCCGAATTCGTCATATCTTTTCTCTGGTTTCATATTACTGGATCCACACATATCTCTGTTTTCATTTTCTTGGAAGTGCTTCCATTTCTCAATGTCTTTCGACAGTTAGTCTTCAACGGATTCTGTTTCTACTGTTGATTTCATTTCAAGTAGAAGTTTCATTTTTTTTATTTCAGATCGGAGTTTTAGTTTTCTTCGAAGCTTCAGATCTCAGTTCGTCATTTCAGTTGTTTGGTCTCTGGCTACATCAAAGTTTCGCTTCAGCTGATTGCATTCAGCATCATTTCATCGGTTTTAGTTCAGTTCAAGAAGTTTCATCTTCTTGAAGATTCAACAGCATAGCTCGTTTTTTTTTTTTTTTTTTCAAGATCCGGCCTAGCTTTGTTTCTCTGGCAATGACTGGAGTTGTTCGTTTGCTTCCGTTTTCAATGTTCAGAACAATCTGTTGTTCGTCGATCGTTCTTCGAATGTTATTTGATTGATTCTTTATCTTCTTCTTGAGGCGATTCAGCATCAGGTTGTACACAGGATCGGTCCAGCAAATCCAATTTTGTGTTTCCAACGGTTTCTCGTATTCAACAGTTCTTTGGTAGCAGTTCTTCGGTGATTCAACAATTTTTTTTTGGTACCTGATGATTTGTTCTTTGAAGATTCAGTGATTCAAATTCAGCTCTTCAGAATTTACATTTCGAAGATTACAGAATCGGCCGAACAAATCATGAGAGTTCAACTTCTCTCTTAGTTCTGGTGCTTATTACTTGAACAATGCTTACGATCTATTACGCATCTCATTGGTCACCAAATTGCTTATGATTTGTTTCGTATCTTGAACTACGGCAAAGTTGCTGACCACTGATCCACCTCGATTGAAACGGCTTCGACTATATCACACTGTGATCACGCAGGAAGTATATTGAACTCCTCCACAGAGTGTTGGCACTCACACATCCTTGGATTGCGTACCCGGCTCCAACTAGGAAGTGAATGCAGTTGGCTCAACAGTTTCATAGGTACAAGATGTTTTGTTTTGCAGCATGCCTGGACACTGGATGGCCAAATGATTCATCCCCGCTGAACCTGTAAGCATTGCCGCCACTCAAGTTGGTTCACTGGAAGATCACCTCGAAGTTGGCACAACTGCAAGCTTAGTCTACGTTTTTTCTCCGCCTTTCGCTTGAGGGGGATGTGTTACACGCAAGATTTAAAATCTCGGGTTTTAGAGGAGTCTCGGCCTCTTTCGAAACTGAGATCTCGGCGAGATCTCGCCGAGACAGTGCATTTTGTTCGAGACAGCCCAAAATGCATTTTTTAAGTCTCCAACTTCAGGGGAATTTCATTTTTACATATATAAACACATTTAGAGTATAAAATTATAAAAATAATGACCATTTATGGTTGTTTGAGTTTACACCCATGTTTTGACAGTCAACGCTGAAGTTTGTTGTAAATTTAGGTTAATATTAGCTATTATATTCAATCAAATATGGCAAATGAGACAATAACATAATGCATTAGGGGAAAGAGAAACAAAATAACACTTCATTATAAATCATTACATCATAGTTCAAATATTCAACATTGAATGATCCCATAGTCCCCCTGTGCCCATAGTCCACAATTCCACAATCCTTATACAGATACAATGTCTAGTAATACGTAGAGTGTCGTGGATGATCCATCCTACTATCATCATACATCTGGGAAAGTTTTCGACGCAAATTGTGTTTCAATTGAGCAACATAATCTTCCCATGACATTCTTAATGCAAAGTTCTGGTAGTCTTGCCCATGATTCACAAATATAACATCAGTAGCTGTCCAAAGGATACCTATCTTTGGGAAGAATGGAAAAACTTCTGAAGTAGTACTCTGGTGCGTAGACTCTTGCGGAAGTACTGATGGAACGGAATAGAAGTTGGTTGATCCACTCTGACTCCGTGTCTGTGCTCCTGCATCTGAACCATCGTCGAAGGAAGAACCATATGCAGTCGCAGTGGGATAGGGGACGAAGTTGATATCAACATAATCATTTGAGGTGTATGCTGAACCAGTGCTGTATCCAGGAAAATTCCACTACTCCTGTTTACTGCAGTAACTACTATTCTCCTCCACACTCAATCCTCGTAAGCCAGAAGAGAGGCTATCAACGTCGACGTCCATCGTGCTACTACAATCAACATCTTCATCATGTTGAGAATGAGAATGATGCCGAGGCCTACGCGAATACGAAGTTGGTCTACGTGATGAGGATGACGCACGTGCACCATGGTCATCATCCTGTGTTGCATGAGTGTGTTGGCTCTCCCCAGTGTATCTAACAGGTGATGCTCGTGGCTCTGGATCAGCCCCAATATTGACAATAGTGGCTCGACCCCCACCCCCATGATCACTACCACTAGCTCCACTACCACTCCAACTCCACTCAGGATCTTCTGTATCAGTGCCAGCAGGAGGGTCAACGGCACGGGTGACCGTGTATGGACTCAACCCTCTTCCGAGGCTAAAAACTCATCGACATCAGTATCCAAATGGCTGGCCAAATGGGAGTCAAGCATCCCCCCGGGCTCGTCCATCACAGGTACTCCCCTATCCCGCACCCACTCTACTAATGGATCTTCCTCTTCAGAGTCAAGCTGGAAGATGTTGGCGAGCTCGAGCGGGGTATCATCCTCCTTATCATGGAACATGTCTTGCACCCTCAGCCTCATGTTGTAATGCACAAAGACCAAGTCATTTAGCCGTTGGGAGCCAAGTCGATTCCGCCTCTTTGAATGAATGAGGTTGAAAGTACTCCAGTTTTGCTCACAGCCAGCATGTCTTAGCTAACACTCTACTTGTTATCTTCTTCAGAGCAGGTGCATCTTTACCATACAACACCCACCATTCAGCTGCATAAGAACAATAACATATTTTAATATCGTATGTCATTTAAACGTAATACATAAAAAGATAATTTAATTTCGCATGTCATTTAAACGTAATACATACACGGATCACTTTTGTCACGTCCAGCCATTGCAGTGGGGAACCCAAAACTCCCACGGGCTTCCCTGAAGGTTTTAATCTACACACAATCGAAAACTTGTAAATATTTGCAATTACAATATATAGTTTTGACGCACTACCAATAGCAGTAACTAGTACAATTAATGTTACAACGATCATATTTCCAGTAATTGAAGCACACAACTCACCTCTAGGTTTGCCAATGTCTGTGCTTGGGGATCTGGCTCCAACTTTGCAACTACTAGCTTCACTGCCTCAATGAGTTCTGCGTTCGTCCCAAGTACATGCGTATACTGGTACTTGGGGTTCAAATAGTATGCTGAAATATTTGACAGTGGACACATGGTTAAAACAAATAAAAATTATATTAGTACATAAGTAACACTAAAGTAAATACATCATCAAATTTACTCATCAGCCTTATGCAATGGATGCATGAGTTGGCTCTCCAATCGGTCATTGATGATCTTTATATAATTCTTGTAGCCACGTGGTATCAAAGCTTTAACACGTACTTTCAATGCGTCCACAGCAGCATAAAGAAGTGGCATGGTAGGTTTTTGCTCAGTATCTATCATTCTCAACACCTGTACTATAGGATACAACACCCTGACTACCACCTTCACATTTTGCCAAAATTCGTCTGAAGCGATGGTACTCTGTGCTTCCACTCTCTGGGAGGTAGCTGATTGTCTCCACGAAAACCAATCCTCAGATGCAAACATCGATCTGAGTCCGGCCATCTTCGCCTCAAAGCTCTTCAATGCTATGAAGTTCGTAGCGAATCTGGTGATGCCTGGTCTGACCAAGTCCCCTCCACATCTCTCCCTGAGCATGTTCAAGGAATAACCATGGTTGTAGATGAAAGTGGTTACTTATCTTGCTTGCTCAACCACTCTCTTGACTTTACTTATCTTGCCCATGTCCTTCAACATCAAATCAATACAATGGGCAGCACATGGAGTCCAGAAGAGATTGTAGTCGGGATTGTTCATTAACATCTCCCCTGCCTTCTTAAAATTGTTGTCGTTGTCCGTCACAATCTGGACAACATTCTGAGCTCCCACCTCAACCACCACCTCTTGCAACAGCCCATAAATATAATCTGCGTCTTTTACTTCAGCTGATGCATCAACAGACCTAAGGAACACCGTCCTCCCATCACAATAAATCATGAAATTGATGATGGACTTTCTGGTAGGACCAGTCCAACCATCACACATAATAGTTACTCCTAAATCTTTTCTTCTGGCCTAGAATCCAATCTTGTAATTCCTTTATATGTTGAGGCAAATAATGAGTCATTAACTCATATTGATTTGGCCCTCTAACCCCTGTACCTGCCTCAGCAACTGCATTCAGCATGCTCTGAAAAAAAGGGTCTGTGGTGGCGTTTGTTGGGATGCCATGATAAAACAACCACTTAGAGTAAGAATACACTCCCTATTCTTTCCCCCAAACATTGCCTTTATTTTTTTTTGCTTACTACCTTACTTCGTAAAGACTGCGGGATCTTGCTGTAGAACTTGAACATAATCATCCCGTCCCCGTGGCTGAGGAACAGGTTCTTCCCTTTTACTTCATGATCTAGAAAACCAAGAACCAATCCCTTTGCTCTGTCTCTGTGGCTCAGGCTCAGTAAATCCACTACCACTGCCACCTGCTCCAGATGTACCTGCTCCTGTTCGTCTCCTCTTTGCATTTGATCTAAGGGTTTCTCTACTAGCCATTGTCGCATGACGCATCTGTCTTGCCTCTGCCTCTGTCATCTCTTATACATCCCATCCCTCAGCCTCATGTTCCTCACTGGATTCTGGTACAGTGCTTCGAATTGCCTTCTCAAATTGTTGTTTTTCTCTTTTCATTGCTGTCCTCCTCTGCCTCCCTCCCCTCAAATGTTCACCTATGGCCCTGGATATCTCCACAGGACACTACGGGCATTTGGAAACATCTTTGCCCAATCCACTCAAGTGTTGCTTCAATCTTGTGATGCCGCCAGACTGAAGCTTCTTTCCACAAAAATTACACTGGGTCTTCTTCCTATCACCCCTGAAGTGCAGTCACATACCGCCATGCGAGGTCGGGTTCGGGAACCGATACTGTCGCCCCCATCGCCTACCTCAGAACTTGGTATCGACATAATTTCCAAGTACTGTTTCATAGAAAACACAAACTTCAATAACCTTACAAACTTGAACACAACAGAAATTACATTTCAAAATTTTTCTCATATTTTAAATGCGATCAGAACATTTTTCCTTATTTTTCTCGATTTTATAGCATTTTTAATCAATTTTAAATTAATTTTTAATTGCTGAAAATTATTTTTTTAATATAAATAATTAAAAAAAAACATACAACAACCGAAATCGAAATCTGAAATCGTAAGACAATAGATCGGCCAACGGTGATTAACATATAAATAGGTCATCATCATCAAATGAGTAATAATAATAATTATTTTAAATTTTAATTGCTGGAAATTCATTTTTAAATGCAAATAATTGAAAAAAATACCTACAACAATCAAAATCGAAATCTGAAACCGTGAGCATGTAGATCGGGCTTACGTATCTAACATATAAAAATTTCATCACATTCTAGAAAAAATATTTTCTCTCTCATGTAAAATCTCATTTTTCGGCAAGAAACTTACCTTCAACAGTTGATATGAAGCTCTTACAGCAATCCCCACAGTCCGAAGCACCACCCGTAGCAATTTGAAAGTCCAAACAAACAAAAAATGAGGGAAGAAATGAAAAAAAATTGAAAAACAAAAGAAAAAGAAGAAGGGGCAGTCTCGGTCGAGTTCTCGACCGAGAATAGCCACTTCTGTCTTTTATAAAGACAAAAAAAAAAAGCAAAAAGCAGATCTCGCGAGATCTCGCCGAGATCTCGCGAGATCTCGCGAGATCTGGCGAGATCTGGCGAAAACTGCCGAGATCTCGGCGAGAACATGTAACTGCCGAGACGAAAATGGTTATCGACCCTATTTTCGTCTCGGCTAGTCACGAAAACACCGAAAATGGCGAGATCTCGCTCGTCGAGATTTTATTCCATGGTTACACGTCATGTAGATGTGTCCAGATAGTTTTGTATGTAATAGTTTTGAGTTAATTTAGTTTTTCAGGTCCTATATATAAAGGACAATACTGTAACTCTGTAACAACAGATCAATACAATGTAGTTTCTTTGTGGAATTTAACACAATAGCGTTTAATATTATCTTGGGTAAAAGACAGTTACCTCCCCTGTAACTTAGCATATTGACAGTTGACCCCCAAACGTTTCAAAAAATACAGTTACCTCCCCTAACTAATTAATTAAAATCCAAATAGGTCCACCTGTTAGGAATATTCCATTTTATAGTAACGGTTGGAATTGAATAGTTTTATAAATCCCAAATTACCCTTTTAGAGTTCCGAACTACCCATTTTACCCTTACTTAGAAAGGTTACTATTTGGTAGAGGAACGATTCCCCCGATTCCTTGCTTGCTCACCACTCACTGTCATTCCATCTTCGAAACCCTAGAATCGTCGTAGAATCGCCGTCGTCTAACACATTCTCCACCGCTGCAAATCCATGAACATTGAAGCGGCTTATGATTCGAAATGGCTGAAATGTTTCCGCTGAAGGAGTCATCGAAATTTTTCTTGCTGAGATGTTGAAGCAGTTTCATCATGTCGCTGCAAGGGGCTTGAAGTTTCATGCTCCTTCGAAATGTTGAAGCACAAACTGCTGCAAATCGTTAGGAGATTTGACCTCTTCAAATCTTGAAGCACAAACTGGTTCGAAGCATGAAGCAGTGAACACGAAACCATACCTGCTACTGCAAACATTGAAGCACTGATATTGTAAGGATTGTATTTTAATTATCTTTTAGGGTAGCTTTTAATAAGTAGTAGGATGCTTCATCTTCGAAATCCCCAAATTTTGGGATTGTTTAATGTCGCTTTTGAGATTCACAGTCTAACCCACCCCACCCCCCCTTTTTGTTTTTAGTAATCTGGCCTGCGATTGGAGGATTATTTAAACACAACACTGTAAGATTTGTGATATTTTATTGTCTGGGTACAATCCTGCGTCTCTTTAAGCACAATGGTATATGTCTTTCTCCCTTTGTGTACCCAATTTTTTATGTTTCATGTTTTTTGTCTGTTGTCTTTATGTTTTTGTTTTGTTGTATATGTTTCCATTAAGTTTTTGTTTCATGTACTTGTGGCTGTATGAAGTAAATATGATAGGTGATGGTGAAAAAGGTAAAGTATTCCATCTTTTGTTTGTCTTTATGTTATTATCTGGTGTAGGAAAAGTACTCACAATTCTGGTATTGTGTTTGGTGGGGAACATCCATGATTTTCCTCTACACTTCTTTAAATATTGCCACCCCCATTGTTTTACCAGTTTTTCCATGTGACCTGTTTCAAAGATTAGCCCCATTAATTTACTAGTTTTTATATGTGGCATGTGACCTGTCTGAGTGACCACCCCCATTAATTATCAAAATCGAGCTCATCATGTCTATCAGTTACTGTCTGAGTGACTTGTCTGAGTGACCACCCCCATTAACTTTGTCTTTGTTGCTTTTAGATTGAGGTTAAGAAAAAAATTCAATGAATGAAGTTCCCTTGGTCTCTTCCAAATTAATAAATTACAAAGTCCTTACTTTTCCTTTACTTTCTTAATCTATATAGTTATATTCCCCAACAATTAATCTATATAGTTATATTCCCAACAATAAAGTACAAAGTCCTTACTTTAATCTAATCAAGATGTGTTCATGCTGACCAATATTAGTTGATAAGAGTGGAATGACAAGGCAGTGGGATTTGTTCAAGAATACATGGGTCATGGATTCATGGGTAGGTCTTACTCTTACATCTACCCTATGTTTTTTATTTCAAATACATGTGCAATCTCACCTAACTACTATGATTAAGGAGTCGAGGAGTGGAAGCTCATTTGGGTGTGGATCCAAATGGACCCTATACAGGTTGTTGTATGTTTTTTGAAACCTAACTAACTGTATTTTTTGAAACCTTTGGAGGTCAACTGTTAATATGCTAAGTTACAGGGGAGGTAACTGTCTTTTACCATATGTTAATATAGATATACCTTTTGCTGTATTTCTGTATCTAAAGTGGAATTATTTTGCTTCTATATGTACAGGCTAAAGTATTGGGAGACCCAATCAGTATTGTGTACCATTATGGTGAATATACTGAAATTAAGAATGCTGATCCGGAACGCTATAGTTATGTGGATGTCATATACGATGCATATTGCGGGGTACTGAAGGACATCCCAAGTGGGAAAACCATAAAATTCAGCATTAAAGCAGTATTACCTAATGGTGATGAATCTCTCATTGAAGAAGATAAGGACGTAATGAGAATGTTTGAGAAGTCTACAGATGCATGTGATCCAATACACTGCTATGTGTTTGGACTAGAAGTAAATGAAGAAGTTTCTAATGTTTACTGGGTAAACACTTTTGAGGGTAATGTGATGCAAAGACCCAAAACTAGTGTTGTAAATAGCCCAAGTAGACAAAGGACTCCAATCAAAAGGCATGTGCAGAAGACTCTTGCCAACAGGAGCAAAAGTGTTGTCGGTGGTAGCCAACGAATAGGGAAATTTTTTGCAGGTAGTAGGGAAGTACATAATCTCAGCAGCTCAAGTGAGGCTGACTCATTAGACAATGATGATGTAGATTGGCAACAACCTGGTGGAGGTAGTGATGATCAGAATCATAGTGAATCAGAAGGATGTCAGAGTGATGGGGAAGATGATGAAGTCTCTGATGGAGGTCAGAGTGGTGGATGTATGTCTGGGAATGAAGGGGATGATGATGAGGCTATGCTAAAATGTGTTGACAGTAACAAAGATATTGATGACAGTAATATTTTGAAAATGGAGAAGGGATTACTGTTTGATGATGTGAATGCTTATAGGAAATATCTTAGAGATTTTGTCATCCAGGAGGGGGTTGAAATCTTGTATTTAAAGAATGAGAAGTCTAGGGTTACAGTGGTTTGTTGTAATAGGGGATGCACATGGAGAATTCATGCTTCTCCTACACCAAATCGTACTACATATTGTGTGAAATCATTCAACCCTAAGCATTGTTGTGGCAGAGTTGATACAAACAAAGCCGCTTCAGCTACATGGATGCTTAAAAACAGATTGAAAGTTGATCCTCACATGTCCATAAAGGCAATGAGAGCAGCAATATGTGCAAAGTATGGGATTACTCCAAGTGATAAAATGTTGTATAGAGCACGTGTAATTGCCAATGAAGAAAATGAGGGAAGTTTCAGCAAGTCATATGCTCTGTTGCCACATTATGGCCCGTTAATGCTTCAAGAAAATCCAGGTTCCATAGTCAAATTACAATATGTGGAGAGGCAAGATAGTGAAGGAAAGCCTGTTTTTAAGAGGTTTTTTGTCAGTCCAAAAGCTTGCATAGATGGGTTTGCCCAAGGGTGTAGACCGTTCATTGGACTTGATGGGTGCCACTTGAAGGGAATGTTTGGTGGAGTGCTCTTATCGGAAGTCTCATTGGATGGCAACAGTGGGATATTTCCAGTAGCCTACTCTGTTGTAGAATCAGAGACTAGAGATAGGCAGTGGTTTTTAGAGTGTCTACACTTAGCACTGTACACAACATATGATGGAATGCCTCTGACATTCATGTCAGATAAGCAGAAGGTAAATTACTATTCTCTTTCCGTTTGTTTTTATAGTTAATACTAAAAGGTTCCTACTAACACATATAATTTCACTTTATAGGGATTGGCAGAGGCAATTTCCACAATTTTTCCAGGGGCATTTCAACGCCATTGTTGTAGACACTTATACAACAATTTTAAAACAAAATTTTCAGCGCAACTTCTAAAGAAACAGTTTTGGTCAACATGCAAGTCACCTTCTAGGATGGGCTTTGAAGCAGCAATGGATCAAATGAGAGACACTGATAGAGATGCATATGAGTGGTTGATGAATTTACAAGTGTCTCTATGGGCTAGACATGCTTTCAACCACAATGCAAAAAGTGATCACCTTACAAACAATATCTCAGAGAGCTTCAATCAATGGGTGGATTGTCTACGAAGCAAACCCATTGTTGCCTTGCTAGATGGTATAAGGACATTGACAATGAACAGGCTAGTAAATAGGTATGTAAAAGGGTGTGGAATGAAAGAGGGTATTACACCCATGGTGAAGAAAAAACTTGACTCTATACAAAGCTCTGCCAGGTTTTGTACAGTGCTTCAAAGTTGGATAGATGAATTTGATGTTACTGACAGGGACATTAGGTATAGAGTTCGGACTTCAACTCAATTTTGTGATTGTGGTGGCTAGGAAACAACAGGGATTCCTTGCAAGCATGCAACAGCAGCAGTCTCTTACAAAAGAGATAAAATTGAAGATTATTGTCACTCATATTTTAGCACCAACACGTATATGCTTGCATATAGCCAAATGATCCATTCTCTGCCAGATCTTTCAATACTAAAGGAGACTGATGGATGTGTCTTGCAGCCTCCTGCACTGAAAAGACAAAAAGGAAGACCTTCTAAGAATAGAAGAAGAAAAGAGCCTGGGGAAGCTGCCAGTTTCGACTTTAGAAAAAGAACTGGTACTGTGAAATCTACAAGATGCAAGCAGTTGGGACATAATAAAAAAAAATGCCTAGGACCACCTGTGAAAGCTGTGAAAGGGAAGGAAAAGAATGCACAAAAGGTTTCTTATTGTTCTTAGTCTTGCTTTATATGATTCTTCTTCCAGTATGCAATGTTGTAGTGACTTGTTACTTTTTTATGGTAATATGTGCTTATTGCAGAGGCCAAGAACTGCGAGAAATGAGATTGATGGATCATCTTCATAGGTCCAAACAAGGTCCCAGCAAGCTGCACAATTATCAACAATTACTATGCAAGATAAGGTCTTAGATAAGATGACAAAGAAATCCGAAAGAGTGAGGGTAAGATAAAGTGTGTTTTTATATATTCCCAGTGATTTAGTTGTCTACACATTTATCCCCCAATCCACCAATCTGTCCACACATTTATCCCCTTCCCATCACCAATAAGCCAATGAGTACGTTTAGAAGCCCAATCCCAAATGGTCCTTATACTATGCCACACAAGAGATGAACAAAGAGGAGATCTGATAACACCTTCATTTGTAAAATAATGACCCTTGTACAACTTATATTTTACAGAGTACTAAGACAACTAAACGAGAGCAACAAAGTGCAGACCCTGGAAATGGGCCACGGTATGCTATTTACTTTTCTTATTGACTTCATTACCTCATTTTAGTTTCTATTTTTTATTGAAATGAAATGAATGCACCGTGCAGCTTGCTTAAGGAGCCAAAAGTGGCTGTAAGACCATCACCACCAGAGAAGGCTTTGAAGGGTGCATTATAGTGGAACTGTTGAATATTTTTGTTTTTTTACTTTCTGCTTTTTTACAGTGGAACTGTTAAATGTGGCTGTGAGACCATCACTAGCAATTTTACTTTCTGTTTTTTTTTTGTGTAGTTCCTCACTTTTGAACTATTTTGGTGAATGAATTCGAAAGCTGTACAATTAATTCCTGTCTTTCCTTGTCGGGTGGACCTGATTCTACTTCAATATGCAATGAAATTACAATATCTCGATATACTAGATTACCTTCTAATATGTGGAGCCTTGCACTAATGGTTTGGATCATAGTTGTCACACCCCAATTCTGATCCAACCAGAATGGTGTGAGTGAACCGTCATTGAACCAACGGTTCACACCAGGATCTCGAATAGGTCGTGTCCACCCATACAAACCATTACACATAACCACAATCAGAATATAAATGTACAGCGGAAGACTTTAAATAGAATGAACTGAGTATCTATTGATAATTTAAATAAATATCCCATTATTCAAATTCAAACACATAAAATAATAATCTTTTACATCTCTTAATACCAAGCAAAAATAACTGAAACAATTAAATAAAAATCCATCACAGGTACACGCAGAAAGGGCACTCGCATGAAGCATCATGCTCGTCCTCCCCTGCTTGTACATCCAGAGCAGCTACACCACCGTACGCCGGAGCGTTCACATAATCGTCCACAGTGTATCCTACATCAACATCTAAAAACAATGTATATACAAAGGGTGAGCACACAACACAGCTCAGTAAGACAATCAGACAGTTTCACAATATTATGCATGAGTAACAATCATTTTATGCTGTGGTCAGGTTTTAAGTTTGCAATGTGCTATAGAAAGGTTTGGTGGCCCCCGCACCTCTATACACGAGTGTGTGGCATTGCACAGTAAATCACACTACCACCAACCCACATGCACCCATCATGGAATAGAGATAGAGCTAAGGTATACCCGCACCTCCCCTGATACTCTACCCATACCAGTACCTAAGCCCCTACTGGCCAGGGCTCGCAAACTGGGCTCGCAACTAACCAATCCTATATGTCAACAATGTATGCTCTATCCCAGCACAGCCGTCTACGGCATAGAGATAGAGCTAGAGCGTGCAGGTCGGGCCGGAGACCACAATACCTCACCTCCCCCTGATACCCTATCCGCAACTAACCCACTAGGACAGAAACAATACGCAGGTAAACCCTATCCCAACATAACTCCCTACGACATAAAGATAGAGCTAAAGCATCGTGGACAAGCCAGCGTCAACTCGGAATCCTCAGCACCACACAACAATGGCCGGGACAACATCAATATCGGAGACCACCGTACCACGACCTTTCCCTGATACCTCACCCGTACCAAGCATGTTAAGACAGAATACTACAAAAGGTGCCAGTGTGAAGAGCGATCCCAGGCCCATGCCCCACTCCACACACCAATGAAAACAATCACATGCCTAACAATCACATCCTATCAATGCATGAACAGTAATAATAACTGAAAGTAAAGGATGGCATGTGAATATGCACAAACATCACATCATAGATATCCAATGATTAACAACGATTTACTGTCCATTAATTATTAGGTTTAGGTCAGATTCCCTTACCTGACGCTCGTTCGATAGCTTGCTCCACGTCGCAAGACCCAAACGATAAGTCACAAAGTCCTACAATATCATTAGGTTTCATTAAAATAACATTCTTAGAGTCTCATGTTGATCGAAAACCAACAGAGATCACAAACTACCCTCACAGAGCTAACCGGTGGCATATACCGGTCGCAGCTCTGTGGGAAAGACTGGCGACCGGTATGGTCAGCCGGTCCCCCACAGACAACCTCCCGAGAGATAGCGGTCGCAACATACCGGTCGCACTATGTGCAACCGGTATAGTCGACCGGTATGTCTCCGGAAGACCATACATGGGTTCTTCGACTGCCGTCGATCATCCTCCATGGATTTTCAGGGTTTCTCCTATCCATTCTAAGTCTAGGCTTTGAGTTAGAGTTATCCCCAACTCATTCAAGTCTCGTTTCGATGAATATCATCTCGAAACTCAAATCTAGGGTTTGACGGCAACTTAGGGTTTATTGGTCAATTTAGGGTTTTAGATCAATACCTACTTTGCATGGTATTGATCCACCCACACAACTAACATAGGGTATGAAGAGGGATTCAAACACTTACCGTTGACAGGCGTAGCGTGAGCTTCGTCAAACGGTAATGGCGGCACCTCCTTCTTCTTCCTAGCTCCTTCTCCTTTTCCACCTCTTTCTCTTCTCTAGGATTTGCGAGAGACAATGGAAAGGATTTGAGGAGGCTTAAGGGTGTATTTATAGGCTAGAAATAGGGTTTAGTAACCCTACTAGGATTAGGAAACTTCTAGGATTCGAAATCTAGAAAGCGGGACCCACAGAGAACAATTTCTAAATTCCCACACATAGCTGTGCAGGCCATACCGGTCGACCGGTACCAAGACCGGTACCATCGACCGGTATCCCTAAAATCAGGTATAATTGGTCGACTTCGGTCTGATTTTGTACCTGTCTGTTATCCGCTTGCCCCGTCTGGCTCGGTGATGATCGGAAGACCTGTCACGACACAAAACCAAGGTTAGACCAGGTTTTCAGAGTGCGGGTCTTACAACTCCACCACCCTTAAAAGAAATTTCATCCCGAAATTTGCATGTAGGTACTACAATTCCCCCACCCTTAAAAGAAATTTCGGCCTCGAAATTTGAACGTACCTTGATCGTCAAAAAGGTTAGGGTACTCCTTCCTCATCGCGCTCTCTTCTTCCCAAGTAATTTCCTCCACATTTTGGCTTCTCCAATGCACCTTCACAAAGTGGATATCCTTGGTTCGAAGTTGCTGAACTTTTCGGCTTGAGAGCATTACAGGCACCACTTCGAAAGTTAAGTCTTCAGTCAAGTCTAGAGGATCAGCGCTCAAGATATGCGATGGATCTCTGACATACTTCTTCAGTAATGATACATGGAACACATTATGAACGCTAGACATAGATGGTGGTAGAGTCAATTGATACGCTACATTACCAAGTCGATTCAATATCTCATATTATCCCACATACCTGGGGCATAGCTTCCCCTTTTTACCAAACCGTTTCAGACCTCGCACCGGTGATACCTTCAAGAATACTTTGTCACCCACTGCAAACGCCAGATCTCGACGTCGATTATCTGCATAGTGCTTTTGTCGAACTTGAGCTGTCTTTACTCTCTCTTTGATCTGATCAATCACTCGGCAAGTTTCTTCAACAAACTCCAGTCCTACAATTCTTCTTTCCCCCACTTCATTCCATAACAGAGGTGTACGACACTTTTTCCCATAGAGTGCTTCATACGGGGCCATCTGAATCGTAGCCTGATAACTGTTGTTGTAAGCAAACTCGATAAGTGATAGCTTCTCATCCCAAGCTCCTTTGAAATCTAATGCACAAGATCGGAGCATATCTTCCAAAATTTGAATAGTTCGCTCTGACTGTCCGTCCGTCTGAGGGTGAAAAGCTGTACTGAACTTCAACTTGGTTCCCATAGCTTTCTGTAATCCTTCCCAGAACTTCGATGTAAAACGGGGGTCTCTGTCAGATACTATACTCTCTGGAATGCCATGAAGTCTGACTATATTATCAACATATAACTTGGCCAGTTTCTCCATGGTATACTGAGGTCTGACCGCAATAAATCGAGCTGTCTTGGTGAGCCGATCTACTATAACCCAAACTGCATCCACTGACCTTGGTGTCAAAGGTAAGCCAGTGACGAAATCCATAGTAATGCAATCCCACTTCCACGCAGGTTCCGGTAATGGCTGTAGTAAACCTGCGGGTCTCTGCCTTTCTGCTTTAACTTGCTGACAGTTCAGACATTGGAACACGAACCGAGCTATATCAGCTTTCATACCCCTCCACCAATATAGTCTTCTCAAGTCATGGTACATTTTGGTACTTCCTGGATGTACCGAATATGGAGTGTAATGAGCTTCAGTCATAACTCGACCTCTGATATCGCAGTCTTCGCTCTCAGGTATACATAACCGTCCGCGATACTTGAGTACCTTGTCCGATTCCTAGGTAAAGTCGAGGATTGCACGAACCCTTCTCTAAGTCCTCCTGCACTGTCTTGAGATATGGATCCTGTAGGATTGCTACCTTGACTTCATCAATTAGACTCGGTGAGATCTTCAATGCGGCGAACATCATAGTGAACTTATGAATCAAGCCTTGCTCGACTGGATCTTTTGCAGTTTCGATAATATGTTCTTCATCAATTTCCATTGAACTCGAGGCTGCAGCACACAATGCAGCGTTTGTACTTGGTCCTGCCTCAGGTTTGGATGCCCACTTTCTGCTTAAGGCATCAGCCACCACATTTGTTTTACTCGGATGGTACTGGATGTCGCAATCATAATCTTATAACAATTCCAGCCATCTCCTCTGTCTCATATTCAGATCCTTCTGAGTGAAAAGATAAGTTAAGCTCTTGTGATCTGACTTGATCTGAAACTTCTCACCGTACAAGTAGTGTCTCCAAGTCTTGATTGCATGTATAACCGCTGCTAGCTCCAAGTCATGCATAGGATAGTTCTTCTCATGCTCTTTTAACTGTCTTGATGCTTAAGCAATCACCCATTCTCCTTGCATCGAACACACCCAATTCCCAACCCTGAAGCATCCGTATATAGAGTAAACGGTACGCTTGGTTCTGGGATGGTCAAGATAGGTGCAGAGACAAGTTTTGACTTCAAAGTCTGGAAGCACTTCTCACACTCATCTGTCCATATAAATTTCTCTCCCTTCTTGGTCAATCTGGTGAGTGGAACCACGATCCTGGAGTAATCTTCCATGAATCTTCTATAATAACCAGCCAACCCAAGTAACTACGAATCTCCGCAACAGATTTTGGTGCTTCCCATCCTACTATAACAGCTATCTTACTTGGATCAACCTTGATACCGTCTTCAGATACAACATGGCCCAAGAAAGCCACTTCCTTCAGCCAAAACTCGCACTTCTTGAATTTTGCATAAAACCTCACATCTCTCAGCCGTTGTAGGGCTGCCCTCAAATGCGCTGTATGAGTCTCCATGTCCTTAGATTAAATCAATATGTCATCGATGAATACGATGACCGAAGTGTCCAACATATCATGGAACACTCGGTTCATCAGTTCCATAAACGACGTTGGAGCATTGGTCAACCCGAAAGACATAACTAGAAACTCATAATGCCCATACCTCGTCCTGAAAGCAGTTTTCGGAATGTCTCCGGCCTTGATCTTCAATTGGTGATACCCCGATCGGAGATCGATCTTCGAGAAAACCTTTGCACCCTGCAACTGATCGAACAGATCATCGATCCTAGGCAAAGGATACCGATTCTTGATCGTCAACTTGTTCAGCTCACGATAGTCAATACATAGCCGTACACTTCCATCTTTCTTCTTGACGAATAATACAGGTACTCCCCAAGGCGATATACTAGGTCGTATGAAGCCCTTATCCAGCAATTCTTGTAATTGGGTCTTCAACTCCTTTAACTCGGTCGGGGCCATCCTGTATGGTGCTTTAGACACCGGCGCCGAACCTGGCATAAGGTCTATCACAAATTCTGTAGCCCTGTCTGGTGGTAAACCTGGGAGATCTTCTGGAAATACATCTGGAAACTCCCGAACCACATTTATGTCTTCCATCTTGAGTGACTCTGCCGTGAGATCGACTACAGATACGAGATAACCCACTCCCCCTTTCTCCAAACATCTCTTAGTTTTTAGGGCGGAGAGGATCAACTTTCGCTTCCTAGATAGCTTAATCCCAGCGAAGCTATATTCCTTTCCCTCTTTGTCAGTAAGCACAAGCTTCCTTTCACCACATAAAAGGACGGCCGAATGATGGCCCAGCCAATCCATCCCTAAAATGACATCAAAATCTGCCATCTCAAGTATTACTAGGCTTGCCGCTAAGTCTCGGCCCTCGATACTTACAGTACATGGTCCATAACTTGGTCAAAGCCACTTCGACTCCTAGTGGGGAGCGAACTATCAAGCTTGGGTTCATATGCTTGATTGGTAACTCCATTCGCTTCCCAAAAGAAATAGAAACAAAGGAGTGCGTGGCCCCAGAGTCAAATAATACTCTGGCGGGTAAACCAGCTACATTTACAATTCCTGGAATATATTGCCCCTTAGTTCTATATGCTCATGCAACTGAAAGAATAAACCAAATAGTAAGGGATAGAGTCGTACCAGTTACCACATCAGGTGATGCGGCTGCCTCTTCAGTGGTGACCGCATAAACTGTTCCTTGCTGGGGAGCTTGCTTCTTAGGTAGAGTGCAGTTCCTTGTAATATGTCCCAGCTGCTGACAATTATAACATTTAATATTTGGGTTGGGTCTAGTGAACTGTGGCACAGGTGGTGCCGGGTTGTTTCTCGCAGGTGCTGTAGCGGTCTGTGCCCTGTATGGGCGGAATGGTCTAGTATAACCGCCACCCGAGCTCTCACCAGCGGATCTCTTCACTCCCCTGTTCTGAGCGAAGAAGTTGTCCCTCTGACTGGACTCTATCACCCTCACAACCTGCACCGCCTCATTGTAAGTCTTCTTGTCCAGACCCAAAAGGTGCTCTCTGATGCTTCCATGTAGTCCCATGGTGAACCTACGTGTCTTGGTCTCCTCCTCCTGCATACTGGCTGGTGCGAAGAAGAATAATTCTTCGTACCTCTGCTGATAAGCATCTACGGTCGAGTGAGATTGTTGCAGATTGAGAAACTCTCTCTCCATTTGATCTCTGAAGCTCTTCGGAAAGTATTTGTCGAAGAAAGCCGCTTTAAACACTTCCCAATCAACCAGGGTATACTTATTCTCCAGATATGCCCGAGTAGAATTCCATCAAGCATTGGGGTCTTCCCTTAACATGTGAGTGACAAACAGAACCTTCTCCTCCTCAGTGTAAGTCATCAGTCGGAAGTTCTTTTCCATTTCAGAAACCCACTGTGCTGGCCACAATGGTTTCCCTGTCCTGCCCGTGAACGATGAAGGTTTCAACTTCAAGAATCTGTCCACTGACCTGCTCAGATCATGCTGTCCCTGTGTGTCTGCTCCGTACCATGGTGGTGGATACGGATACGCTCCCGGATACGCAGAAGGCGACGGAAACCGATGCGGTGGTGGTACATTCTGTGCTTGGCCCCTCGGCCTTGGGCTACTCTGCATCGGTTGGGTAGTGTTAATTCCTCCTGACTCGGGCGTATTTCCAGCGAAAACAGAACCTGTTGGCCTGAGCATCTTCAGTACTTTGCTCAGAAATTCCTTCTGTTGCGCCTGCATCTGGTAGACCAAGTTTGTAACAATGGTCTCAGAATTCCGGTGAGGTGGGCCCGGTAATTCTGTCGGTACTTCCGGGACCTGTTTCTCCTCCACTTCAGGACTGGGTATGTTTATGGAGCTCAGGGATGCTCAGCGGGAGATGAGCCGTGACCTAGCACAGTTGACTCGCAGCCTCCAAGTCACACAGGATCAGGTGCACTGGCTCAGGGTCGCTTACGAGAGAGACTATGATATAGCAGACCCCATACCTCCTAGGCCCCCTACCCCATGATTTCCCCTTTATTTCTTTCACTTATGACTGTTTATATAACAGGGTAACTGTTCGGTTTGTGGAGTGTACCCTGTAGCAATAAATCATTAGCTACAATTTTCTTAACTAATGAAAATTTTCATGGTTTTTCCTAACTAGTGTATGTGCACATATTAAGTTTCATATTTAGAATAGTACATTATTCTCTTTCTTAGTCCGTCTCAGGTATCAAACAATGCTTAGGGTGTGTTTGTATTAAGATTTTTAAATTTCCTAACTCAGTTCATCGACCCAGTTAAGTGTAATGTGGTTTGTTGGAACAGAGCCCGAGAGCTCTGATACCAAGTTGTCACACCCCAACTCTGATACCAAGTTGTCACACCCCAATTCTGATCCAACCAGAATGGTGTGAGTGAACCGTCATTGAACCAACGGTTCACACCAGGATCTCGAATAGGCCGTGTCCACCCATACAAACCATTACACATAACCACAATCGAATATAAATATACAAACGGAAGACTTTAAATAGAATGAACTGAGTATCTATTGATAATTTAAATAAATATCCCATTATTCAAATTCAAACACATAAAATAATAATCTTTTACATCTCTTAATACCAAGAAAAAATAACTGAAACAATTAAATAAAAATCCATCACAGGTACACGCAGAAAGGGCACTCGCATGAAGCATCATGGTCGTCCTCCCCTGCTTGTACATCCAGAGCAACTACACCACCGTACGCCGGAGTGTTCACATAATCGTCCACAGTGTATCCTACATCAACATCTAAAAATAATGTATATACAAAGGGTGAGCACACAACACAGCTCGAGAAGACAATCGAGCAGTTTCACAATATTATGCATGAGTAACAATCATTTTATCTTTGTGGTCAGGTTTTAAGTTTGCAATGTGCTATAGAAAGGTTCGGTGGCCCCCGCACCTCTATACACGAGTGTGTGGCATCGCACAGTAAATCACACTACCACCAACCCACATGCACCCATCATGGAATAGAGATAGAGCTAAGGTATACCCGCACCTCCCCGATACTCTACCCATACCGGTACCTAAGCCCCCCCTCGCCGGGGCTCGCAAACTGGGCTCGCAACTAACCAATCCTATATGTCAACAATATATGCTCTATCCCAGCACAGCCGTCTACGGCATAGAGATAGAGCTAGAGCGTGCAGGTCGGGCCGGAGACCACAATACCTCACCTCCCCCTGATACCCTATCCGCAACTAACCCACTAGGACAGAAACAACACGCAGGTAGACCCTATCCCAACATAACTCCCTACGACATAGAGATAGAGCTAAAGCATCGTGGACAAGCCAGCGTCGACTCGGAATCCTCAGTACCACACAACAATGGCCGGGACAACATCAATATCGGAGAACACCGTACCACGACCTTCCCCTGATACCCCACCCGTACCAAGCATGTTAAGACAGAATACTACAAAAGGTGCCAGTGTAAAGAGCGATCCCAGGCCCATGCCCCACTCCACACACCAACGAAAACAATCACATGCCTAACAATCACATCCTATCAATGCATGAACAGTAATAATAACTGAAAGTAAAGGATGGCATGTGAATATGCACAAACATCACATCATAGATATCCAATGATTAACAACGATTTACTGTCCATTAATTATTAGGTTTAGGTCAGATTCCCTTACCGACGGCTCGTTCGATAGCTTGCTCCACGTCGCAAGACCCAAACGATAAGTCACAAAGTCCTACAATATCATTAGGTTTCATTAAAATAACATTCTTAGAGTCTCATGTTGATCGGAAACCAACAGAGATCACAAACTACCCTCACAGAGCTGACCGGTGGCATATACCGGTCGCAGCTCTGTGGGAAAGACTGGTGACTGGTATGGTCAGCCGGTCCCCCACAAACAACCTCCCGAGAGATAGCGGTCGCAACATACCGGTCGCACTATGTGCAACCGGTATAGTCGACCGGTATGTCTCCGAAAGACCATACATGGGTTCTTCGACTGCCGTCGATCATCCTCCATGGATTTTCAGGGTTTCTCCTATCCATTCTAAGTCTAGGCTTTGAGTTAGAGTTATCTCCAACTCATTCAAGTCTCGTTTCGATGAATATCATCTCGAAACTCAAATCTAGGGTTTGACGGCAACTTAGGGTTTATTGGCCAATTTGGGGTTTTAGATCAATACCTACATTGCATGGTATTGATCCACCCACACAACTAACATAGGGTATGAAGAGGGATTCAAACACTTACCATTGACAGGCGTAGCGTGAGCTTCGTCAAACGGTAATGGTGGCACCTCCTTCTTCTTCCTAGCTCCTTCTCCTTTTCCACCTCTTTCTCTTCTCTAGGGTTTGCGAGAGACAATGGAAAGGATTTGAGGAGGCTTAAGGGTGTATTTATAGGTTAGAAATAGGGTTTAGTAACCCTACTAGGATTAAGAAACTTCTAGGATTCGAAATCAGGAAATCGGGACCCGCAGAGACCAATTTCCAAATTCCCGCACATAGCTGTGCAGGCCATACCGGTCGACCGGTACCAAGACCGGTACCATCGACCGGTATACCTAAAATAAGGTATAATTGGTCGACTTCGGTCCGATTTTGTACCTGTCTGTTATCCGCTTGCCCCGTCTGGCTCGGTGATGATCGGAAGACCTGTCACGACACAAAACCAAGGTTAGACCGAGTTTTCAGAGTGCGGGTCTTACAATAGTTGCCAGGTTCAGTGTTTGATTCAAAAAATTGGCCAGCTAATGGAAGTACCATTAGCTGTAAGTTAGAGAAGTCTGTTGTGATTGTTAGAGAAGTTTGTTGTGATTGTTAGAGAAGTCTGTTGTGATTGTGAACTTATATGTTTGGATCATAGTTGCCAGGTTCAGTCTGTATCCTATTTGTGATACAGACATTGAATTGAATTCTTTGAATGAGCAATTCGTTTGAATACCTAATTTACAGGATTCAACAATTTTAGTGAAATAATTTGCTTGAACTAGGAACTGCTCAGATGAATTGAGTCAAGATTCATTTAGGATTGGAAAAGGCAGGGGAGGAGTTAGGGTATGCAAAGACTGGCAACCACGGTGAGAACTATCAGATTTGATTAACTTTTGGCCACATAAGCATCATTGCAGGACGAAACCCCATTAACTTTTGGTAGACCTCATGACCAAGGAAGGGGTTGCAAGACCTAGATGGTTTGGGGCTCTTCCCAAATTAGTCATATCTTAGCTATACGGTTTCAGAGATTACGCCAACAGGATCTGTTATTAACACATACACACACAACACTCCCCCCCAACTCCCCCTACCCCCAGCAGAAATTATGGTAACACATTGGACGATGCCTATTTTGCCTTGAGCTGCACATTAATTAATGCCTTGAGCTGCACATTAATTAACCAGTCTTATACAAAAAATGCACATCCAGACTATAACTAAAGACCTTCAACCCAAAATCTTTCTAAAGACATTCAACCCAAAATCTTTCTAGCAATTGCGGTTGCCTTTGAGGAATCCACTGCGTGGACTTTTGTGAGTAATAACCGCAATTGCTCAATCCACATTCAAAAAAATGAAAACAACAAAATAACGTTCAAGGAGATACAATAGCTCAATATCCCTTATGTAAAATTACATATCCCTTGCATAATTTAGAAACAAAGAACACATTTAACATTGTCAAGGAGCTCTTTCGTCAGGATTCTTCAGATCTAATGTCTCGATAGCACCAAGAAGCTCTTCAAACACCATACTATTATGTACATGACCCCTAATTACTCCCCTTAAGTACCCTCTCAAATATTCCGGGAAGTAGTTCTAGCAGTTGTCGTATTCAACGCCCGAGTCCGTGAGCTTTGACCAATCTCCCGTGTTACCGTCCCGGTGACCCGGACCTATCTCTTGTGTTCTCGTAGTACTCACCGTACCCCCGAGAGCATTCTCCTGTCCGGTCAATTACCATATTGGTTCCCGTGGTCTCTCCATTGTTATCCACCCATTCAAACATACCACATCCCGCATTATCCACCTACAAGGCAATTATAAAAGGTTGTAAATACCATCTCATATTACAACTTCCAATCAAATGACACCATAATTAAAAGGGAAAGGCATAAGATAATGCAAGAAACATACTCCAGTAGATTGTGGGCAACACCAAAACTTTCGCCCTTTGTTTCTTACAGTTTTAGCCGTTCTCACTTTACATTGACCTACTCCACATCTACATTCCTTGTTCTCCTCCACCCACATAACAAAGTTATGACATCTTTCACAGCTATAGAACTTCCTACCGACATTTTTCCCCTTACTTACGGTCCGTACCACACATGTATCACCACAGGTTTCACATTTTGGTTCCATCTTGTAAAAAAAGTTCTGAAATGAGATTGAAGAAAAATAAATGGATACAAATTGAGAAACTATAATTGTATCACAAATAATCAGAAATTATATCATTAAACACAAATTAGAATACCACAATATGATTAAAACACAGATCACAATACCAGAATATGAATTTCATATTATCAGTGAGAATCCAGAAAACTAAAACTTTCAACAATCGACGGCAGACTTGTGGATTCAATCAGGATTAACAGGGTACCCTAAACCACGGTTGTAGGTGTTCAAATCCTCTCCTCCATATTCTCAAGCAGGAGGGCAGTTGAATCTTTTCTTTTTAACTGTACCTGTACCATCAATTTCGGCTGGATTCTGCATACTTAAATCCCTACAGAGCTTGTGAGAAACCAGTATATTGCATACCCGATTACCTAAAAAAAAAAGACATTGTTCGTATAAAGCAAAATCTAACATTGTTCATATGAAGATCGAAGTAGGTCAGCATCCAGTCATTTGCATACTCGAATATCTTTTTCTTTCAGTTTTTGTATTGCAGTTACAAGAGCAAAATCCGACATTGTTCGTATAAAGAGGAACCACTGAATAAACCCTAAAAATGATTTACCTTTCTATTCCTCAAGACTGAAGTAGGTCAGCGATGGAAGAGAAGGAAAATGAGAGGAAAACGAGTGCTTAATCGAAGACTTCTCCCTCTGAGCTTCGTCCTTTTTGATCAAAACCAGTGCTTCAAATACCACTTAAGGAAACGTGGTGAGTGAGGTAGAATGAGAAGAAGATGAGATTTGGGTTTATTTTAGTTGGATATAAGAGGGTTATATTCATCTTTTAACAGTAATAAGATTTACAATATGGATAAAAGGTTGAGGGTAGAGTTGTCCATAAAAAATCTAACTTTAACGCCGTTAAAAATTGGACCTATTTGGATTTTAATAATTAGTTAGGGGAGGTAACTGTATTTTTTGAAACGTTTGGGGGTCAACTGTCAATATGCTAAGTTACAGGGGAGGTAACTGTCTTTTTCCCTATTATCTTGTATCCGAAACTCAGGCTATATATAAGCCATTGTACTTTGTTCCGAATAATAAGAATACGATTTCACATTTTCCGATTTTCTCTCTGCTCAAACTCTAATAGTTAATGGTATCAGAGCTTTCTCGTAAAGCTTTTGATTTTTTTTTTCAACCTAGTTCTTTCTCTGATTCTTGAAAGTTCTTGTCTGCACATTTGTGAAGGTTCTCATCTGATTAATCTTTGGTTATTCTGTTCGTGAAGGTTCTCGTCTGATTAGTCTTCTGTTGTTCTGTTCGTGAAGGTTCGCAATCAAGATCTCAATTTTTTTTTTTTTCTAATTTCTTGTTCTGTTTAGTGCTGAATCTTCAACTTTATTTCTTGTTCCTGGTTCCTGAATCTCTGTTTACTGATTGAGTCATAGATTTCAAGTTCTTGCTTTGTCTGATTCCTGGTGTTGGTTTCTCGGGTTCTTGATTTTTTTTTTTCAAGAGCGACCATTCTTGTTTGAAATTGTTCAAGATTGTTCAAATTGTTTGACGATTGTTCAAGTTTCTTCAAGATTGCTCAAGAATTGTTCCAAGATCGAAGATATTCGGTCATCCTACAAAAAAAAATTTTGTTCCTTTGATTAGTCGGTAGCATTCTTCCACTTGAATTAGGGCTTATTCTTTCTGATCTGAAATGTTTGCATCAAACACCACCAGTGCCACCACCACTTGAATTAGGGCCTTTTCCGACTTGGCGTAGAGCGATGCGTGTAGTTCTCAGTGCGAAGAATAAGTTCGGCTTTGTTGACGAAAGTTTTCCTCAACCTGAAGGCACTAATACACCGGAGGTTCTTGCATGGAAACAGAGTGGCTTAATGGTGATATCCTGGTTATATGAGAGCCTCACCCCTGCTCTGCATCATAGTGTTCTCTATGCCGACACTGCTCGAGAGTTATGGTTAGATCTGGAAAATCGTTTCTCGCAAGGGAATGGCCGCCTCACCTATGAGCTTTACCCCCAATATAGCTATGCTTAGGCAAGACTCACTCTCTATCTCAGGTTACTATTATGCATTGAAAATTTTATGGGATGAGCTAAGTGTAAGTTGGGTGGTCCACATGTCACCTGGTCCCACTTAAGTTGATTGATTAACATTAGGATCCTGTGACATGTGGCACCCAGATCATCATTGATCCTTAATGGGAGGAGACGATTGATCTATAAATAATCCAAGGGTGGGGTCCTGTGTACACTTATGCAATAAGAGAATTTCCATTACGTTCTCTTTGTGTGAGAATAAGGAGTGAGTACATAGAAACCCTATCTCCTTCCCCTTTCTCTTCTCTTTTTCTTTGTGAAGCAGGGCATATCAGAGTAGATCAAGAGGACATCGGTTGGACGGACAATGGTTGGAACAAGTCACACTGGAGGTATTTATCTTCCGCATTAATCTTCAGTGTAGAGATGTTAAAAGTTTTACATTATGGTATCAGAGCAGGGTTTCAGTCACCCATCCACCGATCTGATTTTTAGAATCGGTTTTAATGAATAAAAAAAAAATTTATGTTTGGCCGGCCGCGCAAGGAGCAGCAGGGCATTGCAGAATCTGCCCAGCCGCCGCTGCTCCTTGCGGCAGCCAGCCATTTTCAGATCTGCAGGCTGCCGCAAGGCCATAAGGGGCAGCCAAGCAGCCAGCCTGCCGTGGCCATGCGCAGCCAGCAGGCTGTCGAGGCCAGCCCGCAAGGGCCAGCCCGCCGCGCAAGGAGCAGCAGGCCAGCCCCCACATGCGCAGCAAGCTGGTTGCCATGGGATTTAATCCCTCTTTTCTCTCTCTATCTCTCCGGCCATTTGGAGGTGTTCTGGCGGTGACCGGTTCTTCACCAGATTTGTTTGGGAGTGCCGGATATTCTAGCACATCCCTGGCGCCGCCGTTGCTAGGTTCGGTGGTCTGATAAGAGAGGAAGAGAAAATTTTTAAGGATGGCATGAATGGTAAATATAATGGAATCTTTGTTTAAATATAAAGAAATTAGGGTTTCTTTTAGTGTTCTTGGTTCAACCCGGTTCAATAATATGAACCGGATAAAGAAAACCCGGTTACTGGTTGAACCGAACCAAACTCAACCCATGACCCGAACCAATCCCCATCGGATTGACCCAAAGACCCACCTTTTGACCCGGGATAGACCCGGATTGGTTCTGATTGGTTGGACCTGTTCGAACCGTTCTGATTCGGTTCATTTTTGGTTTGACCCAGAACTTTCTTTCAAACCAAATGTTTCTGTTATGGAGATGGTGACGTTTAATAATTTTGGATTATCTTTATTATATATCACCATAGTATAGTTATGAACCGAACTCATTGTATATGTGACTGCACTTTCGATGACAGTTTGTTCTGAACGTCACTAAGAGATCAAGAACAGTGACTGTATTTGTTATGACAGTGTGTTCTGTACGTCGCTAAAAATATAGTTTTCTTTTAGTGACATTTACAGACAGAACGTCACTGTATCTATAAACATAACAGAATGTATTAAACACTGTTTTAGTGATTTTTAAAGACAGAACGCCACTGTATATAGATATACATAACAGAATGTTTTATCTTACTGTTTAGTGACATTACAGTATAAACGCCACTAATTATATGAATACAGTAAGTTGTTTATGTCACTGTTTTAGTGACAGTAACAAACGCCATTAAAAGTCAGTGTTTAATAAAAGAATAAGCCATTAGGAACTCTTTTAAGATTATTAGGCTTATATTAACACTTATGAATGTTTGTTTAAAGGTGCCATAAATGATTAAAATGCCCTTATAATAAAGTTGTGTTAAAAATCAAGAAAACCATTAAGTTTATATTTTAACACATATAAGTGTGTTTCTCAGGATGTCATAGATGACAAATATGCCCTTATAATCAAGTTTTGTGTTAAAATCAAGGAAATAATTAGTTTTATATTTTAACACATATAAGTGTCTATTTAAGGATGTCATAAAAGATTGAAATACCCTTCTAGTGGTAGGCATCAGAAAATTGCATCTTTTGCATTGGGACTAGATATCATCCCCACAAGGAAATATTCTTTTCTTATGTGATAAGATGGAATAAGGTAGAATGTGAAACTACAAGACAGTGGGAGCCTTCTTCTGCCTACAGGTGTGGAACAACTTTCTGAATTGTAGTGTAGCATTCTAGTCTTATTAATACAGACCTTGATAGATATAGACTATAATCTTAGCCCACAGGTAATTTTATAGGATACATCTGTCTGTCACTTAAGTTTGATGTCAATCAATTTAGTGTGAAGTTTCACATACTAAAATTGATTATAAGTTTAGCCCACAGGTAGATTATAATTAATTTTAGTGTGTTACTGATTATTGACGTGGGTTGATATCAGTATAAAGTTGTACGCCAATAAATCTAAACTTCCTTATTGTTGTTTGCAGTTTATAACTAGATTTGTCTCCCATACTAGGGAAAATTATTCATATTGGAAATAGAAGATTTATTTAACCTTAGAGTGCATGGATTTGGATATGGCGCTCCGTATAGAAGAGCCTACTGCTCTTACGGATTCCAGTACGCTAGTCTAAATTGCTCATTATGATAAGTGGGAGCGGTCTAACCACTTGAGCCTAATGCTTGTCATCGACAAGAGCATTAAATGATCAATTCCTGAATGTAAGAAGGTCATTGACTACATGAAGGCAATTGATGCTCAGTTTGTGAGTTCAAACAAGATGTTGGTAAGCACTGTAATGGAAAAATCAGATTCATTAAGTTACAATGGTAAGGATGATGTGTGTGACTACATCATGCACATGAGGGACATCTCAGCTCAGAGAATTTTGATTTGTTATGAATCAAATTTAGTTGATTCTCATTCAAATAACTGGTGGATTGATTCTAGATCATCAATCCGTGTGGCCAATACCATGCAAGGCTTTCTGCAGACAATACTTCCAAAAGAAACTGAGAGACATATCCATTCAGGAAATTGGATGAAATCTCAAGTGGAAGCTACAGGTGTCTATAGATTGATATTGCAATCCGGATATGTGTTGGATTTAGGAGATACTTTTTATGTTCCATCTTTTTCAAAGAACCTGGTTTCTGCTTCCAGATTGACACCTTTGGATTATGTGTTTAATTTTTCTGGTACAGTTTTAAAGATTTTGAAAAACAATGTAATAATTGGTACAGCTTTTTTAATAGATGGTTTATTTCTCCTAAATCTAGATCCAACATATGAAAGTAATTTACTCTCAGTAAACAATATTGGTCAAAAGAGAATGAATGTGAATGAGAAATCCTCTCAGTTGTGGCATCTTAGATTATGTCACATATCTAGTGACAGAATTAAAAGATTAGTGAATGATGGAATCCTTGAGACTCTTGATTTCACTGATCTAGGGTTATGTGTGGACTGCATCAAGGGAAAGCAGACTAACAAAACCAAGAAAGGTGCCAGAAGGTCAACTGAACTACTAGAAATCATACATACAGATATCTTTGGCCCATTTTTCACTCCCTGTCTGAATGGTCAGAGATACTTTATCTCCTCATTGATGACCATTCTAGATTCATGTATCTCTATCCTTTTGTTCATAAAGATGAGGCCTTAGAAGCCTTTAAGAACTTCAAGACAGAAGTAGAGAAACAAACTGGAAAAGTGATCAAGATCGTGAGATCAGATAGAGGAGGGGAATACTACGGTAGAACCACAGAATATGGTTAAAGACCTGGCCCTTTTTGCACGGTATCTTTAAGAGCAAGGTATTGTACCACAATATACCATGCCTGGATCTCCGGATCAAAATGGTGTTGCTGAAAGAAGGAATCGTACACTTATGGATATGGTCAGGAGTATGATTAGTAACTTTAATCTACCTCTAAAATTGTGGAGTAAAGCTCTTAAAACAACGGTATATATCTTGAATAGGATACCATCCAAGTCAGTTCCCAAAACTCCTTTTGAGTTATGGAATGGATGGAAACCTAGTTTGAAACATACTCGCATATGGGGCTCCCAAGCCGAAATAAGAGTCTACAATCCACATCTTCAGAAGTTGGACCCTAGAACAGTCAGTGGATATTTCATTGGCTATTCTGAAAGATCAAAGGGTTATAAGTTTTATTGTCCCTCATATAGTCTTACCATTGTAGAGTCTAAAGTTGCCAAGTTTCTAGAGGATGACGACAACAGTGGGAGTATACAGAGTCGAAACATTGAGTTCAATGAACAAGATGTATCGACAATTCCTTATATATCTGGTGGTCAAGGATTTATCCCTTTACCAGTGGTACCTGTGGTTCATGAACAACACTAACTGTTCATGATGAATTACCACATTAGGATACACCACATCAGGAACCAGTTGTCGTTTGAACCTGTGGTCCATAATCAAGAAACAAATCCTGAACCACAAGTTTTAAGGAGATCCTCGAGAGAGAGAAAATCGGCAATCCCTTCAGATTATGAATTGTATCTCCAAAACTGTGAAACTAATATTGGAATAAAAGATGATCCGATATTATTTTCACAGGCTATGGGTTGTATAGATACCATTTTATGGCATGATGCAATGAAGGATGGAATGGAATCTATGTCAAAGAATCTAGTATGAGAACTTGTATAATTGCCTAAGGACACCTCTACTGTAGGGTGTAAACGGATTTTCAAAACTAAAATGGACCCACATAGCAATATTGAAAGATACAAGGTTCGACTTGTGACAGAAGGTTATAATCAGAAGGCTAACATTGATTATAAAGAAACCTTTTCGTCCGTGTCTAGAAAAGATTCTTTGGGGATCATTATGGCATTGGTGGCTCACTATGATCTTGAGCTGCACCAGATGGATGTCAAGATGGCATTTTGAATGGTGATCTGATTGAGGAGGTATATATGGATCAACTTGAAGGTTTTTACTTCGGATAAAGGTGATCATCTAGTATGCAAGCTTAAGAGATCCATATATGGATGGAAACAAGCTTCCCGATAGTGGTATTTGAAATTTGATAGCACGATTACTTTCTACGGTTTTGTGGAGAATCGAGCTGATCAATGCATTTACATAAAGATCAAGGGAACTAGTTTCACCATACTAGTGTTATATGTGGATGACATTCTTATAGCTAGCAATGATCTAGGGATGTTACATGAGACTAAATATTTCTTGACCCAAAACTTTGACATAAATGATATGGGTGAAGCCTCCAATGTCTTAGGCATAGAGATTCACATGGACAGGTTTCTTAAGACCTTAGGATTGTCCTAGAAGGGTTATATTAACAAAGTTTTGGAACGGTTCAAGATGAAGCAATATTCATCAAGTGTAGCACCTCTTGTTAAAGGTGACAGACTTAGTCTGGAGCAATGTCCGAAGACCAATTTGAAATAGCAGACAATGCAAAATATCCCTTATGCATCAGTAGTAAGCAATTTGATGTATGTTCAGGTCTGTACCTGACATCTCATATTCAGTGGGGGTATTAGGTAGGTTTCGAAAGAACCCTGGTTTGCCACATTGGACAACAGCAAAGAAAGTACTGAGGTACCTACAGGGCATCAAGGATCACATGCTCATATATAGACATGTTGATGTTTTGAAGCTAATCAGTTACTCAGATTCAGATTTTACTAAATGTGGAGATACAAGGAAGTACACTTCTGACTTCATTTTTGTTTGTTAGAGGAATAGTGTCGTGGCACAGCGAAAAGCAACCTAAGACAACTTCTTCTATTATTGAAGCGGAAGTGGTGGCGTGCTATAAAGCAATTTCTCAGGCATTATGGTTGAGGTAGTTTATCATAGTTTTGAGGTCATAAGTTTTATTGAAAGACCTATAAGGATCTACTGTGACAATACTATAGCAGTGCGTCGCCTCTCTAACAACACATGCTCAATGAGTCGCTGCCGACACATTGAGATAAAGTATTTTGTTGTTAAAGAAGACATTCGAGTTCGTTGCGTTCAAATAGAACATATTGATACTAATGATATGATAGTTGATCCTTTCACTAAAGGGCTTCCGCCCAAGGTGTATGTAGTTCACGTGGATCATAAGGGACTATATAAATCATTAAGTTTTTTTGAATGTTTTATTTATGATATTGCAATATAAAGTTTTGACGACTCGAAATAAAGTTATTTTCTGTCATTTATTTTGTTGTATACATAAAGTTTTGTAATGACAAGATGCCTATAAAGTTTTCTAGGCAATAAAGTTTGACCCTTGAATGGATTATTGAATTGATTCTATAAAGTAGGGTAGTCACAATTGAGGTTTATCGTAAAATAAACAATCTATTGTAATACATGGAAGGGAGTGTTTCCATTGTACTTCAATACTGGGACATGCACCGCCATGATTCATGGGTTGGGAGTTTTATTATGAACATAAAGAACAAGTCCATAAAGAAGGATCTAAAAATTACTGTATGGCCATACATCATGTTAATAATCATAAAGTGGCTTGCCTTGTGGCAATATGGGCCAAGTGGGAGAATGTAAGTTGGGTGGCCCACATGCCACCTGGCCCTACCTAAGTTGATTGATTAACATTAGGATCCTGTGACATGTGGTTCCCAGATCATCGTTGATCCTTAATGGGAGGAGACGATTGATCTATAAATAATCCAAGGGTGGGGTCCTGTGTACACTTATGCAATAAGAGAATTTCCATTACGTTCTCTTTGTCTGAGAATAAGGAGTACATAGAAACCTTATCTCCTTCCCCTCTCTCTTCTCTTTTTCTTTGTGAAGTAGGGCATATCAGAGTAGATCAAGAGGACATCGGTTGGACGGACAATGGTTGGAACAAGTCACACTGGAGGTATTTATCTTCCGCATTAATCTTCAGTGTAGAGATGTTAAAAGTCTTACACTAAGATCCCATCTGCAACTACCTGAATGTTCATGTGTTGTCACTAGCACTGCTCATAGTAAGTTCCAAGATCATCTTCAGACTGAACAAAATTTTCAATTCTTAATGGGCCTCAACAACGTATACAGCATTGTCAGAACTCAGATTTTTACAATGGAACTCTTACCACAGATTGGTAAGGCATACTCACTGGTATTACAAGAAGAACGCCACCACGATATGTCTAATTAGAAAACTCTACCGGATTCCACAGCCTTTCACTGACAGTCGTTCTGGTAACGTTCTTCATCATTTTTCTCAACAAAAGTCTGGTTCTTATCCAAGGCAACAACTATACTGTGATCATTGCCGCAAGTATGGTCACCTACAAGCTACATGTTATGAGCTCAATGGTTGCCCGGTTGGTTATGTTCATCGTCCTCCTCGCTCATCCAAGAATAATAACCCGCAGTCACATATAGCCTCCACTGAACTACCCATTTCACAATCACAGTCTGATATTACCCTTGAAAACCTTACCATAGTCTATACCATAGTTAAAACGGGAACGGCAAAAAAATGAAGCGGAATGGTACGGGTTTTAAATGGAAAAAATAAAAATCAGCACGATCGAAAAAATGGTCAAACATTTGGAGAACGGAAAAAAAATGTAAATGGACGGTATGGGTTTTAAATGGATAAAAAATAATACGGTACAGCGAAAAAAACGGTAATATACTTTCATAAATTAAGGAATGATAAATAAGCACTAAATAATGAGGTGGATGCTCACAAATAAATAACAATAAATAATTAAAGAAGAAAGAGAAGAGAGGATAATGGGAGGAGAGAGAAAGTATTTAAAGAAGAGAAAATAAATATTAAATGAATAATAATGAGAGAGAGAGAAGAGAAGTAAATGAAAGGAGAGAAAAACTATTTATTTAAGAAAAAAGATAGAAGATATTAGATTTTAAAAACTTTTCATATATTTATTCCACATCACTAATGGACTAAGGAATAGTGTAAAAAGTTATATATAAATGAGGGAGATGGGATGGTTGATATGTGAGCTATCTTTGTTGGGCAGCTGGGCAGTCGGACAGCTTGAGAGCTTACACTTTATAATTAAAAGTGTTTTTTTTGGTAAAATAGTCATAAGCTTTTGTTATATTATTTTTTATATAAAAAAAAAAAGGAAACGTGTTTAATATGCTTTTAATACGCTTTTAGAACGCCGAGGGTAACCGTATATATATTTGGGATCAATAAGATAATACGCGTTTTAAATAATACAATACAGTACAGCCGTATTATACGTGTTTTAAGCAACAAAGGTCCATACAACCCAACCTTCTCATTATGTAACATCTCCATTACCACCACTTACTACAATCCAATATCAGCAACTAATGTCATTTTTTAATTCTTCACCAGTCTTCCAATTTTGGAGGTACACTAACATGCATTTTTGCAAAATCATCTTCAATAAATAATTACATTATAGATAGTGGTGCATCCCATCATTTTTCACCATTAAAATCTGATTTAATGCATCCTACATCCCCAACCCTTAATTCCCCTATTTCTCTCCTTGATGGCCGATTCTATCCTATCACCCATCTTACTACTCACACATTATCCCCCTCTATATCGCTACATGACGTTCTATATGTTCCCGATTTCAGTTTTAATCTTCTCTTAGTTAATAAGCTTACCTCTGATCTTAATTGCTTGTAACATTATTCTCTTCTTTTTGTGTGTTTCAGGACTTGTCAACGAAGATGCTGATTTGGACTGGGACTCCTGCATGATGGCCTATATCACTTTGTTGTGCCACAATCACTGACTACTCTTTCAGTAGGGGTTGTTTCTTCCCAACTTTGGCATACAAGATTAGGACATCCTTCTAATTCTTGTATAATTCTTTAAGTTTCTTCTTACTTTCACAGTAACTCTGATGCATGCCCTTTGGCAAAACAAACTAGACAACCATTTACAAGTAATACTAGTAGGTCTACAATAGCTTTCTATTTACTCCACTATGATATTTGGGGCCCCAACAGTCAAACTTCTAATTCAGGGGGCACATTATTTTTTTTTACCATTGTGAATGATCATTCTCGGACCACTTAGGTTTACTTGATGAAACATATATTAGAAATTTACTTTCATTTTGAGAATTTTACTAACATGATTTCAACTCAGTTTTCTACTCATTCTTCCTTGATTCGATTTGACAATGGTACTGAATTTCTATCTTCAGTTTTTCAGTCAAATCTTCATTCATTAGGCATCATTCATCAACTTACATGTGTCTATACTCCTCAATAGAATAACATAGTTGAAAGAAAACATAGACACTTGTTCCAAGTAGCTCATGCTCTTCGTATCCAAGCTCATTTACACTTATCTTTTTGGGGTGACTGTATTGTTATAGCATGCTATCTCATCATTAATAGATTACCCACTGCTGTTCTTTCTGGTAAGACATCATATGAACTTATTTTTCATCACCCTCCTACATACAACCATCTTAGAGCATTCGCTTGTCTTTGCTATGTACATAATATCTCTCCTCCCTAGATCTTTGAAGTGCATTTTTGTTGGTTACCCTTCCAATCAGCAAGGTTATTGTGTCTATTGTCCTTCCACAAATAAAATCTTCACTAGTCGTGATGTTGGGTTTCATGAACATGTTTTTCCTTTTCATTCGGTCTCTATAGATGTTACAGATATGTTACCTGTTGTTCCTAATCCTGCTACTGTACCTATTATTGAATCTAATGATTTTGGCCCGGTTATTACTGAATCTAGTGTGTCTGGCCCAATTATTAATGAACCCAACTCTGTTGGGTCTATTTCATCTGATACAGTACATACTGATAATAATGTTTCTACTGACTCTCATTCTGTTCCTACCACTAACAACCCATCTCAACATCCTATAAGTCTTCGATGCACTACCCGATCCCGAAATCCTTCTGTGTTGTTGCGCAACTATATTTGCAATGCTGTCACTCATCAGTCTCTTCCTATCATCTCTTCGGCTGATCAGGTTTCTGGTTTGCAAGGTATGCCTCTCTATCCAATTCAGTCTCATTTTTCTTCTTCTAATAATGCTTTGTTAACCCACCTATATACACAATCTGAACCCGGTACCATAATGACCTATTGTGGCGGGCCACAATGACAGAAGAAATGGATGCCTTAACCAAAAATAATACTTGGACTCTTGAGCCCTTACCATTGGACAAAAGATCAATGGGATGCAAATGGGTTTTTAAAATAAAATGCCATGCTGATGGATCCATAGAGCTATACAAAGCTCGATTAATTGCTAAAGGTTACACACAAATGGAAGGTCTCGATTATCATGATACTTTTGCACCGGTGGCAAAATTAACAATGATTCATTGTCTCATCGCCTTAGCAACTTATAACTGTCGGTTTCTATTTCAATTGGACGTTAAAAACAATTTTTACAGTGATTTACAAGAAGAGGTTTACAAGGGACCTCCTCCAGGATATGCTCCTAATGGTGTTCCAATTGCAAAAAGTATGGTTTGTAGATTGCGCAATGAAACCAATGAAGCACATATCAAAGAGATCAAGACCAAATGAAAATCTTTCCTTCATATTAAGGATTTGGGGCTCCTTACATACTTTTTGGGCATTGAGGTAAATTCAACGGCAGATGGTATTTTATTGACATAGCAGAAATATGCTTTCGATATAATGGTGTATTCTGGTCTTGTAGCCTAAAAGCCTATTCCAACTCCAATGGAACAACAATTCAAACTAGACAATGAACACGGCACATTATTACCTGATCCAAGCTCTTATCGTAGATTAGTAGGCTGTCTCATTTATCTCACGGTAACAAGGCCTGATTTGAGCTATGTTGTTCATACTTTGAGCCAATTTATGCATGCTCCGAGAGATTCTCACCTCCAAGCAGCATTACGGGTCGTTCGCTACATCAAAGGTACAATTGGTTTGAGCCTACATATGTCACATACTGATAAGCCCGTCAGTTTTGGTTTTTGTGATTCGGATTGGGCTAGTTGTCCATTCACCAGACGATCCACTTCTGGGTACATTATTTTCTTTGGCTCAAGCCCAATTTCTTACATTATTTTCTTTGGCTGAAGCCCAATTTCTTGGCGCACAAAGAGACAGTCCACTATTTCTAGAACCTCAGCTGAAGCCGAATATAGATCCCTATCTACTACAGCTTGCGAGTTTGCTTGGATACGGTTATTACTTCCCCTTCCAATGACTTTATACACAATCAGGCCGCATAACATATTGTTGCAAATTCAGATTTTCATGAACAAACCAAGTATATCGAAATTGATTGTCATTTCGTTCGTGAGAAAATCCAAAATAGTCTTCTCCGTCCATATCATATTTTTACACATCTCCAACGGACTGATATTCTCACAAAAGCATTAGGCATCCAATTATTCAATTTTTTGACTTCCAACCTTGGTGGGCGTGTTAGAATGTAAAGGACACATGTCATAAATCGGTAGTTAGACTAGAAGTTAGTTTGATTATGCAATAGCAATTAATCTTCTCTTGTATCCAAAACTCCGGCTATATATAAGCCATTGTACTTTGTTCTGAATAATAAGAATACGATTTCACATTTTTCGATTTTCTCTTTGTTCAAACTCTGAAGTTAATAGGGAATAAAATGTTTGTTTATCCTCGGGTAGTATAGTGAAGCCTGGTCAAGATCTAGAATTGTTCCTATATCAAAGTCTTTTCACTTTAAAGGATGAACCAAATGTTCTCCACTTTAAAAGAGGAACCAAACCCTTCTTCCCGCGGTTGCAGTTAACAAAGAAAAAGAGTTAAGGAGAAACGGCCTCCGGTGGAAAGGTTTACCCTTCTTGTGAGGAGATCGGGAGATTTCGTTCTTTTTTATCCTTTTTTTTTCTTCTCTTCTAATATTATGTGACGTTCATTCATCATTTAATTTTGTAGGCATTTATCTCTAGCCGTCAAATTGAATCCGGGTGCTCACCCCTTAAACAATTAGGGTTGTTTTAGAGGGGCTCGATCCAATACTTCTTCCGGCGGTTGCAGTAACAAAGAAAAAGAGTTAAGGAGAAACGGCCTCCAACAGAAAGGTTTAACCTTCTTGTGAGGAGATCGGGAGATTTCGCTCTTTTTTATCCTTTTTTTTCTTCTCTTATGATCTTATGTGACGTTCATTCATCATTTAATTTTGCAGGCATTTATCTCTAGTCGTCAAATTAAATCTGGATGCTCACCCCTGAAATAATTAGGGGTGTTTCAGAGGAGCTCGATCCAATAAAAAGTTACGGTAAATGGAGAAGTGCTGGGCAAAAGATTTTGTTTTCTGTTATTATACAAAAATAAAATCATTTTAGTCTTAACATTCTTTCTTTAAACCCTCAAAAAAAAAGAGTTGAGAGTATTGGTTTTGATAGAGGGGTAAATAAGTAATTTTATTTTTAAAAATAAAATACTATTAATTGACTAGAGCTGAGTGTAATTTGTAAACTATTAGGGATCTTTCTATAATTAGACCTAAGTACATGAAAAATTCTGAATAATTTACCCAAAAAAACTGCATAAACGAAGATAATTGTTTGCTCAATAGGGTCGACTGCCTCACAATAGAGTGCACTACTGGAGTCACTAGATTGGCCAACCAAAGTCGACCTCAATATTACCACTATCATTCCAATCAAACGGCCATACAATGAATCAAGTCCATCTAAGTAGAATTTATCACCATTTTTTTTTCACGACGTCTAAAATCAAGATTCTAAAGTGACGGTCCAAACTTCATCTATCATCTTATGTGATTCTAATTCTGGCCTCTAACTAGGGCATCTAGTGCTTGTACGGCATGATTCCGAAAAAATGGGTCCACATAGTTCATTATCCGGATCTGTAATTGTTTCCTGTCCTCAAAGATTAAAAAAAAAAAAAGGGTAGGTCTGTCCTTAAAGATTAAGAAAAGAAGAAGCGAACACTTACAATAATAATTAGCCAAAGGTGCAAGAAATGCAGCAAAATCGTTTATCGAAATTGATTCGAATCATTGACATTGGTATCGGCAAATCATTTAGTAAATTATTCGGTTTCGAGTTTAGCACACACACATGCACACCATCTCTCAGTCTCTCTTTGAATCTCTTACTCTCTATTTCCGAGTCTCTCCCGTTCGCTGCTCATCCCATCTAATATATGAGTCAAGCGCTCTAAAGTCTTAACTTGATAAGATGGTTAAAAGATAAAGAATGAAGGAAGCAAACTGTCTTGAGTCTCGGCACTATGATTGAACATATGTTTGGGTTCACACCCAAATAACAAAATTTCTTTTGCAAGCTTAACAAGACTAGCAACTACACCATTTAATGGCTAGCGAGTCATTTAGAAACTGATGAGGGGGATTATGCATTAAACCATGTATAAATATCAAGCAAAATTGTTTAACGAAAAATGATTAAAAACAAGATAACCAAAACCGATTAATAAGCGGTTCTGATAGCAATTTTGATATCGTTTATTTAATTAATCAGTTTAATTTCAGTTTTACCCTCCTACACATTGCACTACACTGTTTAACCCATAATAAACTATTTAATACCCTTAAATTAGCCTGATAATAATTATCGTACTATGAACCAAATAAAAATTATTTATATGGGTGGGGAATCACTTCTAGGCTATGTGGCCCATATACTAGTAGGAGGTCAATAGAACACGTACAAGATGGGGATCCAAGAACCGGGATTTGATCATTTCAGGCACTGGTCATTTTGTCCACTCCAGGCATCCAATCAAGCAAGGATCTTATATTAAGAACAAAAAGAAAAAAAAAATCCTCACTATCCTTCGTTAATATTCATAAATTGTTATTTGCAAAAAAGTTGAATATAAGAAAACATCAAAGAGTCACTTTTTCTTCTGCGAGTGTGTATCATTAGTAAACCTATGAATAACCAAAGAATTACTGGTTGTAAGCTCCACTTTTATTTAACAGAGAGAGATGACAAATGTATGATATAGCAAATAAAATGATTTTAAAATTATAAAGGTAAATTCAACAAAGAGTTTATTGTCAATAGACAACCATTTATTAAAACACTGACATATATATATATATATATATAGCATCTGATTAAGGTGTAGAGTAGTATAAAATCCATTTATTTCAGTATATCATAGCCAAAATCCAATAACATATTACTAATTAATTGACTTTAAAAATAGATTCCTATATATCTACTCTTTGACCATCAAACTCCAACGAATCAGTTGTTGCTAGCTCTATCCAAAAAATGCCCATCTGCAATTTTAAAAGAGCAAAATAAGAAGAAAAAAAAAATATCAAAGAGAACCAGCAAATTAGATATAAAAAAAAAAAATGAAAACAAAATAATAACGATATATAACACAATAGTATGTAAATGTAAAAGATTTATAACTTGTAATGGTCACCTCATATATATAGTATTTTCAGTCTAAAGTTGTTGAACGTTGAGATGCCTATTTCCCCCATCCCAGCTCAATTGGACCTGATCTCCATTTTTCAATTTCCTTTCTCCAAATAATTTTCCCATGGATAAAACATACCCATAACCCCTCCTCTCCAAATACTCTGTGAAGCTTTTGCCACGATAACGTACTTTAATGGGAATTTGCATCATGTCTCTCTCAGATGAATTCAGATTATGAACGTTTAAATGCTGATAAATGTGATCAACAACCAGACCCTCATCAAGTTCGAAACTTCGATTGAACTCATGTGATGGAGTGATTGAGATAACCTGGTTTGAGCTTCTTCTTGGGAGATTATTATCTTCTCTTATCTCTATCAATCTCCGACCATTTTCCGACCCTGAAGGGAAGAATCTAGGAAAAAACGCTGTTTTCTTCATTGCAGATAAATTAAAGAGACTGAATAAGTTGAAAATTTCGTTTTATAGTTGGTCATATTTATAACAAAAACAAATGAGAACTTAAAAAAGAAACTTTCAATTTTCACTTAAGAACTTTCTGTTTGTATAATCTCCGTATAAGAACATTTTTCTGTCCCTAAGATATTAATGGTTTATTTTTTTTCTTTTCTTTGGTAGTTTAGTTAGGATTTTGCATGCATGCATAAAAAGAAGAAATAAGATGCATGCATAAAAAGAAGAAATAAAGGCCTAGAAAAGAAACTTTCCAATCTTTACTTAAGAATTATCTATTTATAAAAATCTACATATAAGAACTTTTCATATGTCCCTAACATTTTAATGGTTTCTTTCTCTGTTTCGTCAATAGTTTAGTTAGTATTCTGCATGCATGAAAATACAACATACTTAGCATTTTTTTTTTTTGGAGGTACATTATTAGCTAGTTAATATCTTGTTTTTAATTATAGAAACAATTATATGTTAATTGGTTTTTTTGGATACGATGAATCTGAAATAAGTATTAATTAGACTATTTTAGTGCCAAAATCTATTACCAAGAAAGTTCAATTAATTAAGAAGAGACCTTTCTCAGCTCTACATGAGCTCTAAACAATTCAAATTCACAACCCAATGAAGAAACCTGGTTGTGGGAGTTGAGTGATGAGTTGAAAAACTGCCACTTGTTGTTTTAGATTGAATATTGTATTTTATTTGAGAAATTATTTGTTCCGATGAAGAAGATTACACTATAACAAAAAAAATGTTTGAACCTGAGTCGTATCACAAACAATACTGTCCTAAAGACAGAATTTGCCCCAATGGTGCAATCGGGTTTTGATGCAAATCTGGTTTAAGATAAAACAGTTTATTGGCTTTCCGTATTAAACCTGCACTGGTCTAATAAGCCCCTTCGAGTACTTCGGAGTGGTACTAAGGCAAATGCAGATGTCAATGATGAAAAATAACGATTTATATAATAAATCAAAATAAAATCGATAGGGAAACAAAATATAGTATTGGTTATCAGAGAGAGAGAGAGAGAGAGAGAGCATAATTTCATAAATTCATACCCAATGGAGAGCCCCTACTACCCTATTTAAAGAGTAGGACATGCCATTTCTAGACACCCTTAGATGTAGGTGTGTCCTTTTGAATAGTCACATCTATTTACTAATGAATCCGATGAGGGAGACTTCCCTCTAAATTATCTTATCCCTTTATAGTTCCCAAAACTATATATAAAGTACCTTACAATCTTTTTCACTTCTCATGTATAACTAAGGAAATAGACCAACTATACTTGTGTCATCTTAAGGTTTTGAGATCCAATCTCACTAGCTCCACCTTAATACCCTCTCAAACTACATGCTATAAGAAGGAAAAACCAAAATAACTTTATTTTAAAACTTTACTTTTTTTTACTATAAAATTAATAATTCAAAAGATTATAATTAAAATACAACACCACATCAGTCATCCACTTGGCAAAAGCGAGAATCTGTAACGTACCATATGGATTTTATTACAACTCTAAAAGGTGTGAAGCGTGAATGCCGACATCTATGTCTTGGCATAATCTTCCGGTTTAATTAATCTAATTCTTGTTTTATTACCTATTTACATTTTTGGGTCTTGTTGGGATTGCCTCCCTTGATTCATTTCTTTTGAAAAGGTTTTTCAGAAGTTTTTTTGTGCAGGATTTGATAATGTTTTTTATTCCACTGGCAGCCAAAATGTTGTCATCTAGGGATCCAAATCCTCGCCTCCCCGCCTCCCCGGCTCTCTCCCCATCCAACCGTTGGAGTTTGAGCCGGCTCAAACTTCAATGCACTCCAATGGTTTGATGGGGTGGGAGCCGGGGAGGCGGGGAGGAGAGGATTTGCACTCGTCATCTAGTCCAGATCTGGAATATGATAATGTTTTTTCCTTAACAATCTCTAAGGGTGTCAATGGCCGATCTGGGTGGGACTCGGTCTGGATTAAATTAATATCGGGTTATATATTGTTTGACCGAAACATATCTATTAAGAGATTCGGGCTGGGTGGGCTACACTGTGCACAATAACTAATGGGCTAGTCCGATTTCTGGTTGTTATTGGGCTAGTTTTGGCCAATTCGGGTTGGAAGCCTGGCAGGAAACCTATTAAGGCCATCGAGAAGACTAAAGTAGTAAAGCTAGAGTTTAATATTCGGTCTAAATTTGTTTGGTCCAGGCCATTATTAGGTTCGTGCTCATCGGTCAGCTTTTTTGGGCGGTTTCAGGTTAGCCCAAACTAGACCGGGACCTGTAGGATATGCCATACCTCAACCCAAAATATGTCCAGTAACAGTTCAATCTGTGTCAGTTTCAGGTTAATTTAGGCTGACTTGATCCGAGCTAGTGGTTCGGTCCCAAATTGACACCCTTAACAATCAAAAATCATACTAGAGAAATAAAAGACCCTGAACATTCCTATTCTTTAGAAGAATTGAAAGTAATTACTAAAGTGGATGACAAGCATAACCGTGTCAAGTGCAATTTTTTATTAGGATAAATTACTCATACCACCCCTGTGAACTTTGCTTATTACACATGAACCTAAAAGTTGACAACAATTAATCATACAACCCCTAACTTTCAATCCTTGTTACGCTAAGACCCACAAATGATGATGTTATCACGGTTAAACTCTTTTAATGTCTAAACTATCCTTATGGGTATGGTGAAAAGACTAAAATAGGTTAAACTCTTTAACTGAAACCCTTCACTAAAGCCCGACTCTACAGCCTTAAAATCTCTTCAGTTCGAGTTCGTCCCCAAAATTTCTTCAGTTCAAAGGAACCTAAACCCCGACGGTGGAGTGCGATGGTGGAGACGAGTACGACAGAAGGAGTAGAGTGTGACAGCGATAGTGGAGTACGACGTTTTGATTCCACCACCGCCGCTCACAGCAATGGAAGCAATACCCACCCTGATGAAGATGACAACAACAACACCGATCGAGACGGCAAAGATTAAACAACAGGTAGCCATGAAAACTCTGAACCCGGCATCGGATAAAGGCCTCGTGGCCAGCCGACGGGGTCCAAGAACAAACCAAAGCCACCAATAATCATCATGAGGGAGAGCCCTAACGCCCTTAAAAGCCATGTTCTTGAGATCAACAGCGGCAGTGATGTCGTCGACAGCCTCAACACATTCGCACGCCGTCGACAGCATGGGGTTTACGTTTTAAGTGGTAATGGTGTCATTACCAATATGACCCTCCGAAAGTTTGATATTTTCGCTGCGGGGCTTTTCTCCTAGCGGGCTTTCGAAATGGTGTGATGAACCGCTAGCAAACCAACGGTTCAACCGGGATCTCGAGTAGGCTATATCCGTGTTATCTAAACTTCCACACATCCATAATCATAATCGAGTAAATACACAATAGCGGAAATCTTATAATAAAATGAGCGAGAATCTCTTGTGATATAAATATTAAATAGCAATTTATTTCGTATCAAGCTGGGACATAAATAATTATCAAATACATGTCTTTATTAAATTCAAATAAAGAAATCTAAAAAATATCTAATCGAATACACATGAGTTGCACTCGCAAGAGGAGTCATGTGTATCTACTTCAGCTTCAGCTTCCATCGCCGCCACGTTCCCGTATGCTGGAGCATTCATATAATCTTCAACCGTATAACCTGCATCATCAACTAAAAATATTCGACGTCGAGGGGTGAGCACACATCACGGCTCAGTGAGTAGACAAAACAATGCAACAATACATATGCATGCAATCAATTCATATCTTTGGTCTGGTTTATAGTTTGCAATGCGCAATAGAAAGGTTGGGTGGTTAAAGGATAACGTTTATTGACCCCGCCTCTATACACAGGGTGTGGAAGTCCGCCCGAAGGTTAACGTTTATCGTCGTCCCCATCCACCCTAATCATGACATTATACAACAAATGTTAACGTTTATTGCTATATAATACCATACCAACACGTAAGCCCCTGTTAGCGAGGGCTTGCAAACTGGGCTCGCAACTAACCAATCCTAATGCCAAACAGTGTATCCAAGGCCTTACCCCAGCATCCCTCAGAATGTCCATAGAGATAGAGCTAAGGCCCTCCAGTAGAGTCAGAGACTACAAGGACCGAGACCACCTCCCCTGATACTCTACGACATAATAGTTCTGCTAAAGTAATGGCGATACGACGATGCTAATGCACAAGACTTGAGTTAGAGATAGAGCTAAAGTGCTGAGACCCGCCAAAGGTTAACGTTTATTGATGTTCTCATCACACCACCCCTGATACTCGCTCGCACCAAGTACACCAACCACACACATATAATCACATGCCTATTCCTATAATCATCATCATCGTTATAAACAATAAAGTAAATATGCATGAACAAATAATAGAAATATTGGATGACATATTGTATGCACATTACAAACATATTCGCATAGAATCAAGCATGGCATTGGACTCAAGAAATAGAAAACAGTTTGTTATTAACCAATTAGTTTAGAGTTCTATTTCCTCACCTTAGCTTGCTAACAGATACTTTTCCAAGCTTTATAATCACCTTTATATTGTTATTGTATTGCTAGAAGACCTAACAAGTCGATAAAATTTAATTAGAATTTATTCTAAATTTAAAAACTATTCTGTTAACTGAGGGTCGGAGGTAGGGTCGGAGTCATGATCAACCCTGGCTGCGACCCTCCCCAAACTCTGAACTTCCCGAACACTGAGGGTCGATGGTCAGGATCACCTAGGGTCGGATGGTCATCGACCCTCGGTGCGACCCTCGGTGCACTTTGGTCCAATTCCCTCTTTTAGTCCATTCTTCACGCTTGGGATCCTATGGCTTGCTCCTACATTCCATTATACATTCCTTCCATGGTCTGAATCCATGTATAATCCACCTAGATAGCTTTTATGTAATCCCCCATGGGTTCCCATGAAAACCTAACCATGGGTTGATGGTTTGGGTTTCTCCGAGATCACACTCTCATCAATATCTAACCTAAGGTCTGTAGAAACTCATGGAATTAGTATCCATACCTGAGAAGAATACTCCTTCTCTGCAACTCTACTCTTTTGGCTAAATTCTCTTCCTTGCTTCTCTTCTTCCTCTTTTCCTTCTCTTCTCTTTCTCTCAATTCAATTAGGGTTGTGAAAGGAGTGAAAGAGGCTTAGGGACGTCCTTTAAATAGAGTAGGAACATCCTAAATAAGTCCCATTGAGATTAGGAAAGAATCCCAATAAAAAATTAGGAAATTTCCTAATTTCTATTTCTTCCGGTGGCCGGGTCGATGGGAGGGTCGATGATCCCGTCGACCCTAGGGTTCAAGATGTCCGAGCCCTCCCTTCAAAATTGAGGGTCGACTTTCTGCTTTGGGAGGTCCGACCCCGCCTAGCTAGGTATGCGACCCTCCCTTCAAATTAAGTGTTTTTGGGTCGATTTGATACCTGGGATCTCGATCTCCTTCACGCCCTTGGTCCATTTGACTCGACCATGATGGGTAAACCTGGTTCAAGGTGGTAATACCGGGTTAGATTGACACGGGTCTTACAACTCCCCCTACTTATAAAAATTTCATCCTCGAAATTGTACGTACCTTTCTGAATCAAATAAGTGAGGGTATTGCTTCCGCATCGTATTTTCTACTTTTCCATGTGACCTTAACATAATAGATATCTCGGTTGCGTAGACGTTGAACCTTTCGACTGGTGATTTCTGTTGGTGTTACTTCAATTGTCAAATCATCAGTCAAATCCGGCAAAATCTCTTGTCAAAGCGTCGCGTTGGATCCTTGACATACTTCTTCAATAGGGAAATGTGAAATACATCATGCACACCCGACATAGATGGTGGTAGTGCTAAGCCGATAAGCCACTTTACCACGCTTAGTTAGAATCTCCTATGGCCCGACATATCTTGGACTTAGTTTCCCTTTCTGTCCAAACCTTTTCAATCCTCGCCTAGGCGATACCTTCAAAAATACTTTATCACCTACGGCGAACTCCGGATCTCGCGTCGAGTATGCGCATATTGCCTCGGCGATTCTGAGCTGTTCTTACTCTTTCCTTGATAATGTCGACCACTTGGCAAGTCTCTTCAACAAATTCCGGCCCAACAATACTACGTTCTCCAACTTCATTCCAAAACAAAAGAGTTCGACACTTTCTGCCATACAATGCCTCATAAGGTGACATATGTATAGTAGCCTGATAGCTATTGTTATAAGCGAACTTCGATCAATGGTAACTTTTCATCCCATGATCCTTTGAAATCAATTACACATGCTCGTAGCATATCTTCTAGAATCTGAATTGTGCGCTCGCTTGTCCGTGCGTGCGTGGGTGGAATGCGGTCCTGAACTTCAATGTTGTACCCATAGCCTTTTGTAATCCTTCCCAAAACTTGGAAGTAAATCGTGGATCTCTATCGGACACAATGCTTTACGGAACACCATGTAATCGAACAATATTATCCACATACGGCTTTGCTAACCTCTCCGGGTATCGCGAGGTCGTATCGGTATGAAGCGAGCTATTTTTAGTCGAGACGGTCCACAATCACCCAAAGCTGCGTCAACTTCTCGAGGCGCGTGGTAGTCCCGTGGTGAAGTCCATAGTGATGCGGTCCCATTTCCATGCTGGTTCCGGTAATGGCCGTAACGGTCCTATGGGTCTTTGTCGTTCGGCCTTTACTTTTCGACAATTTAGGCATTGAGACACGTGCCTGGCTACATTCGCTTTCATTCCCCTCCACCAATATAGTTTCTTTAGATCATGATACATTTTTGTACTTCCGGGATGTATCGAATAGGTGGTGGTATGGGCTTCTTTCATCGGTCGGTGTCTAATGTCCATATTTTCCGCTTTTCGGTACACATATTCTTCCTTTGTATTTCGGTACTTTCTCTTCGTCCAAGGTGAACTTCGGGATTGGTTCTACCTTTCTCGATATCTTCTTTTCCTTGTTCTCGGATAAGGATCCGATTTGATAGCCGTCTTCGCTTCATCCATTATGTCCGGTATAATCTTCAATGCAGCGAACATATTTGAAAACCGATGAATGAACCCTTGGTTGGCTGACTCATCCGTTGCGTCTATCACATATTGCTCCTTGCCGTGATTGAATACCATTCCGATAGTACACATTGCTGCAGTTGTGCTAACCTCTCCAATATCACAATCATAGTCTTTCGGTAGTTCCAACCATCTTCTTTGTCTCATATTCAATTCCTTCGATTAAATAGATAAGTAAGACTTTTATGGTCGACTTAATCCGGAATTTCTCTCCGTATATAGGTAATGTCTCCATATCTTGGCGGCATGTACCCTTCGCCGCTAGCTCCGGATCGTGAGTGGGATAATTTTTCTCATGTACCTTTAAGCGTCTTGAAGCATAAGCAATCACTTGCTCTCCTTGCATAAGCACACATCCCGGTCCCAGTCCCGGCGCGCCGGTGTATAGAGTAAATATACGTCCGTCCGGAGCGGGAATAGTTAAAATCGGAGCGGATATCAATCCTGGTCTTCGGCGTTTGGAAACTCTTCTCACATTTATCGGTCCACGCGAACTTTTCACCTTTCTTAGTCAAGCGGTGAGAGGTGCGGCAATCCGGGAATAGTCTTCTCTCGAACCTCCGATAATAACCAGCTAGACCCGGGAAACTCGAATTTGGGGGTCCACTTTGATTCCTTCGGCGGATACTACATGGCCTAAGAAGGCGACTTCACTTAGCAAAAACTCACACTTTGAAAATTTGGCATATAGCTTCTCTTTCCTTACACGCTATAGGGCAGCATTTAGGTTCTTGATATGAGTTTCTTCGTCCTTGGAGTATACCAATATATCATCAATAAATACTATAACCGGCGTATCCAACATGTCGTGGAAAACCCGGTTCATTAGTTCCATAAAAAGTTCTTTGGTGCGTTTGTTAATCCAAAAGACATGACCAAGAACTCATAATGTCCGTATCCCGGTCTCGAAGGCTGTCTTAGGAATATCACCCTCTTTAATCTCCAATTGATGATAGCCCGATCGAAGATCGATCTTAGAAAAATACCTTTGCTCCTTGCAACCGATCGAACAAGTCATCGATCCGTGGTAGTGGGTATCGATTCTTGATTGTCGGTTTATTCAACTCCCGATAGTCGATGCATAATCGAACACTACCGTCCTTCTTCTTCCCGAATAACACCGGCGCTCCCCATGGTGATATCTTTGGGTCGAATATAACCCTTGTCCGGTAGTTCTTGTAGTTGCACTTTCGGTTCCTTTAGTTCCGTAGGAGCCATTCTATAAGGTGCTTTTGATACGGGTGCGGCTCCCGGTACAAGGTCTATCGCAAACTCCGTGGCTCGGTCGGGTGGTAAACCCTGGTAGTTCCTCGGAAATACGTCGGGATAGTCCCGCGCGACTTCAATATCTTTCATTTGTGGTGCTTCCTTGGTTAGGTCGACCCGCGATACTAGATACCCGGCGCCCCCTTCTCGAGGCACTTCTTAGCCTTTAGTCGTGAGGTATGAGCTTGCGTCTACGGGGGAGTTTGGTTCCCATAAAACCGAATTCTGCTCTGCTTGGTCTTTAAATGTTAGCTTCTTTTCGGTTGCATAGTAGGTTCGCGAGAATGCCCGAGCTAACCAGTCCATTCCCAAGATGGCGTCAAAGTCCGCCATCTCAAGTTGTATCAAGGTTGCATCTAAGGTTTTCTCACCAATGCGGGCTTGGACATGGTCCATATCCTTTTTCTAATTCCACTTCTAACCCCATCGGTGACCGTACAAGTAATTTGTAGTCTAATGTTTTGATGGGTAAGTTTATCTTCTTTCCGAATGACCCGGGATATAAATGAATGAGTAGCTCTGAATCAAAGGTACTCCGGCGGGTGCGCCATTTTATAGGTGCGATACACTGTGATTTATTTTAACTTAGTCTACATGCTCACACAATGTAATTACAACTTCAAAAGTTTCGGTCATTCTCAGTGACCACATCGGGTGATGCGGCCGCATCCTCGGGCGTAACGGCATATACCCGTCCACGATGGGGCGCTTCTTGGGCTTAGGGCACTCCCTTGCCATATGTCCCGGTTAGTTGCGGTTATAACGCCTCGGACTTGCGGAATTTGGCTGTGGCCGAGGTTGAGTTCCTGGAGTAGTCTTGGTTGCGGCATTAAAATTCGAGGGCGGAAAGGCTTATATGTCTTGTTATTGCCTCCGTTATAAGAATTTCCGGCTGGCCTTTTGATACTCCGGTTACGTGTGAAATAACTCTCCTTACGGCTCGATTCAATAACTTTCGAGCTATTTGGACAGCTTCATTATAAATCTTCTTTTCTAAGCCCGGACATGCTCTCGATGCTTCCTCTCGGTCCGTGGCGAACCTACGGGTTTTGGTTTCTTCTTCTCGCATACTCGGTGGTGCGAAGAAAAACAGCTCTTCATAACGCTGTTGTTGGTGCGCATCCCGCGACATCCGCCCCGATATAGACTCGAGAACTCCTTCTCCATAGAATCTCCGAAGCTTCGTGGAAAATATTTCTCGAAGAAAGCTTCTTTATAAACGGCCCAAGTCGGTTGGGCGTGCTTGGTCAATAGATAGTCCCGGGTAGATTTCCACCGGTGATGTGCATCGCCTTTGAGCATTAAGGTGGTACATAATACTTTTTCTTCCTCGGTAATAGTCATCATGAGGAAATTTCTCTCCATCTCGTCTATCCAGTGTGCTGGCCATAATGGATCAGAAGGCTTGCCATTAAATTCCCTAGGCTTCACCTTCAAAAATCTCTCCCCCAATCGAGAGTGATCCAGCCGATTTTGGGGATATGCCCCAAACATATGGGGTGGATCCTGGTAATTAACTGAGCTGCTTCGGGCCTATCTTTGGAATACGTGCGCGGGGTTGTTGAGGTGTACCGAGGTCTTTGGGTGGTTACCCGCCGGGCCGCGCGGCTTGTCCGTCCGCATAGGTGCGGCTTGAGTGGCTTGGAACATAATACCCATCGCAACTTGCATGCCGGGCACGTGCGTGTTGCATCCGTTGCGGGCCCGCCGAGCCGGATTCATCACCCCGGTTGTTAGCTCCGGTGGTGGGGGTGGCAAATTTGTAGGGTTTGCCCGTTTCGGATTACCCGGTGCATAATTATTTTCTGGCCGGTCTCCTCCACGGGTTGTGGTGGTGGGGCCGCATTTCGGTTACGTCGGGTTACCCTACGTCCGGACATAATTCCTTACGTGATTGGTGGTGCCCGAAAATTGTCAAAATAGGTGAGAAGTCATTTATATTTCATGTAGGCACGCTAACCGATATAAAATTCCAATTCCGGCTCATTTTTAAAGAAAAATACTGTCTTTTCTATGCGGGGTCGATGGTGAGGGTCGATGGTATGTCCGGCCCCTAGTATCCGACCACGGGAATGACCCTTCTTCTCCCGAGGCGAGGGCCGAGGAGGGTCGATGGGTGTCCGGCCCTCGGTTCCGACCCTTAGTTTTACGCCGGTTCCGCGAGCCGGGTCGATGGGAGGGTCGGTTCGGGGTCGTTGGTTCCGGTCGGGTGTCCGGCCCTTGGACCAAAAATCAGATTTTTAAGATCCGATTTTGGGTCATTTTTATTATTTCCCTCCCGTTTCGACTCGTCTCTCCCCCCGGAGTTGCTCCGGTTGCCACTCCCCCTGTTTTTGGTCGGTTTGAGTCCGGGTTTCGGCGTCCCGTCATCCATACGGGTATGTTCTCCCATTTTTACCTGTTTTTTAGGTTTTTCTTTTCTAGGTTTTTTGTCCATTTAATTTGTATTTTTCAAATTAAATTTTTCCAACCGTAAAAGTTCAATTTTTATTGGGGGCTTTTGTTATTGGTATCTCGAGGAACGAAAGCCCTCAAAAAATTTTGAATTTCATCGGTTGGTTATCGAGAAACTTGAATTTTTGCTCGTTTGCCCTAATTTGTCGAAATTTTTTTTGATTTCTTGAAATTTCTTCAAATTGGTCTTCGTGGTTTCCATTTCCCTCTTTGTGTGAGTGTCATAGGTTGTGTTGGACCCTAAGTAAGTCCTCCCGCCCACGTGTATGGGTGAAAAGTGAGGCTTTTGGACAACTTACGTCGTTAAAATGCTAAATTTTCAGATTTTTATCCTACTAACCCCTTGTCTCCCTTTCTCTTTCTTATCTGCAGGTACCATGGCTCGTACTAAGATACCCGAGTTCGTGATCCGCCTTGCTTTCGCTCTAATGAAGCCGAGGCGCGGTATGCCGACTATGCTCGTAAGAAAGTGGAGGGTGGTCGTATGGTGAACTTGGCTGAGCTAGCCTTGTTCAGCGTAGAGGCATTTGGTGATATGGGGTGGCTCCCTGTCATCACCTACGGCGCGTGCACATGTCCGGATTTGGTGCGCCAGTTCTATTGTAATCTCCGGTGGTGGGGAATTACAATGGCGTTGAGCATGGTCAAGAGTTGCGCATCACCGGTTATGTTAAAGGGGTGCACATTTCCTTTGATTATCGGCCACGGCGACCCGTTGGGCATACCCTATGATGGCCCCATGGTGTCTTGTGCGCTGGAGGGCCCGGTTTGTTTCCATGGAGATGAGGGCGAGATCGACAATCGGCTGCTTCGACCGATCGGTGGCGGATGAGAGCTTGTTACTGCGTCCGGCTCCGCGGGTCTTACGCAAGATTATCGGCATAATCCGATTCCGCGAGTGGGCACTATGAGAGGGTTTCTCGGCTGACCCGGGTTTTGATATATAGTATCCGCACCCGGACGGCCGGCGGCCTTCCCTACATCATCATGCGGACCATGATTAGTGCTACATTGTCCGGTCATAGGGGTAATCTACCCTATGGGCGCATGATTACGGTTCTCCTGACCCGTGCGGGGGTTGACCCGGTAGATGAGAAGATCCGGGAGAAGACCTTCTCGTCGCCTCTAGATTGGGAGGCTATCGGCAAGATGGGTATGCGGGATGCCCGGGTTAGTGATGAGGAGAGGAGCCGATGGTGCGCCCTCACGCTCGCATTGAGATGGCGGCGGCGAGGCCGCTGCTGCCGCTGCTAGAGCTCATGTGGATCTGTCGATGATGGCGATCGTATGTATATGGATGTCGGCTCGATACCACCGCCTTCCCCTAGTCCGGGTTGTGGACTGTACTCTGCTTTAGTTATGTATATACATTTTGTTTCTCTCTCTCTCATTGTATGTAACTTGTTTCCCCTTTCATAGATGCATTATTCTCTTTTTAAATTTGGTCTCAACCATCACTTGTGCTTACAGTGTGTTAATATTACTGTTTTTACTTTTATCCTATCTCAGTTCAGAATTGTCTCGAATGTATGTTAGTTTAGCGGACAAGGCCTGAGATGCTCTGATACCAAGTTGTCACACCCCAATTCCGTACTGTTCAGAATGGTGTGATGAACCGCTAGCAAACCAACGGTTCAATCAGGATCTCGAGTAGGCTATATCCATGTTATCTAAACTTCCACACATCCATAATCATAATCGGAGTAAATACACAATAGCGGAAATCTTAAAATAAAATGGGCGAGAATCTCTTTGTGATATAAATATTAAATAGCAATTTATTCTGTATCAACTGGGACATAAATAATTATCAAATACATGTCTTTATTAAATTCAAATAAAGAAATCTAAAAAATATCTAATCGAATACACATGAGTTGCACTCGCAAGAGGAGTCATGTGTATCTACTTCAGCTTCAGCTTCCATCGCCGCCACGTTCCCGTATGCTGGAGCATTCATATAATCTTCAACCATATAACCTGCATCATCAACTAAAAATATTCGACGTCGAGGGGTGAGCACACATCACGGCTCAGTGAGTAGACAAAACAATGCAACAATATATATGCATGCAATCAATTCATATCTTTGGTCTGGTTTATAGTTTGCAATGCGCAATAGAAAGGTTGGGTGGTCAAAGGTTAACGTTTATTGACCCCGCCTCTATACACAGGGTGTGGAAGTCCGCCCAAAGGTTAACGTTTATCGTCGTCCCCATCCACCCTAATCATGACATTATACAACAAAGGTTAACGTTTATTGCTATATAATATCATACCAACACGTAAGCCCCTGTTAGCGAGGGCTTGCAAACTGGGCTCGCAACTAACCAATCCTAATGCCAAACAGTGTATCCAAGGCCTCACCCCCAGCATCCCTCGGAATGTCCATAGAGATAGAGCTAAGGCCCCCGGTAGAGTCGAGAGACTACAAGGACCGAGACCACCTCCCCGATACTCTACGACATAATAGTTACGCTAAAGTAATGGCGATCCGACGATGCTAATGCACAAGACTTGAGTTAGAGATAGAGCTAAAGTGCTTTGAGACCCGCCAAAGGTTAACGTTTATTGGCGTTCTCATCACACCTCCCCCGATACTCGCTCGCACCAAGTACACCAACCACACACATACAATCACATGCCTATTCCTATCATCAACATCATCATGTTATAAACAATAAAGTAAATATTCATGAACAAATAATAGAAATATTAGATGACATGTTGTATGCACATTACAAACATATTCGCATAGAATCAAGCATGGCATTGGACTCAAGAAATAGAAAATAGTTTGTTATTAACCAATTAGTTTAGAGTTTTGTTTCCTCACCTTAGCTTGCTAACAGATACTTTTCCAAGCTTTATAATCACCTTTATATTGTTATTGTATTGCTAGAAGACCTAACAAGTCGATAGAATTTAATTAGAATTTATTCTAAATTTAAAAACTATTACGTTGGCGAGGGTCGGAGGTAGGGTCGGAGTCATGAGCGACCCCGGGTGCGACCCTCCCCAAACTCCCGAACTTCCCGAGACGCGAGGGTCGATGGTCAGGATCACCTAGGGTCGGATGGTCATCGACCCTCGGTGCGACCCTCGGTGCACTTTGGTCCAATTCCCTCTTTTAGTCCATTCTTCACGCTTGGGATCCTATGGCTTGCTCCTACATTCCATTCTACATTCCTTCCATGGTCTGAAACCATGTATAATCCACCTAGATAGCTTTCATGTAATCCCCCATGGTTTCCCATGAAAACCTAACCATGGGTTGATGGTTTGGGTTTCTCCGAGATCACACTCTCATCAATATCTAACCTAAGGTCTATATAAACTCATGGAATTAGTGTCCATACCTGAGAAGAATACTCCTTCTCTGCAACTCTACTCTTTTGGCTAAATTCTCTTCCTTGCTTCTCTTCTTCCTCTTTTCCTTCTCTTCTCTTTCTCTCAATTCTATTAGGGTTGTGAAAGGAGTGAAAGAGGCTTAGGGACGTCCTTTAAATAGAGTAGGAACATCCTAAATAAGTCGCATTGAGATTAGGAAAGAATCCCAATAAAAAATTAGGAAATTTCCTAATTTCTATTTCTTACGGTGGCCAGGGGTCGATGGGAGGGTCGATGATCCCGTCGACCCTAGGGTTCAAGATGTCCGACCCTCCCTTCAAAATTGAGGGTCGACTTTCCGCTTTGGGAGGTCCGGCCCGCCCTGGCTGGGTATGCGACCCTCCCTTCAAATTAACTGTTTTTGGGTTGATTTGATACCTGGGATCTCGATCTCCTTCACGCCCTTGGTCCATTTGACTTGACCATGATGGGTAAACCTGGTTCAAGGTGGTAAGACCGGGTTAGATTGACACGGGTCTTACCCGCCCCCTCCTTCTTTTGGGGGGGGGGGGGGGGGGGGGGGGGGGGGGCTCTGGGGGTGCTTTTCCCCTTGCGACCTTTTGCAATGTGACTTATGAGCAGCTACCATTGGAAGATGAGCCCATCGGAGTCAGAGAAGGACTGTAACTGTAGCAAACGTCGGGGGTGAATTCGGGGACGAGTGGTGTTTTAGCATCTCCTCATGGTGGTGGTGGGGTCGTTTAGCAGATGTTCCATCATCCTTGCCCATTTACAATCTCTTCATTATATTTATCTCTATTTTAAAAGGGGCAAAAATGACTTTTGGTCTTTTTGTTGCTAAATAATAAGGGTATAACGGTCCACAAAGGGTTAGGGGATATACAGTATGATTAATTGTTGTCAACTTTTAGATTCATGTGTAATATGCAATGTTCACAGGGGTGGTATGAGTAATTGACCCTTATTATTATTATTTTTTTTTAGGGTAATGGACGCATACCTCCCCTGTAGTTTACACCTATTCCACATATCCTCAAAACTTTCTGGACCGGACTCATACTACCCTTTCATGTATAACAGAATGACAAATAAATCCAGCCCTACTGTTTTTTGATGACATGCACAAGGCTATAATCATATAATGGCCAAAATATCCTTCAAGGTTTTCCGCTCTTTTCGTTCTAGAAAATCTGAAAACCAAAAACGTTTACCTCTTTCTTCTCTCTAAAAAATGACCGCGACCTTCTTCCACATTTGAGCAGCAATGGTGATCTTTGAGGTTTGCCGCTCTCTTCTTGGTGAATTCTCAACTAGGGACACCTACAGCACCAACCGTCCCTCTCGGATTGGCAGTAAAAAACAATCAATGGTGGCTACGAAAATGTCGAAGAAGAATAAGTCCAATGGAAGAGTGGGTGAGCACCTTCGAGAGATGGAGCGACAAGCGGCTGTAGAACATAAGAGGGTTATTGAAGATTTGAAGGGAAGAAGGAAGGAAGGATTTCAAAACCTATTTTACTGATTAACTGACTCACAAATTTATTTATTTGTTTCTTCTTTGATGCTGGGGTTTGATTCGTTCCTATACATTTTGGCTTCTTCTTGCTATGGATGAAATGGATTTCAAATAGGGGAAGGGTGGTGACAAGCGGCGACAGTAGCTAATCTACTTCGTAACTTAGTTGCAGGAGGTAGGGGTGGGCTTCAGGAAGAGGAAGACGGATCAATTCTCGGACTTCAAATTCGAGAACAGGGTTTTGTAGATACCTAGGCTGTTGATCCACGTCCCATGATAGGACAAAATCGTTGTTATAGAACCTAATAGCATTGAGCATCAAAAAGTTATCGTTTGTGGCACCGGGGATCGTTTTCGGTGAAAGAGGGTGTGAGTGAGAGAGGGAGAAACCTTAGTAAGGGTAAAATAGTCTATTTACCTTTTCTATTTAAAACCGGTTGAACCAAGGGGCAAGTTGTCCAGTTCTGAATCTTTTGGGTATATGTGGAATAAGTGTAAACTACAGGGGAGGTATGAATCAATTACCCTTTTTTTTATGTCTGTCAATATTCTTTTTTTTTAAATTATTTCTGACAGATTATGTGACATTGTGATCTATCATAATGTTTGTTTTACTAATTTTGTCTTCAAATCAATTTTACTCCAACAGTTGAACATTGCAGTTTGGTTACAGTGGTTGGCCTTTGTTTACAAGTGAAACTTATGCGGAGTCTACCTTCTCATTACAAGGTGTCTATTGCTTCATGACATTTGAACTTGAAGAAGAAACTTAATAATATGAGTTCTAATATTGTAGTGTTATAGGAAAGATGAATCCCAATGGGCGGTTCAGTTGGTAAAGATTAACACCTCAAAAGGTCATGAGTTCAATTCTCCTTGGACCTATCCATTCGAAAAAGGAAAAAAAAATTCTCTGGGAAGATTACCTTAGTTCCTCTTTTTTTTTTTTTTCTTCGTTGTGCATGGCCTTGAGATAAGGATTCTTCATTATAGCACACATGGATTGTGAATTCCAGCTTCTTTTGTCTAATGGCCCAAATAAAGTTTTTATTTTATTAAAAAAATGTCTTTCTTTTGCCCTGCAAATGAAGGAAAGGAAGGGGGCAGGGATGGTACTACCAGAATTTTATTTGTTAGGAAGAACAAAATTCAAGGTAGATGGGATGAAACAGAAGTGAATTATGGCTAACAAGATTACCATCCTCCCAGAAAGATAAATAATGTAATAAAGAGGTGTTATCTATGGGGGTGGGGGTAGGGGTGGGGGTGTGAGGTATGCATATATATAGAGAGCTTGCTAGTTACCATGTAAGAAGAAGATAGTGTAAAAATTGTGAAGATGATGAATTCTGATTTTTTCAAGAAACTTATAGCTCTCTTGGTTTTTTGAGGCCACTGTTGGTGTGATGTAAATGTATCACTCTACTCCATGTCGCAAACAAAATATGGAAGCTAATTGTTACACGTCAGCCGTTGGTATACACTTGACTCAACAAAAATACACTCTTAATACATTAGAGGAATCCAGTTATTTGGGTTGTACGTCTACACACTTTCCTATGGAGCAGCATTTAAAAATCATAGTTACTGATGGGCTTTTGTTATCAGATCCTTCTTCATATAGACGATTGGTTGGTTGGCTCATTTACTTGATGATTTCACGACCCGACATCACTTGTGTTGTTCATATTTTGAGTCAATTTATGCACTAGCCCCATCTCCCTCACTTACAAGCTACCCCCCGAGTGTTATGATATCTCAAAGATGTTGATCACAGGTTGACATGGAGAGAAGGGTGAATCAGTATCTTCAAAATTCTTCCCAAATAATTCCTTGAAGACCAATACTGTCCTGAGCTGACACCTCACTCACTGAGCCCAACCACACTATCACTGAAAACTACTACCACACACATAGTTGTATACACAACTACCTCACTACCATAAAGTGGTCAAGTCTATCATGTTGTCCACACCCATCCTGTAGACCATTCCATGCACTTCAAAAAATACAGAATAAGCATATTTACACAGCATCCACAATACAAAGGCATACGTGGTTCACCAACACAGTATGTGATAGCTAGTCCACCGAGTAATACCCTACGAGCTCTGTATATACTCAATACTCTATTTTTAGTTTTATACACAGTAGGTAGTACATACACCTAGTTTATCCAGCATAAAACCAGGAGGGCACGAATGTGCCAATAATTCAGGTATCAATGTACCAGTGTTTAGCACAAGCTGTACACACAACACTTAACCCGTACCCACAAGAAGCAAACAATATCAGTTTTTACAGGCTTATCATTGCCTTACAATTTTTCCCCATTAGTTAGGTATTCAACAATCACCTACACTAGCATGTAAACGAAAGCAAGTAAATATACAAGGCATAGAAATGCTTATAACCATCACTTCCGAAAATAAGGAGATGTCTCTGGAGCTCCACACGGCTCACCAGAATCCTCTTCCACACACATAAGCTCATAAGATCTCCATTGAAGCATATAAAGTTTCCACAGTTCTCTTTAATAGCCAACAACTCTTCAAAATCTTCAACAAACGATTTCAACACCAAACCCTAGCTTCCCTTTCCATTCCACTTCCCTCTTTTCTTCAATGCAACAAATACATAATAGAACCCCTTATTTAGCTTCTTTGAAGCTTTCTCGAGCTCTCACAATCACCATTAATGGCCAACCTTTCTTTAAGGTCTTCAATAGACTCAACAACACTTCATACAACCCATAGAAAGTAAATGATAGGAAATGATCCTCAATGCAAGACCAAACCGAAACCCTAGCTTGGTATTTCGATTAATTAATAGCTCAAGCCATTCTTAGCTTACAAGATGCTCCAATGAACCCTCAATGACCTCCTTGAAGGTTGGTGTAGATGTTTAATACATTGTAACTCAACAAAACCATTCAAGAGAGGTTTTTTGCCCAAAAACCAAATCCCCTACTCTGGTCTGCATCCTCAAATCGTTCTCAGGTGGTAGAGCATTCAAAATTGAAGAGAATGCAATTTGAACAGTCTGATTTGGACCTCAAATTGATGAAGATATGATCAAAACAGTCTCGGCCTATCAGAAATTTCAAAATAGAATCTTCTTAATACCTATTGTGTACCTGCGATACATGGAAGTGCCATCCACTGACACGACAGTGTTTGTTGTCGAGTTCGCATTGGTCGCATAAAGAATCTTTAGTTTTGGCAATCGGATTTGTTCGCAAAAAGCAGGAATCAATATTTGCTGTCAGATCTCGATAATCGCATCAACGAACTGCGACAATGATTACATCCGTTGGATCTGGATCAGATCCACCGCCTTACGGTGCATTCAACTACACCGAATCAAACCGCCATCTCTATTTGACGCAGATTATATAATTAAGTTACATTCAACCAATCAAGAAGCTCGCGGGAGCAACTTCAGCATCAGTTGTCAATGCCATTGTCACACCCCAATTTCGACTGAACCAGAAGTGTGAGTGAACTGTCTCCAAACTACGACTCACATCAGGATCTCAATAGACCGTGTCAACAAACCATTCTGAGCAAACCAATCATAATCAGAGAGTAATAAATAGCAGCGGATTTAAATAAATAAATGAACTGAGTTTTCTATTTATAATTAAATAATTATCCAGTTATGCCATCATCCACAATCATAAATAATAATTTATTACATCGTCTATACATGGAAGTGCCATCCGCTGACATGACAGTATTTGTTGTCGAGTTCGCATTGTTTGCATAAAGAATCTTTAGTTTTGGCAATCGGATTTGTTCGTAAAAAGCAGGATTCAATATTGGCTATCAGATCTCGATAATCGCATCAACGAACTGTGACAATGATTACATCCGTTGGATCTGGATCAGATCCACCGCCTTATGGTGCATTCAGCTACACCGAATCAAACCACCATCTCTATTTGATGCAGATTATATAATTAAGTTACATTCAACCAATCGAGAAGCTCGCGGGAGCAACTTCAGCATCAGCTGTTAGTGCCATTGTCACACCCCAATTTTGGCTGAACCAGAAGTGTGAGTGAACCATTTCCAAACCACGGCTCACATCAGGATCTCAATAGACCGTGTCAACAAACCATTCCAAACAAACCAATCATAATCAGAGAGTAATAAATAGCAACAGATTTAAATAAATAAATGAACTGAGTTTTCTATTTGTAATTAAATAATTATCCAGTTATGCCATCATCCACAATCATAAATAATAATTTATTACATCGTCTATATCCAACTGAAAGAATAAATAAATAAATAATCCCTAAAGGAACACAGAGAAAGAGCACTCACATGAGGCATCATGTTCGTCCTCTACTGCCTGTGTGTCAATAGCAGCTACTGTCCCGTACGCTGGGGCAGCCATAAAGTCTTCAATCGTAAAACCTGCATCAAGATCTGAAAAAGAGAATATATATATTCGGGTGAGCTCACAACTTAGCTCAGTAAAGCACAAGACCCATGCAATATACAAAATGCATGAGATAACATTACAATTGGGTCAGGTATAACTTGCAAAATGCTATGGTAAGGTTTGGTGGCCACCGTACCTCCATGTATGAGAGTGTGAGTACACCCAATAGTCAGACTCCGATCTACACTAGTGTTGTTGCCCCACATCATTCACTCTGATATAGAGATAGAGCTAGAGTCTGGTGGGCAGGCTGAGCCATCATCCCACATCCTCCCCTTGATACCCTACACCGCACCAATACCTAAACCTCTGTTGGTAAGGGCTTGCAAGTGGGTTTCGTTTCTAACCAGTCCTATATGTCATTACAGTATCTATGACCCTACCCCGGCACAACTCCCTATGACATAGAGATAGGGTTCGAGTCTGGTAGGCAGGCATAGCCACAATCCCACATCCTCCCCCTGATACCTTATTCGCACCAAGCCCGCTAAGGTAGACGGCGATACAAAAATGTGTCAGTGTAAGGATATATCCAGGGCTCCACTCCCCTTCACATTCCACACACTAATAAAAACAATCACATGCCTAAACAAACATCATCCTAGCATACGAATATGCATGAATAGATAATAAAATTTAAATAACTAAATGGCATGTGAAATGCATAAGCAACAAACAATAATTACAGAAACAGATATGATCACAACGGTTTACTGTTATTTAGTTACTTAGGGTTTGGGGTCTTGTCCCTTACCTAACGGGTGATTGCAAGTCTGCTCTGCGTCACAGAGTCCACTCACTTAGTCAACAGGTCCTACATGATCATACTTATAGATTAGAATTAAATTATTAGGGTTATAGTTGGTTGAAACCAAGTCTGGCCAACAACCAGGCTTAGGTAAGCATACCGTTTGTAGTACCGGTCTCAGTATAGTGAGATCAATATGCGCTATGATATATACCGGTCTCAATATTTGTCTTAGTACCAGTCTCAATATACTGCAGTAGGTATGTGCCTGCGGTATATACAACAGGACCATACCGCAGGACTTATTGTCCAGCCAGTATGTCCGACGGTATGGGTCCGAAAGCCCAATCTCGGACCTCCCTCTCTTGTCGATCATCGGCTTAGTTTTTAGGGTTCTTCCTAAACCATTCAAAGGTCAAGATACCTGTTTGGTCACCTAGGTTTAGATTATTTCTTCGCATCCTTTTCAGAATGGATTTTAATGAAACTAGGGTTTTGCAGTGCTAGGGTTTTGGATCATTAAGCCGTTTCACAACTTAAATCTGTAATCTCAAACATCAATACAGAGGTCGAGCACTTATCGATGTTTATTGAATGGCGGTGCTCCCCTCCAATGGAAGATCCCCATCTCACACAGCCTCTTTCCTCCTTGTTCCTTCTCATATCTTTTTCAGACGACTCTAGGGTTTGAGAGTGTTTGGAAAGGATCTAAAGAGAAGGAGTGATGCATATATATAGTGGGAAACCATTCTAGGAAAGTCTCCTACGTCTAAAAGGTTTCCTAAACTTGGATTCGGAGTGTGGGACCTGTTGGAGTCCGTCTTCACTCCAGAAATACATACTTGTTGCACATACTGGTCTCATTTTGAGTGAAACCGATACTGAGACCGGTATATAAAAATTGCATTTTTACACATCGTTTCTCATACCTGGATATCGTGGTTCATCACCCAGCCTCATCTTCCAGTCCGGTTATGATTGGGAGACCTATCACGACGTAAACCATGAATTAAACTGGGTTTTCAGAGTACGGTTCTTACAGCCATTTTGTGAAAAAACATCTTGGCTGTCAAATCGGCATTTCCGCGATGAGACTCAATCCAAGCCATTGATTTGACTTCTTTTCTTTCTGATTTTCAAAAAATACCCCCATAATTTGACAAATGGTGTATGTGCAAAGAGGTTACTCTCTCTCCCAGCAATTCCTCAAATAGGTGTAGTGCGTACACGAGGCCTGGGCCTTTGGGCATGCATTCACCGGGGCCTTGCTGCCTTGCAGCATGGCTTGTAGGCCAGCATGCACGGCGGGCTTGCGCTTGTAGGCCAGCATGCACGGCGGGCTTGCCTTCAATCTGGTTTGATCTGCACAAGTCATGTGAGAAAATTCAATCTGGTTTGATCTGCACAAGTCATGTGCACACTATTGTACAACTAGCTGATATTTTTAATAAGGCATTAGGCCACACTTTCTTTTAAATCTACTTGGCAAGCTGGGTCTCCACTTCTCTCCTCTTCTAGCTTGAGGGGGGCGTGTTACATGTCATAACTAATAGTGTCACATCAATAACTTAAAATGCCACCTGGGCTCTTACATTTGTAGCTATTATACTTAGTTGAATTTAAAATTTCAATTCTAGAATATGTCCTGCATATATAAAGGACAACTATACTGTTTGTAGTTATTTTTTTTAGTATATCTCAAAATCAATTGAATTAGTTTTTAACACTAAATGGTACTTGGTAACCTGGCTGTTTCCCTGTACAATTTTTTCTTCGATTTTGCATTTTTTTTGTTAAGCGTTCTTCCCATTAAGATCAATTAACCAAGGAGGTTTTTTGTAGTCTACTAATTTCACTGATGAATAAACATATGAGAAACAGATGAGATGAAACTCTGAAGAAGTTGTTGTATTTCAATTTCTCTTGATTACAATGTGTTACGGTCGGAAATTGCCCGCCGGTCTACGATCCGAGCAACCTGCAATCACAGAGATGAGACAACGGAGTTGGGTGACTAAGCCCTGGGTACACTTCGATGCCTAAGTCAGATTCCCAATGTAAACAGTCAAGAGATAGAGGGAAGCTATCTCCAGTTTAGAGAAAGAGGGAAACGATGAGAGAGTTTTGAGCGTACGAGAATGAATAGAGAGATTGTTAGATGATTTACCTTGAGGGATTGTCCTCTACTTATAGAGATTGGGAAGAAGCATGGAGGTACCAGGACTCAGGGAAATAGATCGCCAATAGGACTGGCAAGTGTCGCTTTGAGGAACACCTAGGTCATAGACTCCGAGTAGGAGTGGGAGATTATAGTCAAGGAAACCAAGTCGGTCCACAGTAAGAGTGACTCGTGTCGCCATACGAGTGGTCGTATGGCCGTGATGATCGGCATCGTATTGTACTAGGAGAGGGACTCCTCTGACGTGACATAGTTGCCTTAGGACTCTGACCTCCGACTAAGATTCGTAACCGAGTAGGTCTATACCTCCGACCGACACCATGTCCTAACAGGACTGTGACTCCGAGCGGTGTAAGCCAAGTGCAATACATCATTCGTGGTCGGCTCCGATGATAAAGGTAGCCACATGTAAGATTTTAAGTGGATGATGTTTTTCCCATATAATAGATGCCCCTTGTGCTGTCGGATTCAAGGAATTTGATAGTGCAAATATACTGAACAAAAATATCAAGATCCGCTCGGATACTTCGAAAGGCCGATCGGTCGCAACCGTTGGTCGTACCAACGTCCTTCAAGAATTCCCCATTACGATCGGAACTCCCAAGCGAGTGGATGGCAGTTGTCATCAATTATCCCCACAACCAGACATTGTACAGAATCCGAGGAATCAGACCCGCGAACCGTTGCTCTGCTCAACCGTTGATCTTTAAGCGATCCGAACCGCCACGTTAATCTGACAGTTGCGAACTAATCGGCGCACCTCGAAACGAGGCACCATAAATAACCGTTACAATCGCGAACGATCGGCTCCATCGGATGGTGGAGATCGAATCCGATTGTCTCGAGAGCCGGCGCCATAATTATCCTCAGTCATTATTGCGGCTGACGTCAACCTGTCACGTCGCGCCCGGCACGGCAGACGTTAAGCCACTACTATTTCGCTACGTGGTCAGAATCCAAAAAGTTAAATTTCAAACTCGACGCTTATAAATATGTTCCAAACACTTTCATTCGATCATTTGGACGAGCTGAGATCGGAGTCTTTGTCACCTGGTCGGAGATTTCACAAACCTTCAAGTCCGTCGTGCGTCTTCTTTTCCATTTTTCAAACAGTAAGTCTTCTCTTGCTTGTCCTTCCTTCCTTTGTCTCTTCCGGTTTCTTTTTCCTTTTCATGCTTGCTAGTTCTGTTTCGTCCAATAGTGTCAGACCTCTAGGAATAGTGAGAGAGTGAACCTATGGCCCAGTACCGGACCTCTTCTTCGGAGAGGTCGTCCGACTCGATGGATGGGTTTTCGGTCGCCCCCGAGCCTCCTAGTAGGAAGAGGAGAGCTCGAGACTCCGTCAGCCTAGAGTTTGGGTCGGAGACCACCGAGTTGGAAGACTCTAGTGGGAGGTCCAATGCCCGCAAATCTCCTGAAGTCGTCTCTTCGGCTTCTGGTCCGGCATCTGAAGAGGAACTTGAGCAAGGTTCCTCTGACGTCGCCGAGCGTAGTCACCCAGCTGGCACTTCTGCTTGGAGGGATCCTTACTAAAGGAGTGGCCGTTCTGACATTCCACCTGTTGATAAACTTCCCACGTGGAGGGTGCTGAGCAAGGTCATGTCTGATACGGCCTTGACTCAAATCTGCAGAACCTATCAATTAAAGGAGCCGATGACCGACATCTTGGTCCAACTCCCATCCTCTGAGGAGAGGGCTTACAGCCTGAACCTCTTGGAGGTCTGCGTGTACGAACACGCTTTGAAGTCTGGACTTCGTTTCCCCCTTCACCCCCTTGTAGTCGATATCCTGAAGGTGTATCGCATCGCTCCATCCCAATTGACTCCGAACGGGTGGCGGTGTATTTACACCTTCATCATGTTCGTCCTCCGACTGGGAGAAACTCCGACCGTGAACCTGTTCCGGTCTCTTTTCCAGTTCTCCAGCCTGATCGAGACCTGCTCCATGAGTGGGTGGTATTACTTCAGCCAAAGGAATGCGAAGAAGCTTCCAGCGATCTCTCAGAAACCCTCTTCCATCCACGGGTAGAAAGAGAAGTTTTTCTTTGTGGGCCCTCCGACAGGTGGCCCTGCTCTGCCTCTGTCCAATGCGTGGCTGGTGGTCGACGCGATAGGGTTCAACAATGTCCCTTTCTTGACCACGGAGGAGAGGCAGACCGATCGCAAGGTATTGGAGGGCCAGACCGTTCGGTATGCCTACCTAGCGGATCTCCTGAAGTTGGCCGAGCACGGCTTGCTAGGTAAGTTTTATCTCTCACTGTTGGAGTCCGATCAGATATTTTACCATCAGTACTGACTGTTTGCTTGGTTCTTTTGTTGCAGTGAACTTCTCCAACGATCAGCTGGTTGCCCGGATCTTGCACAAGCGGGCCGCCGAAGTCGGGAAGCAAACCAATCGGAGAGACGATCAAGCCGGCGGGGCCGCCCCACGGAGGCGGGCGATGGCAGACGACCCCAAGGGCAACAAGCCCATGGTTGAGGGTCCATCGAAGAAGAAGATCTGGTCGGCCCAAGAACTACCGGCCGATATTTACAAGTCCAGGCCAACCGTAAGGGTTGGTCGGCCTGAGGAGGACAAAAAGGGGGCTGCGACTAAGGAAGTCCAGCCCCTTCGGGCGATTAAGGTGGTCGATCTGACCGATGCTGCCGATTTGACGACGCAAGGGGAGTCTGTTCCCCCGAGGAAGGGCGACTCCAAGAAGAAGGCGGGGGCGGCGGTGTTGGCTCCACCGCTCGTCCTGAAGTACACCGACTCGGTGTTCAAAAGCACAAGGGTGGCCAGGATTATGCTAACCGAGAACCGCCTCCTGGAGGACGTGGCGTTCACCTCTTCTCTAGAGATGACCAACCTGCTGAAGAGGATCTTCCTCTCCAGCACCCAGGTATGATAACCAGCCCTTTTTTCTTCCAAACTTACTTTTACTTAGCTGTTAGAATTTTTATTAACTGTTCCATTCTTCTGGTATGTAGGGTAGCAACCTCGTGGCCGAGCTTTGCTAGAAAGCTGCGGGCAGCTCTGAAGGCTTCCGAAGACAAGCTGGCTGAGAAGACCTCCGAGGTCGAAGGCCTTGCTTTGGAGAAGTCCAACCTCCAGACTTCTTTGGACAAAGCCGAGGATGCCCTTTAGGAGGAACACCGAAGGGTGCACCAGGCCGAGGAGAGATTGCGAGTGGCTGAGGATGCCAAGCGGAAGGTCGAAGACGTCGCCAGGCTGGCCAAGGTGGCGTTGGCTAAGGCGGAGGAGTTCCAGGCGGAGATCCAAGACCAGGCCGTGGCTGACTATCGATCGTCGTCTCAGTATGCCGACGACTTGGAGGAGATCGCCAGCGGGTTCTTCTAGAAAGGGGCTATCTACCTGAAGGAGCAGCTCGCTGGGAAGGGCGTGGTCTTCGACTACTCGGACTATCCGATCCTGACCGAGGGAGAAGTGGTGGAGCCTGTAAGACCCGTGTCAAACTAACCCGGTTTTACCACCTTGAACCAGGTCTACCCATCATGGTCGAGTCAAATGGACCAAGGGCGTGAAGGAGAGCGAGATCCCAGGTATCAAATCGACCCAAAAACACTTAAAATAGAGGAAGGGTCGCATACCCAGCTAAACAGGGGTCGACCCTCCCAAATCAGAAACTCAGACCCTTAAAATTTGGGAGAGGGTCGGACAGTGTCAGACCACAGGGTCGACGGGATCATCGACCCTCACTTGTCGCCGAAACTGAAATTAGGAAATTTCTTAATTTTCGATTGGGATTCTTTCCAAATCTCAATGGGACTATTATAGGACATTCCTACTCTATTTAAAGGAAGTCCCTAAGCCACTTTCACTCCTTTCACAACCCTAATTGAATTGAGAGAAAGAGAGAAGAAGGAAAAGAGGAAGAAAAGAGGCAAGGAAGAAGGCTTAGCAAAAAGGAGAAGAATTTTCAGAGAAAAGTAATCTTCTCAGGTATGGATACTAATTTCATGAGTTTCTACAGACCTTAGGTTAGATATGGTTGAGTGTAGGATTTCGGAGAAACCCAAACCATCCATTCATGGTTAAGTTTTCATGGAAAATCCTAGGATAATGCATGAAAGCCATCTAGGAGGATGAATCATGGTTTCAGACCATGGAATGAATGTTTAATGGAATGTGGAAGCAAGCCATAGGACCCCAAACACGAAGAATGAATTAAAAAGTAGAAATTGGACCAGAGTGCACCGAGAGTCGCACACAGGGTCGATAGACCTATCGACCCTAGGCACCCTGACCATCGACCCTCGGCATTCGGGAAGTTCAGACAGAGGGTAGGGTCGATAGACCCATCGACCCTATGTATCCTGAGCATCGATCCTCTGATCGACCCTCAGTTAACAGCATGGTTTTTAAATTCAGAATTAATTCTACTTAAATTCTATCGACTTTGTTAGGTTTGCTAGCATTATAATAACACTGTAGAGGTGATTTTAAAGGTTGAAAAAGTATCTTATAGCAAACTAAGGTGAGGAACCTTAACTCCAAACTAAATCGATTAATAATAAACTGTTTTCTAGTTCTTGAGTCCTATGCCATGTTTGATTCTATGCGAATATATTTGTAATGTGCATACAGCATGCCATCCAATATTTCTATTACTTGTTCATGCATATTTACTTTATTGTTTATAACATGATGATGATGATGATGATGATGATGATGATGATAGGAATAAGCATGTGCTTGTATGTGTGTGGTTGATGTACTTGATGCGAGCGAGTATCAGGGGAGGTGTGATGAGAACGTCAATAAACGTTAACCTTTGGTGGGTCTCAGCACTTTAGCTCTATCTCTAACTCAAGTCTTGTGCATTGACATCGTCGTATCGCCATTACCTTAGCAGAACTATTGTGTCGTAGGGTATCAGGGGAGGTGGTCTCGGTCCTTGTAGTCTCTGACTCTACCGGGGGGCCTTAGCTCTATCTCTATGGACATTCTGAGGGATGCTGGGGTGAGGCATGGATACACTGTTTGTCATTAGGATTGGTTAGTAGCGAACCCAGTTTGCAAACCCTCGCTAACAGGGGCTTACGTATTGGTATAGCGTTATATAGCAATAAACGTTAACCTTTGTTGTATAATGTTATGGTAGGGTGGATGGGGACGACGATAAACGTTAACCTTCGGGCGAACTTCCACCCCCTGTGTATAGAGGCGGTGTCAATAAACGTTAATCTTTGACCACCCAAGCTTTCTATTGCGCATTGCAAACTATAAACCAGACCAAAGAGATAAATGAATGTGCATGCATATGTAATGTTGCATTGTTTTGGCTACTCACTGAGCTGTGTTGTGTGCTCACCCCTCGACGTCGAATATTTTTAGTTGATGATGCAGGTTATACAGTTGAAGACTATATGAATGCTTCTACAAACGGGACGGTAGCAGCAATGGACGCTGAAGCTGAAGATGATACACACGACTCCTCTTGCGAGTGCAACTCGTGTGTATTTGACTAGATATTTTTATAGGTTTCTTTATTGGATTTATAAGACATGTATTTGGTACTTAAATATTTATGTCTCAGTTAAACACAGAATAATTTGCTATTATTTATGGATATCATTTTAGTTCTCAGTTCATTTATTTATAAGACTTTCGCTATTGTGTATTTACTCTGATTATGATGGTGAGTGCATGAAGGTTCAGGTAACGCGGGGATAGCCTATTTGAGATCTTGGTTGAACCGTTGGTTATTTAGTGGTTCATCACACCATTCTGAAATGTGCGGAATTGGGGTGTGACAGAGCCGACCGTGCATATGGAGGCCGAGGGTGTGTAGGAGGACGACTTGCCTCCCTACGAGGTTCCTCAGACGCCGATCGTTGAGCTTCTAGACGTGTAGCTGTCGAGCTACATCCTCATTAATCCCACTGCTAAGGACGGGCCTGCTTGAGTGGTCTTCTGCCCGCAGGAGCTACCTTGTACATTTTTTTTCTTTTTTTTTGGTTTGTAATGTAATGTTCTGCCCCTTCGTGGGCTTTGTACTGCTGCCCCTTGTGGGCTTTTATTAATAAAATTCATTTTTTCCAACTCTCTTTGGTGCTGTCACTTTTATTCCTTTTGTATTGTTCGTCTTCGGTGTTGAGTGTTTGTTGTATTGTCCCTACCCCGAAAGTGTTGTCGGCTTGCTGGCTGAGCAGGCCGAGAACACTTAAGTCTTTACTAAGGCATGGGAAGATTTAGGATGTTCCTCTGAGTAGCCGAGCACGTGTAGTTAAAAAGTGATGCGCACTATCATGTCTGCGAACGGAGTCACCTTGTGTTCGCATGCTACTCATACTTGCTCTTCGGTGTGAGTAGGCAGTGTCAATTGCGATCGACATGCTACCCTTACCTGCTTGTGGGTATGGGTAGGCAGAATAGTTTAACACTTGCATGCTGCTCATACCTGCTTATGGGTGTGAGCAGGCGGTGTCATGTATGATCTGCATGCTACCCTTACCTGCTTGTGGGTACGGGTAGGCTGAATGATTGAGCACCTACGTGCTGCTCATACCTACTTGTGGGTGTGAGCAGGCAGTGTCAGTTGTTATCTGCATGCTACCCTTACCTGCTTGTGGGTAGGGGTAGGCAGAATCGGTAATCGTCTGCGTGCTACTCATACCTTTTTGAGGGTATGGGTAGGCAGAGTCACCGAGGGCCGACGTGCTACTCAGGCCTGCTTGAGGGCGCGAGTAGGTCGACTGTGCCGAAAGGAACGGCTATGTCAATTGCTGCGAGTTATGGGCTGAAGGACAATACTTTTTGTATTTAAATTGAACTAAGCGGGTGCCCCTAGGGGGTCCGGCGTACAACTGAGACCACTTAACTTAAAAAGAAAGTTGAAAACTACCATATTGGCCAGGACAGGTCGGCCGACAGGACAAAACAAAACAACTTAACAACTATTCATTGGTAATACTTGCGAAGATTGGTGGCATGCCAAGTCCTCGGTATTTCTTCACCGCCGAGGGTCGTCAGCTTGTATGATCCTGGTCGGCCGGTTCTGAGGACGCGGTAAGGACCTTCCCAATTTCGGATCATCTTCCCTTAATTATTGTGGTCAGAGACGGCTGCTTTTTGGAGGACGAGGTCTCCGACCCTGAACTGCTTTGGTCGGACTGTCTTATCGTAGTGCTGAGCGGTCGTTTGTTGGTATGCTGTCGACTCCCACACATCCTCTAGATTGTCCAAGTTAGTTTGGAGATCTTCTGAGTTGGTATCTTCATTGAAGTTTAACATCCGAAAAGTGGGATGAAATACCTCGACTGGGACAACTGCCTCCGTGCCGAAGGCAAGCATGAAGGGAGTTTTGCCCGTAGGTGTCCTGATTGTTGTCCTGTATGACCAGACGATGCTTGGTAACATGTCGACCCACTTCTCCTTTTCGTCTGCCACCATCTTCTTCAGACCAGAAAATATGATTTTATTTGCCGCCTCAGTCTGTCCGCTTGTTTGCTGGTGGCCGACCAACCCAAACCGATGGTCGATCCTAAACTCCGTGTAGAAGTTCACGAATGATGCAATGGCAAACTGAGTTCCATTGTCTGTCACAAGGATTCTGGGCACACCGAATCTATACACGACAGAGTGTCTGAAGAATTGCTCCACCTTGGTTGCGTCAATTTTGGCAACAGCTTCGACTTCAATCCACTTTGTGAAGTAGTCAATGGCCACAATGACATACTTCCACTGATATGTTACCTTGGAGAAGGGCCCCATGATGTCCATGCCCTAGATGGCAAAAGGGAGAGGACTGGTGATCGGTTGCAGAGGTGTGGCCGGAGCATGTGGGACGGGTGCATAGAACTGGCACTTGTCGCACTTGCGCAATAGTTCGATGCAGTCATCATGCATTTTGGGCCAGTGGTAGCCTTGCCGAAGGATCTTTGGAATAATGACCAGCCTCCTTGGTGTCAACCACAGATTCCTTCGTAGACCTCCTTCATAACTTGCTCGGCTTTGTCCAATCGGAGACACCGAAGTAATGGAATGGTATAGGATCTCTTGTACAACACATCATTGTGGATGGTGTACTGCCTGGACCGGGCTTGGATGCGCCGTGCGTCTTTCCTGTCGTCTGGAAGTGCACCTGTTCGGAGGTAGTGGTAGATGTCGTCGTACCAGCTAGAGATGGCTTCGATTGGTGCAACTTCCTCTTTGGCAGAGCTGCTGGCGTGCTCCAATAGCTCCACGTACACGACAGAGTCCATCCCTGAGATGTCTTCCAGGGACAACCTAGACAGTTCGTCTGCTTCGGTGTTCTCGTCCTGGCACACGTACTGCAGCTCAATACTTCAGAAGGCTGTGATGGCTGAGTTGACCTTATCCAGGTACTTCTGCATCTCTGGTTGCCTGACTTCATAGTCGCCCTGTACTTGTCGGATGACTAGCTGCAAGTCACCTTGGACTATGAGCCGCCAAACAGTCAGGCTTTTTGCTAGTCTGAGGCCGGCCAGTAAAGCCTTGTACTCGGCTTCATTGTTCGTAGCACAGAATCCAAATCTCACTGCTGATCGGATTTTGAAACCTTCTGGGTTTGTCAGTATTACTCTCACACCTGTTCGGCCGTCCATAGAGGATCCGTCCACCTGCAGTGTCCACGGGGCCTCGGTTGGTTCTGGAGCATTCCCTGTTGGAGGTTCGATAACTACTTCCTCGGCCAGGGTGCTCTCGACAACGAAGTCTGCCAATGTCTGGGCTTTGATGGCGGTTCTAGGGACGTACTTTATCTCGAACTCGTCGAGCTCCACTACCAAATTTATGAGCCGACCGGATATGTCAGGCTTTGTAACACCTTCTTCAGAGGTGTGTTGGTAAGCACAGAGATAGGGTATACTTGGAAGTATGGTCAGAGTTTCCGCACAGCTGTCACTAGGGCAAGCGCAATTTTTTCAATGGGCTTGTATCTGGTCTCTGCGTCCAACAACACCTTGTTGACATAGTATATCGACTGTTGTACCCTATCTTTCTCTTTCAGCAGCACGACACTCACCGCTTGGTCGGAGACTCCGAGGTAAAGTTGCAAGTCATCTCCAGGATTGGGTTTCACCAGCAGAGGCGGTGAGGACAAGTAAGCCTTGAGGTCCTCGAAGGCTTTCTGGCACTCTTCAGTCCATTCGAACTTCCTAGCTCCTTTTAGTGTTTTGAAGAAGGGAAGGCATTATTCGGCCAACTTTGGCATGAAGCGGCCGAGTGCGGCTATGCAACCGTTCAACTCTTGTACCTGTTTGGGTCTGGTCGGCGAGGCCATGTTCAAGATGGTCGTGATCTTTGAGGGGTTGGCTTCTATTCCCCTCTCTGAGACCATGAAACCCAAGAATTTTTTAGACGCGACTCCGAAGGTACACTTGGTGGGATTCAGCTTCATGTTGTGTCTGCGGAGGACTTGGAATGCTTCGTCGAGGTCGGCTAGATGATGGTCGGCTTGCTGACTCTTTACTAGGTAGTCGTCAACATATACCTCCATGTTTCGTCCGATTTAATTTTTGAACACTTTGTTCACCAACCTTTGGTAGGTGGCTCCTGCGTTCTTTAGGCCAAAATGCATGATACTATAGCAGAATAGCCCCTGGTTGGTGATGAAGGAGGTGCACTCCTCGTCAGCCTTCCTCATCTTGATCTGATTGTATCCTGAGTATGCGTCAAGGAAACTGAGCTGCTCGTGCCCAGCTGTAGCATCTATCAACTAGTCGATGCACGGCAGTGGATAGATATCTTTAGGACAGGCCTTGTTGAGGTCTGTAAAATCTATGCAGATCCTTCACTTTTCGCTTGCCTTGGCACCATGACTATGTTCGCCAGTCAATCTGGATAAGCTACCTCCCATATGAAGTCGGCCGCTAGCAACTTCTGGACTTCCTCGTCTATGACAAACTGTCAAGTAAATGTGAAGCTCCTCTTCTTCTGTCTGATTGGTCGGTGTTGGGGGTCAACAGTCAGGTGATGTTCGATCACTTCTCTAGGAATTCCTGGCATCTCAGAGGTCAACCATTCAAACACATCTAGGTTTTGCCTCAGGAATCCAATCAGCTCCTCCCTCTGGTCCTCAGGTAGCAAGGAGCCGACCTGGAATGTCTTTTCGGGCTGAACGTCCGCCACTGGGATTTTCTCTAACTCCTCGACGGGCTTTCCCCTGCTCGGTGGGTCATTATCTCGGACATCCACTATGTGGACTGGTGCTGCTTTCAGGGCTCTTTGACTATTTTTCAGCTTGATTGTGTACCATCTTCTGGATGTCACTAGGTCCGTTTGGCATTCTCCGACACCGTTTAATGTCAAAAACATCATCACCAAATAGTAGGTGGACATGCATGCCTTGAGCTTGTTCAAGGATGGGTGGCCGAGGATCACATTGTAGGAGGAAGGCCGATCTACCACCATAAATTCGACCATCACCCTCTGTTGCCTGGGTTTTTGGCCGAGTATCACAGGAAATTGAATGCCTCCTTTCACCGTTACTGGGTCCCCGAAAAAGCTAATAAGATCAAAGGTGACCAGTTAGAGCTAAATCGGATTGACCGTATCTTTTTAACAGATACAGGGGATAAGTCTGCTCCAGAATTCTAAATTTCTTCACAAATTCCAAAGCCCCGATATCAGAAGTTAGCATCTTAGCTAGGGAGATTTTCAATCCCAACTGGTCCATAATATCCCTATCGTCTCCTAGCTGCATCCTTTGGTACGCATGGTAGAATATATATCTACCGAGCTCCATGTGTCTACCAAGCACTTAGCCACATCGTAGTGTCCAATCTCAGCAGTGAAGACAATGGCATCTTCATGGGGGACTACCACGTTGACGAGGTCTTCGTCACTGAAGGTGATGATTTCTCCAGTCCGTGCCTTTTTGGATAGCCACTCCGTTTTTGCCACTAGACGAGAGTAGGCTTTGGCCGACCTATTAGATGTGTTCCCGACTGCCGGTCCTCCTATGATTATGAGGATTGTCTTTCCCTCGGCTTTGGGCCACTTTGTAATGGCATAGACGCCACTTTCTCCAAGAATACGCAGGCCCGTAGATGTTCGTGGTCGGTCCTTTGGTTGAGGACTACCAACGAATCGTCGATCGAATTTTCTTCTCTTTGACACCGGGCGGAACCTCCTCCTACTTCTGCCCCTACTTTCTAGTTCAGACCAGGACGAGAAGGACCCGAACTGGATATGTTGTCTGCCCCTTAACTGTTCTTTCACTGGTATTCTAACTGGCTCTGCTCCATATGACCCTCCGATCGTACCAAACTGAACGGCACCGACCCACTGTCTGGGAGCCGCAGGACCTCCCTTGGGATCTCGATCATCCCTTTGAGCTGCATTTTGGTCCTCGTCTGCATCCGTTCGACATTCGTTTGGCTGCTGGTTCCTCAGAGGTGGAGGGGGTAGCCCGGGATCTTTTCGAGTTGGTGCTGGCCCCAGTGTCTCTGACGAAATTGCGGTAGTAACCCTGCCGGATGAGATCCTCAATTTCCCCCTTGAGGTACTTGCACTCATCCGTGTCGTGACCATGGTCGCGATGGAAGCGACAGTATCTGGAATGGTCTTTATTCCTTCATTCACTTAGAGGTGTCGGAGGTGGTCGGGGGTTTTGATCATTCCTAATTACCTCCAGGATCTTTGTCATCGAAGTGGTGAGCGGAGTATAGTAATCGAAGGTCTTGTACGGGTGTCGGTGTACCTGTTTTTTGTCAGACCTTTGCTTTTTGGGGTCGCTGGAGTTCTGTGTCTAGTCTACCAACTCGGATCTCTTTTTGTCCGCCGGCTTTTGGTCGGTATTCAAGGTGTTGATCGCATTGTTTTTATGGCCTTGGTCGTTTTTTCTGCTGAAGTGTACTTCTCGCATCTGGCCAGCAGGTCGTCCAAGTTCTTCGGAGGATTTTTGGCAAGGGACCAACAAAGCTGCCCGTCCATCACTTCGGCCAGCAAGCTGGACATATGCACTGCAGGCTCGACATCCTTGATCTCCAGCACTTCGGCATTGAAGCGCTTGATGAAGTCCCGTAGGGACTTGTCCTTCTGTTGCTTGACCATCGACAAGTGGTAGTATGTCTTTTTGCGCACCCGGCTGGCCTGGAAGTGCGTTAAAAACTTGTTCGACAGCTGTTTGAACAAAGTGATGCTCCTCAAAGGCAGGTTGTTAAACCACGTGTGAGCAGTGCCTCTGAGCGTCGAAGGAAACGCTTTGCAGATCAGGCTATCGCTGAGAGGGTAAAAGAGCGTCGTGGAGATGAATGCGTCTAGATGCTGCTCGGGGTCAGTGCTCTCATTGTAGGAGTCCAGGACGAGCATCTTGAAATTTTCAGGAGGGGGAGCCCTCATGATCTCGTCAGAAAGTGTTGTGACGGCTGTGTAGGCCGTCCTCGATGGAGCAACTCGGTTCTACTTCACCTGCTGGAGTCGTGTAGTTAATTCCAACAACTGTCGCTCGACCTCTGACTGAGGAGTGGCTGGTGGTGGCGCTGCGACGTTCGTCGACGTCTCCACATTGGCTCTCTACTGGCGGAGGGCATTGAGGAAGGACCTCGCGTCTCTATCCGGCAGAGGGGGTACTCCATGCGCTCCCTACGCCTGATGACGATCGGCGGGATGATGCCGAGCAGATGACCCAGCCACACTCCGTGCAAGGTGATGAGAATCCCTGCTCTGATCACGAGATCCCATGGGAGGATTACTCGGTGTGGCTCTGACTGGCGCTGCCGGGGCAGGTTGCTGATGAACCCCTGACTGGGCCGCTCGTGGTGCCGGTACGGGCGGAGAGTTTACTCCTGCTCCTCCGGTGATCGAATTACTTGCTCAAGCACCCCTCAAGGCTCGAGCCAACTAATCGATCTGCTACCTCAGCTCGTCGAATTGCTGATGAGTCACGTACTGAGGTGGTGGTTACGGCACCGTCACCGTTGGTGTCAGCGCAGGTGTTGGGGTATGGTTTGTCCCCAGCGTACTTGCGCTGCTATCAACCTGAACTTGCACGGACGATTCAAATGGTTGGTGTGAAGCTTGGGCACGAGTTCTCCTGTGTGCCATTGAACGTAGTTTGAGATTGAGATCCTCGTGCGCTGTTCATCAAACTCAATCAAGAGGGCCCCATGGTGGGCGCCAAACTGTTACGGTCAGAAATCGCCCGATGGTCTGTGATCCGAGCAACCTGTAATTACAGAGATAAGACAACGGAGTTGGACGACTAAGCCCTGGGTACACTCCAATGCCTAAGTCAGATTCTCAATATAAACAGTTAAGAGATAGCGGGAAGCTATCTCCAGTTTAGATAAAGAGGGGAACGATGAGAGAGTTTGAGCGTACGAGAATAAATGGAGAGATTGTTAGATGATTTACCTTGAGGGATCGTCCTCTACTTATAGAGATTGGGAAGAAGCATGGAGGTACCAGGACTCAGGAAAATAGATCACCAATAGGACTGCCAAGTGTCGCTTTAAGGGACACCCAGGTCATAGACTCCGAGTAGGAGTGAGAGACTATAGCCAAGGAATCCAAGTCGGTCCACAATAAGAGTGACTCGTGTCGCCATACGAATGGTCGTATGGCTGTGATGATCTGCATCATATTGTACTAGGAGAGGGACTCCTCTGATGTGACATAGTTGCCTTAGGACTCTGACCTCTGATTAAGAATCGTAACCGAATAGGTCTATACCTCCGACCGGCACCGTGTCCTAACAGGACTGTGACTCCGAGCGATGTAAGCCGAGTGCAATACATCATTCGTGGTCGGCTCCGAAGTTAAAGGTAGCCACGTGTAAGATTTTAAATGGATGATGTTTTTCCCACATAACACAATGTATATGACTCTTTTATAAAGTTACATATGTGATAACAAAATGGGTTGAATCCCATGATTATAGGAACTGTACAAACAGACTACGTACAATAAGAATTCTAATTCTAAGTGACTCTCTCTTAATGCTGTGAGCATTCTAGAGACGACTGTGAGCATTCCAGAAACGAAGAATATTCCTCGGTATTATCTTCTTCTATTAGATGTATTGTTATAGTTGCATGAGAACTGGAATCGGTCTCATTAGCCTCCTTTAAGAGAAACGATGGTAGACACAGTTGAAGCTTGGACTATAAGAACTGCAACCGTATGGAGCTGAGTCGTTTGGTGAATATATCTACAAGTAGATCTTTGCTACATATGTATTTGATATCAATTACCTTTTGTCCGACCAACTCCCTGATGTAGTGGTAATCAATAGCTACATGCTTGGTTCTTGCATGAAACACAGGATTAAAAGCTACAGCTATTGCAGAAACATTATCATACCAAATCACAGGAAGAGCTTGTAGTGGACAGTAGAGTTCACAAAATAGGGAACATAGCCATACAAGTTCAGTAGATGTTTGAGCTAAGCACCTATATTCAGCCTCAGATGACGATCAAGCTACTGTGGCTTGTTTCTTGGCACTCCATGCAATGGGGTTATAGCCAAGAAAGACACAATATCCCTCGATCGATCATCTATCGATAGGGCAGCTGGCCCAGTCAGCATCACAGTATGCTTTAAAGGTCATAGGTCCAGATTGCAGATGAAGGCTCACAGTAAGGGTCCCTTTAAAAAAATCAAAGAATGCAATTGACTGCACAAATATGAGCTTCGGTTGGTGCCTTGAGAAACTGAGAAGCTTGATTAACCGCATATGTAACGTCAGGTCGTATAAGGGTAACATATCGTAGTACACTTACAAAACTTCTGTAAGAAGTGACATCTATGAGGAGGGGGCTGTCATCAAGGCCCAACTTAGCTGTGGTAGCAAGGGTGCCAACAGGTTTATAGCCAACCATGTTTGCACTCTTGAGCAGCTCAAGAATATATCTAGATTGGTCCAAATACAGACCGGTGGCATCCCGAGTGACATATACCCAAAAAATGTGATAAAGGCCCCAGATCTTTCATTTTGAAGTATTGGCCTAGAAAGTGCATCAGATGCCGAATCCTACTGGGTAGAGTACTAGTGATAATAATATCATCCACATAGAGTAACAAATACAAAGTTATAGACTGCACATGATAGATCTGAGCAGGAAACGTGAAAACCATAATCCAAAGGCAAATCTGACATACCACGCACGTCGGGCTTGATGAAGGCCATAGATAGCTTTCTGCATAAGACATACACGGTTGTGGGATCAATGTATCTTTGGGGTTGCATCATATATATAGTTTTCTTAAGCTCACTGTGCAGGAAAGCACACTCAACATCCATTTGTTAGATATGCTACTGATTCAATACTAGAAGAGACAGAATGGTACAAATCATTGTCAGTTTGACCACCAGATTAAATATTTCACTGAAGTCAATATCCGGTTGTTGTTGAAAGCCTTTGGCCACCAACCTGGCCTTATAACAACCAATAGAGCCATCAGAGTTCCTTTTAACTTAGTACACCCACTTACATTGGATGAGATTCATAGGCGATTGAAATGGGACCAACTACCACGTCTATTGTTGCTAAAGAGCATTGAATTCATTATCCATGGCCTGATGGCTTACATGGTGTTTAGATGCCTTAGAATAACACGTTAGTTCCTGTAAAAGAAAAGAGGTAAGAGCACAAGGAATGGGATATGATGTAAGAGTGAAGACCTTCTTCTTAGAGATACCAGACTTGGAATGAATCTGCATGGAGTGAGTGGGGACCGGCTGGGGGGGATGGAAGATGGAATGGAAGGATCAATTTGTTGGTGGAGTATGGTCTCAGCTAGGGATAACATAAGCACCCAAAGGTTCTCAAGAATGAGTAATCTGGTTTGGTTTTCATTATTATTTCAAATGGATTGGTTGTGGGATTGTGACAAATTGACATTTTATTAATGAGGTATAAAAAGGTAGTGAAAGATTCTAGCCAAAATTTAGAAGGCATATGTGCTTGGGCTAGTAGAGTTAAACCTGTCTCGACGAGATGTCGGTGTATGCACTCTACTACCCCATTCTGCTCAGGTGTATAGGGACAATGATTATTGTAAGGACGAATGTTTTTGTAATTGTATGAAATGGTTGAAATATATATAAAAAAAATCAAAATAAAGTTGCCACCTAGATAAGGTCTAGGACCTATATATAATTTCTCATATGAGAAATACTAATGACTCACGTAATGGATTAAGGCTTATGGTCAAACCAGAGTAACAATGGGTAAGTGTCATGTTACAATTTGGGAAGGTATTAGGCACCCAAATTGCCTAATCCGAAGATTAGTTTTCATATACTATCATTTCTTATCCTAATTTAAATTACAGGCAATGGCTAAACAACTTTTAATAGGCACCAGACCTAGGTTCTAGATATATTTCAATATAGGAGCAAGCTATACAATTGTGAATATAATAGAAAGAAGAATTAAAATGTGATATTGATCAGAAATAAAATGATTGGATGACGGATCAATCAGTCAATTTTGGATAACAAGTGCACAACTCTCGACATGTTGACAGACAAAAATCATTTTCAGCTATTGAAGCATAGTCCAAAACTTAAATGCAATGACTTTGAAATTAAAAAAAATAAAATTATATTAAAGTAAATTAGTTTAGGACTAAACTCGAATGGTAAGCACTCAAGCTACCTACGTATCTCAGGATAAGCCCAAGAATCAAGCCCAACGTAGTTCAACCGCTTGGGTTGGTAAGATGGTAGATCCCTATAGCCACTAGTCAAGCTAATAGGTCATCTAAGTTTAGGATATTGAATAGACTCCTACAATCACTAGTCAAAATGATAGACCGTCTATGTAAAGAACATCGAATAGACTTTTACAGCCACTAGTCAAGCTGGTAGACCGTCTATATAAAGCAATCGAATAGACTTCTACAGCCGCTAGTCAAGCTAGTAGACTGTCTATGTAAAGCAATCGAATAGACATCTACAGCCACTAATCAAGCTGGGAGACCGTCTATGTAAAAAAAGGGTTTGAAAGGGACTTCCATGCGATGATGAAATGCTTGTCCAAGGTTGAAAGGGATTTCCATGTGATGATGCAATGCTTGCCCAAGGTTCCATGCGAAGATGGAGAATTGAAATGAATTTGAAATTTAAAAAATTAAATTTGAAATTAAATTGAATTTGAAATTGAAATTGAGTTTGGAATTGGAATTGAAATTGAAATTGAAATTAGATTTGGAATTTAAATCAAAATTGAAACAGAAATTGAATTGAAATTGAATTTTTGAAATTGAATTGAATTTGAAATTGACATTGAAATTGAAATTGAAATTGGAATTGAAATTGAATTAAATTTGATTTTTCTTGAAATTTGAATTTTTTGAAATTATGCTTGATGATTGAAATAGTAAAATTTGGAAAAAACACAATTTTGAAGCCAGTGTGCAAAATATAAATACATTATGATGCAAATTGGGTATTATTGCAACCCTCATTGTAATTGGACTGAGCTTGGGTAATGGACCCCCAGGTAGCCTACGTATCTCGGGGTGAGGTCCGAGAATCAAGCTCATACGTAGTTCGGAATGAACTACACCTAAAAAAATAAAAACAATCTCTATTTGTCAACATGTGAGAGTGTACTCTCGATATTGGAAAATAGGCATCTGAGCCTCGCTTTATTCTTACATACATCCATACGTCTATATTTATTCGCGCATCACAAGCGCGTGAGCCCGCATTGCACGGAAATAATTAAAAAAAATTATAGAAATTCCTACGGGATATATAAGTAGGGATTGGGGATCAAAACTATTTAATACATTTTTCTTTCGCATTATGGGATACATTGAAAGGGTAGGGGACGTCCTAGTCTATTCCATCCGTCACTACGCTAGGATGGCAAGTGCCGTATACATATCGTGTTACCCACCCGCATCGAATAATTATGGGTGCACGATGGCCGAGCCCATATACCACATAAAATAAAGACATAAAGTAGGGACGTTACCTGCCTGTGAGTAGAGGTGGACCTTTGAGATAATAAGAAAGATGTGGCACCTATCCAATGTTGTGCATAGTGAATGGAAGTAATCAAGTGACACATTTGTCACTCGAAGACATGAATACAAATAAATAAAATATCCAAGAGTACAAGACCATATGTAAAACAGATCATTAAACCAACAATCTAATACTGTGAGATGACTTAATAGAAAATATGTAAATCCAATAGGAAATAGAAACCAGGTCTTTATAGTAAAAAATGAATTTAATTAAATGAGAACCTAATCAATTGAAATGGGAATAATCTAAGAATGAGATTTTATTTAATTAGTGCAAATTCATTGAATTCAGACCGATTTAGTGTGAACCAATCAATTGAAATAAAAAACCAAATTAATATGATGCAAGATTAACAACTAGAATGAAACTAATCCGATTGAAACGGGTTTGGTTTAATTAAACAAGAGACCCAACCAATTAAGATGGGTTTAACCCTATGAAGTAAAAGATTAGTTCTATAACGATGGAATTGACCCAATTCCAGATGGACTTTATAATTAAATTTAATTTTCTTAGGCTTTGTGTATGACTACTTAAATTAATATGAATTAATCAAGTAACCAAGAGATCATAGGTTGACTTCCCCAAGCTAAACTAAACCTATCAAATAACAAACCATTGATCAATTAGTTTATGAAAATCCACATGAATATGAACAATATCAACATAAGCATGGGTTTACACCAATGTGATGACCGAACTATTGAAATTGATTTAACATATACAATTAAACTAATTATCATGGGATTGGACCAATATGGGATGGGATTATTCCAATTAAGGTGGGAATCCAACCAAGTAGGATGACAAAGTGACCTCATAAAAAATAATAAAAAATGGAATTGATTCGATGTAGTAGGGGTCAGTCTATTTGAGATGGACAATCCGATTTAAAATGAAAAATCTCATTTCTGATGGGAACCAATCAATTAAAATGGGAAACCAACCCAATAAGATGGAAAACAAACAATTAAGATGAAATTGATTAATCCGATGATTTTTTTAACCAAATGTCGCTGTGATAAAGAGAAGAAAAGAGCTACAAATTTTCGAATATAATTTCAGTAAATTTTTATCCTAACTCTAAACCTGCGGCAAGACCAAAAAGGAGGGAAATAAAGTTAGAACCATTCATTGAAATGAATTGAAACAACTTTGTCCAAACTGTGGTCACTATAGTCAAGTCTACTTTCTATAAAAAAAAATGCAGAAAAGAGATAACTTGCAATAGCAGAAAAAAGAAAATAAAAAATAAAAATATAAAATAAACAAAAAAAATAGAAATAAATATAAAATGTCATTAAAAGGATAAACACAAATTTTTGGAACACAAAGAATTTGCTTCCTCAGAAGTTGGCACTCTATTGCCTCAGTTCTTTTCACGTACATATCGAGAATGATATATATAGAATATAAGAAAAACCATAAACATTTCAATGGCATTTTCTCAAACATCACATATACTAAGAATAAACCAGAGTCAAGAACAAAAATTGCAAGATTAATCAAAGGAGATAGAGGTATGACATTAACAATAAAATTACAATCAGTCATTTATAATAGAATAAGAAATGTCATGAAGAAAAAATCTAGAACGGGAGAGTGAAGAAAGACAGTACAAAAATCAAATCTAATTTAGAACTGATTAAATAAAAATCAGATTACCACTTACCTTTGATGAAGATCAGAACAACATTCAATTCGTCATCAAGAAAGCTACAGGATCGAATTTTAGACACTGTCACTCATTCTACCAGATCTGATTTCGAGAAATGTCCAACCAAATCTCATCAGACTGATCACATCGAAGAAAGAAAATAGCTCGTTGCCAAAGGAAAAAAAATCAGATTGCCACAGAGAGGAAGTCAGATCTTCATCGTCGAAGGATCAAGAACCAGATTGCCATGAAATGTCAAGGATAGACTCGCCGGTGCCTGAGAGATTCAATGAAATCATGCCGGAGAAGAAAGCAATCTGGTCAAGATACACGATTCAAAACACCTAAAAAATAAACCAAAAACCAGATCTGAGATCTGATTTTCAAGATAGCAAAATAAAACTCAAATCTCAGCAATATTCTAACGAAAGCATGCCTGAGAGGAAACAATCGAGTTAAAAACATGATTCAAAATGCCAAAATAAAGAAAAAAACTAAAAACTAAAACCAGATCTGAGATCTGTTTTTTTTTTCAAAATACCTAAAGGCGGCTCAAATCTTAGATCATTGGAGTCATCTGCCGCTGCACCGTGCCACTGTCACCGTCGCCGTAGCATCAAGCAGCCATCGCCGTCACCGTAGCACCGAGTAGCCATCGCCGTTCCCTTCTCCTTCTTCCCTCTTTCTCTGCTCTCGCCTCTCTCACCCTTTCTCTTTAACTCTCTGTTTTCTCTCCGTTTCGAGCAGATCTGAAAATGACTTTGGCTTTTTTTTTTTTTGTTTTTTTTTTCTTTTTATATCCAAATGAGTTTCCTAAAATACCCTTTGAATCAAACCCCTTTGTTTGGATTCTACCGCAAGTCTTTCTTCTTTTTTTTTCTTTTTTTTATTTGTTTATTTGAATGTTGCTTTATCAATTTTATTGATTAATTAAACAAAAAACAGATTTAGATTTCTTTCTCTTTTATTTTATTTTATTTCATTATTATTATTTATTTATTTATTTATTTATTATTATTATTTAATTATTCATTTGAATGTTTATTTCTTCAATTTCATTGATTAATTAATTAATTAGAATAGGTTTACATTTTTATTTATTTTTTATTTTATCATTATTTTTTATCCTTTTTTTTTGTTTATCTTGTTTATTTTATTTTATCTTTTTTATATTATTATATATCTATTTTATTTATTTATTTATTTATTATTTTATTCATTTATTTATTATTTTATTTATTTTTTTGTTACCTTGAGCTAAGAAAAATCAATTTAATTTGCTCGACAAGCTTGACTCGTCTACAATTATCAAATGAGAATTTATGAACCGATAATAAATTAATTGAAGCATTAGGACAACATAACACATTTTTCAAGTGAAATGAAGAATTAGAAGAAGGAATAGACAATGATCCAACGCGAGATATAGGCAAACCTTGTCCATTGCCAACTTGAACAGAATCTATACCACCATAAGGCACTGCATGTTGTAAATTTTCAATATCTGGTGTGAGATGATTGGTGGCACCTGTGTCTGTATACCATGTGTCAGCACTTTGAAAATTTGTGGAGACTGTGGCTGCAAGTTTTTCTAGAGGATGTCGGCCTTGATAGGCATAGTCCATAAGGTGATAACAGTCTATGGTCATATGGCCTATTTTCTAACAAATTTGACACTTTAGCTTATTGGAATCTCTGTTGGCATGTGGTGATGGTAATTGGCCATGGGTATTGGGGAAGGAGGAGTGCTTCTGGCCTCCTCATCCTCCATAGTTTTTACGCCCTCTGAAGGACGGATGTTGATGTAAGCCAACTTTGGACTTATGGAAATAATGGACTGGGAGAGTGGATTTATACAAAATCAAAGGAATCAAAGGGAAGTGAAGTGTAGAAATAAATTTTGGAATTTTTTTTAAAGGTGAAAATGATATAATTGATGGAAGTAAAGGTGGGGTGACTTACTTCTCTTCTAGGATGTAAATCAACTCCAAATATAGCCTACAACTCTTATAGGATGTAGGTGAAAAATAAAATTCCAACTCTTCTAGGATGAAATGAAACTTCTTCAAGGTTTCAAAGGAGAACTCTCTAGGTTCAAGAATTGTACTTAGGCAAATTTCATTTATAAGAATCACTTCAAATTGTCTCTGCAATATAAACTACTTTGGTGGCCTTTTATAGGCATAATAGAGAAAATAAAAAAAACAATCATATCCTTAAATCCAAGGGCTGAAAATACAAAATAGAAAACAATAAATGATAGATTTAAAAAAATGGATTCTTCCAATGCAAGGGGTTATTCCAATGAGCATTGATGCAAGTTCCAAAGTCTTGATTCAAGGTCCAAGGTATTGATGATAGGTTTAATGTCTTGATGCAAGCTCCAATGTAAAGAAGACTCTAGAAAAATTGAATAGAAAATACCACCTCATTCTCCACTAGAGACTTGAAAGGTCACCAAAAAGGGACTGATTTTAAGGAGCAAGGGCCAGGTTCATTGGTTCTTTTGTAGCTTGGTTCATACCTTGGTCTTGGGCCAAATGGGCTTTGTGAGCTTAGGCTTTGATGCAGGCCGATCTTCGTAGTTGAACTGCATCATTCCCCCTTGTGAGAAAGAATTCGTCTCAAAATTCAAGTCTTCTTCATTGGTAGAATCACCCATAAATGGTGTTAAATGACGCACATTGAAAACATCATGAATCTTCATATGGGGTGGAAGCATGAGCTGATATGCATTGGGATTGATGCATGCAAGAACTTCAAGAGGTCCAATCTTTCGATCACTAAGCTTGTTATAGCTTCCAACTGGATGTCGTTCCGGTGGTAAGTAAGCCCAAACATAATCACCGGGTTCATAGATTACCTCATGGCGTCGCTTATCAAAGGCCTTCTTGTAGAGCTTTGTCTTGTCTTGAAGCTTTTGGTGCATACTTTCATGGATTTGTCTCATTTCAGAAACAATATCATCAACTTTGCCAATTGACTTTTCCAGGAATGGAATGGGTGAGAGGTCAAGTGCCGACTTGGGTTGTCTCCCATAAACAATGACAAAAGGACTATAACCTATAGTTCGATTCATCGAACAATTAAAGGCAAACTCTCCAAGAGATAATCGATTTTCCCAAGAGCGGGGGTTGTCATCGATCAAGGTCCGCAATAAGTTTCCCAAAGATCGGTTGACTACTTCAGTTTGGCCATCTGTTTAAGGGTGGAACACCGTACTAAACTGTAGTTTAGTGCTAATACTTTTCCAAAGTTGCTGCCAAAAATGACTAAGAAATTTTGTATCTCGATCAGAAGTGATAGTCTTAAGGAGACCATGCAATTTGTAAACTTCTTTAAGGAAAAGATCGACGATACGAGATGCATCCATTGTCTTGCGACAAGGAATGAAATGGGCCATCTTTGAGAATCTATCAACCACCACAAAAATTGAATCCATACCTCAAAGTGTGCGTGATAATCCATGGACAAAATCCATAGATATGTCTTCCCAAGGAGTTTGTGGTATGGATAAGGGTAAGTAGAGGCCTGCATTGGTATTTTGTCCCTTTCCCACTTGGTACTTTCGACACTTCATCACATGACGGTGCACATCTTTATTGAGGTGGGGCTAAAAGTACTTGGTCACAACTAAGTGTAGTGTCTTGTTTCTCCCAAAGTGTCCTCCGTTATGTATTTCTTTAATCACCTTTTGCTGTAAGGAATAATTTGGAATGCATAAGCGATTTCCTTTGAAAAAGAAACCATCACAAAGAGTAAAATCGACAAGGACCTTGTCTTTTGCATCTGAGAGGAGTTTGGAGAAGTATTCATCCTCTTCATAAAGCTCTTGAAAAGATTCAAAGCCAAGTATAGTACTACGCATCATGGAGAGCAAACACTTCTTGCGACTAAGAGCATCGACAACTCGATTTTGAACACTGGCCTTGTGCTTGATATGGAAGTTGAATTCTTGAAGATACTCCACCCATTTTGCTCATCGAGAATTGAGCTTTTGTTGACCTGAAATGTACATTAGAGCTTCATGGTCAGTGTACAAAACAAACTCCCTATGAATCAAATATAACCTCCAATGCTCATGGGTATGAAAGAGAGCATAAAACTCTAAATCGTAAGTACTATAATGGAGCTTAGCACCATTCAATTTTTGGCTAAAGAAAGCGATGGGACGTCCTCCTTGACTCAAGACTCCTCCAATGCCAGTTCTGGAAGCATCACAATGTACTTCAAAAATAAGATCAAAATTTGGAAGAGCTAAATCGGGGCAGTGCTTAACTTTTCTTTGAGTTGCTCAAAACTTCGTTGGGCGTCATTGGTCCATTCAAAGACTCCCTTTTTTATGCAAGAAGTGAGTGGGGCTGCTAAAGAACTAAAATGGGCAATGAATCGCTGATAAAAGGATGTCAATCCATGGAAGCTTCGAACATCATGAACATTGGTTGGAGTTGGCCATTCTTGAATCACTTTAATCTTTGCATTATCAACAGAGATGCCATCCTTGGAGATGTTGAAACCTAAGAAGAGAATTTTCACCACCATGAAGTAGCACTTGTCAAGGGCTGCATAGAGACTCTCATTCCTTAGGGTAAGTAGCACTTCTTGGAGGTGCTACAAATGCTCATTAGTAGTCTTACTATAAATAAGAATATCATCAAATAAAACCACAACAAATCTTCCAAGGTAAGGCTTCAAGATTTGGTTCATAAGTCTCATGAAAGTGGATGGGGCATTTGACAATCCAAATGGCATGACTAGCCATTCAAATAGTCCATCTTTGGTCTTGAAAGCCATCTTCCATTCATCTCCCGGTCTGATTCGGATTTGATGATAACCACTTTTCAAATCAAGCTCTGAGAAAATGGTAGAGCTAGATAGATTGTCCAAGCGATCATCAAGGCAGGGAATGGGAAAACGGTACTTGACCGTAATCTTGTTGATGGCTCGGCTATCAACACACATCCTCCATGTTTCATTCTTTTTTAGCACTAAGAATGTAGGCACATCACAAGGACTAAGGCTTTCTCGAATGATCCCTTTAGATAAGAGTTTTGTGACTTGCCGTTGCAACTCGGCATGTTCGGTTGGACTCATCCGGTAACGAGGTAGATGGGGGAGAGGTGCACCAGGTATCAAATCGAGTTGATACTGAATTTCTCTCATCGGAGGGAGACCTGAGGGTAGGTCGAATGGAAATACATCTTAAAACTCACTAATAATGGTTTCACTTGGTCTGGGATGGTTGACATTTGTACATCATACTTTGATTTGGTTAACATTATATACACAACATCTACCCTTTCCATAGCACCATTTACATCCTTTATTGTGAGCAAATTTGGGGTTGGGGAATTTTCCATCATTGGAGACTTGAGCGGCGGCCACCTATCCTTTCTATAGCACATTGCAAACTATAAACCAGACCACAGATATGAATCGAATGCATGCATATGATTGTTGCATTGTTTTGTTTACTCATTGAGCTCAAGTTGGAGAGCCGACCCTCGCGCGTATAATTCTTTTTAGTTTCTGATGTTGCAGGTACTATGATTGAAGATTTTATCTACACGCCAACATATGGACTGGTGGAGGCTATGAAAGAGCAAGCTGTGGAGAATGAACATGGTTCGTTAAGCGAGCTTTTCGACGGTGGATACGTTTAGTGTTTAGTTTTTGGATTTGGATATTGTAATATGTATTAAATTATGTTTTGGTTACTTGGAAATAAATAGAATATTAATTATTTATCATGATTAGACCTCAGTTCATTATCTGTAAGACTTTCGCTATTTATTTTATTATCTCTGATTAATGTGGAATGTGTTTTGGTTTATCATATGTGGGATAACCTATTGTGAGATCCTGATTGAACCGTTGGTTTATTGACGGTTCATCACACCATTCTGGTTTGAGCATAATTTGGGGTGTGACAGTACCACATCTAGATCTTCCATCCTTGGCACCTCAGCAGTGATGTCGACCACAGACATTAAATACCCTACTCCTCTCTTCTCTAGGCATCTCTTAGCTTTTAGGGCAGAGAGGATCAGCTTCCGCTTCCTAGGTAACTTGGTCCCAGTGAAGCTAAACTCCTTGCCTTTACATCTTTAAGCACAAGTTTCCTTTCACCACATAATAAGCTAGCTGAATGATGGCCTAGCCAATCCATTCCCAAGATGACGTCAAAGTCTACCATCTCGAGTTGAACCAAATTTGCTTCTAGGTTTCGGCCCTCAATACTCACTGTACACGGCCCATAATATTCAGTCAACATCACTTCGACTCCCAATGGAGAGCGAACTATCAAGCTTGGGTTCAAACACTTGACAGGTAATTTCATTCGCCTCCCAAAAAAAATAGAAATGAAGGAGTGCATGGCCCCAGAGTCAAAGAGTACTCTGGCAGGTATACCAGCTATATCTATAGTCCCTGAAATTTAGTTATCCCTTAGTTCTACATGCTCAAACATGACAACAGTAAAACAAATAGGAAGGGATAGAATCATACCAGTAACCACATCAGGTGATGCGACTGCCTCTTCAGTGGTGACTGCGAATACCCTTCCTTGCTATGGAGGTTGCTTCCTAGGTAGAGTGCAAGTCCTTGCAATATGACCCAGTTGCTGACAGTTGAAACATTTAATGTTCTGCTCTGTCCAGTGAACTGTGTCGGTGGTGGTGCAGTAGTGTTCCTTGCTGGCACCACAGTGGACTGAGCCCTGTATGGGCGGAATGGTCTTTGATTGCCTCCACCTGAAGTCTCAGTAGCAGGCCTCTTCAGTCCCCTGTTCTGAGCAAAGAAGTTGTCTCTTTGACTGGATTCAATTACTCTGGCAATCTACACAGCTTCATTATATACTTTCTTCTCCATACCCAAGACGTGCTCTCTAATGCTTCCTCGTAATCCCATGGTGAACCTACGAGTCTTGGTTTCTTCTTCTTGCATGCTTGCCGGTGCAAAGAAAAATAGCTCTTCATACCTTTTCTGGTAAGCATCTACAGTCGATTGAGATTGTTGCAGGTTAAGGAATTCCTTCTCCATTTGATCTCTGAAGCTCTTTGGAAAATATTTATCGAAGAAATCTCCCTTGAATACTACCCAATCGATCTGGGTGTGCTTTACCTCTAAGTATGACCGGGTAGAACCCACCAGGCATTTGCATATTCCTTGAGCATGTGCGTAGCAAACAGCCCCTTCTCATCTTCCGTACAAGTCATCAAATGAAAGTTCTTCTCTATTTCAGACACCCATTGTGCAGGCCACAGTGGTTTCCCTGGTTTCCCTGTGAAAGTAGGGGGTTTCAGCTTCAAGAACCTATCCACTGCTCGGCTTAGGTCATTCTGCCCCTGTGCATTCATTCCATACCACGGTGGTGGAATGGATAGATTCCTTGATAGATAGATGACGATGGAAATTGGTGTGGTGGTTGTAGTTTATGTCCATCCATTCAGAAATCTCGAAACAGATCCTCTATTACTTCATCTGAGGTTCCTTGGCCATAGAATCTAATCTGAATTTAATCATCTTCCTTCCAATAATTTCCTTATTAATTAAACATCTTATCAATGGATGTCGAGAAATGTAAGAATCATAATGTTTATCCAACAGTGATTCATTTCCTTCTTTTGAATTCAGTATGATGATGAACACTTGTTTTATCTAGTGAACTTAGGTTTAAAGGATCAGGAGTAAATCTATGGTAATCCAACCGTCATCCAAAGGTCGTTAAGTTATACGATGTTCCAAATACATGGAAGTAGAGATTCTACATCTCTTAACCTCATGGTTATAGGTTCTATCGGGTATATAATGTCATTGGTCAAGGCACTACAAGAGTAAATCTAGAGAAAGTTTTGGTACATCAATAAATCAGGTATAAATAAAAAAGATGTACACTCAACTTGATTAAATATTTAACTGTTCATTCAGTTCATATCTCTATTCATGATGTCGATCATGAGAGTGGCTCAGATTGGTATAATCAGGACTAATTCTAAGGAAATAACATCTATAACTCCAATTGACAGGTTGAATCAAGAAGGTATTCTGTCAAGGTACGAGAATTAGAATCAGGTATGTGCATCCTCTATAATCATAAGAGCAAGTCAAAAATGCACCGCATCCTATATAAACCTATCTAGCTCTTTGGATGTTCTATATTATACTCTTGATACAGTTTCCTTTTCAATTTGGTGGAAGTTTATGATTTTTTTAACCTATCATTATGGTTCCTATCTAGAGCATGACTGTTTATTAATTTCATCTTTAGTATAGTACATTATGCTCTTTCGTATTTAGTCTCAGGCATCAAACAAGTGCTTAAGGTGTGTTCTTATTAAGGCTTTTAAATTTTCCTATCTCAGTTCATCGACTCAGTTAAGTGTAATATGGTCTGTTGGACAGAGCCTAACAGCTCTGATACCAAGTTGTTACACCCTAATTCTGAACCAACCAGAATGGTGTGAGTGAACCGTTACTGAACCAACGGTTCACACCAGGATCTCTATAAGACCGTGTCCACTCATACAAACCATTGCACATAACCACAATCAGAATACAATAAATACAACGAAAGTTTTTAAATAAATGAACTGAGTAAGCTATTGATAAATTTAATAAAATATCCAATTATTCAATGACCAAAACTGAAATAAGTATTTTTTACATCAACTGTATCCCAACAGAAAAATAACAGAAATAAATAAAGTAAAACCCTAAAGGTACACACAGAAAGGGCACTCGCATGAAGCGTCATGCTCGTCCTCTCCTGCTTGCACATCCAGAGCAGCAACACCTCCATACGCCGAAGCGTTCACGTAGTCGTCCACCGTATAACCAGCATCAACATCTAAAATGGTGTGTACACAAAGGGTGAGCTCACAATTTAGCTTAGTAAGACAATCGGACAGTGAATCAATATTATATGCATGAGTAACAATCATTTTATGTTGTGGTCTGGTTTAAGTTTACAATGTGCTATAGAAAGAATTGGCGGCCACCGCACCTCTATACACGAGTGTGTAGCATCGCACAGTAGATCACACCGCTGCAGACCCACATCCACCCATCATGGAATAGAGATAGAGCTAAGGCATCCACTACCTCCCCTGATACTTTACCCATACCAATACATAAGCCCCTACTGGCTAGGGCTTGCAAACTGGACTCGCAACTAACCAATCCTATATGTCATCACTATAGGCTCTATCCCAGTACAGCTCCCTACGGCATAGAGATAGAGCTAGAGCGTGGTGGCCAAGCCGGAGACCACAGTGCCACGACCTCCCCCTAATACCCTACCTACACCAAGCATACTAAGACAGAACAATACGCAAGTAGACTCTATCCCAACATAACTCCCTACGGCATAGAGATAGAGCTAGAGCATGGTGGCCAGGCCAGAGACCACAGTGCCACGACCTCCCCCTGATACCTTACCCGCACCAAGCATACTAAGATAGAATACTACAAAAAGGTGCCAGTGTGAGGAATGATCCCAAACCCCAGGCCCTTTCTATTCCATACACCAACGAAAACATTCACATGTCTAGCAATCACATCAATCACATCCTAGCATAGCGAGTATGCATGAACAATAATAATAGTTGAAAGTAAAGGATGACATGCAATATGCACAAACACCAATCCACATATTCATTGTTATTTATAATAATTTATTGTCCATTAATTATTAGGGTTTAGGTTCAATTCCCTTACCTGACGCTCGTTCGATAGTTTGATCCACATCGCAAGATCCAAACGTGCTATCACAAAGTCCTACATAATATTAGGGTTCAATTAGAATAGTTTCTTAGGGTTTACGTTGGTCAGAAACCAACGAGGTTACAAAAATTACACTCACAGAGCTGACCAGTCGCAGGTACCGGTCGCAACTCTGTGGGGAAAACTGGCGACCGGTATGGTCAGCCGGTTCCCACAGGCCACTCCCCGAGAGGTACCGGTCACGGTACCGGTCGCAGGTCCTGCGACCGGTATGGTCGACCGGTATGTCTCCGGAAGACCATACACTTGGTTTTTCGACTGTCGTCGATCATTCTCTATTGATTCCAGGGTTCCTCCTACACATTCTAAGTCTGAGCTTTGAGTTAGAGTTGTTTCCAACTCCATTCAAGTCTAGTTTTGATGGTATTCATCCTAGAACTCGAATCTAGGATTTATCGACTAAATTAGGGTTTGACGGCAAAGTAGGGTTTAGATTAATACCCGCTCTGCGTGGTATTGATTCAACAACAATCAACCCTATAAGAGTTCATAGAGTAGAGGAAGGTTCAAGCACTTACCATTGACTGGCAGTAAGGTGTGCGTCGTCGAACGGCAATATCGGCTCTTCCTTCTTCTTCCTAGTTCCTTCTCCTTCTTAAATCTCCTTCTCCTTTCTAGTGTTTGTAAGAATCATTAGAAAGGTTTCTAGGAGGTTTAGAGGGGTTTATATAGGCTAATATTAGGTTTAGGAAGCCTCCTAGGATTAGGAAAGTCAATCGGTTTGAAATTTGGAAAGTGGGACCCGCAGAGATCCAATTCTGGATCTTGGTAGTCTGCTACGCAGACCATACCGGTCGACTGGTATCATCGATCAGTACCATCGACCGGTATGAGTAAATCATACTTTTGTTGGTCCTTTTTTGGTCCGATTTCATACCTGGTTGTCATCCGCTCATCCCGTCTGGTTCGGTGATGATCGGAAGACCTGTTACGACATAAACGAAGGGTTTAGATTGGGTTCATGGAGTGCGGGTCTTATAGTTGTACTTGGCCGTGTCTTCGAAGGCGGTAAGCACGGTGCTTATCAAAGAAGTGGAGGGCATCCAGCGCCCCATTTATTATGTCAGCAAAGTTTTACTGGAGGCTGAAACTCGGTACAAGTTCATCGAGAAAGTCGCCTTGGCATTGGTGACATTTGCACGCAAGCTCCGGCCTTACTTTCAAGCACACTCAATTACCGTCCTGACCAACCAACCCCTCAAGAAAATCTTGTCAAAGCCAGATATCTCAGGTCGGGTGATTAATTGGGCAGTCGAATTGGGTGAATTCGATCTTAGTTACAAGCCCCGCATGGCCATCAAGGCTCAAGCCTTGGCCGATTTCCTTATTGAATCATCCCCCTCGGGGGCAGCAGAAGAAGCAAGAGACAACCAAGCCGCAGAGAACAATTTGCTACCGTGGACTTTGTTTGTTGATGGAGCATCGAACAAAAATCAGTGTGGTGTTGACTTCATACTCACCAGCCCTGAAGGGTTTCAGATTTGCTATGCCCTCTAATTCATGTTTCAGGTGTCCAATAATGCCACAGAATACGAGGCACTGATTGCAGGACTACGCCTGGCCAAGGCAATAATGGCTAAAAGGATTGAGGCATCCAGTGATTCTCAGTTGGTGGTTCGACAAGTGAACGGGGAGTACGAGGCAAAGAAGGCGAGCATATCCGCATACTTGAAGAAAGTCCAGGAGGCCGCTTCAGCCTTTGAGTATTTTACATTGCGCCACGTACTTCGAGATCAGAATACCTTGGCGGACTCTCTGTCGAAACTATCCACTTCAGACTTGAATGATCTAGATCACTCGGTGTACACCAAAGTCTTGTCGCACTTGGCAGTGAATCCAGACTCGACAGTGAATCCAAACTCCAAAGCAATACTGTCAGCAATATCGGAGCCGTCGTGGATCGACCCAATTTTTTCATTTCTTCAAGAAGGCACACTACCAGAGGACAAGAAGAAAGCCAGGAGAATACAATCAAAGGCCACTCACTACGTGGTAAAGGCCGACACCTTGTATAAGAAAACTTTTACATTCCCCCTGCTACGGTGTTTACGTCCATCAGAAGCAGCGCTGGCCATTCAAGAGGTCCACAAAGGTATTTGCGGAGCGCATCAAGGAGGGAGAGTTCTCGCACACAAGATATTGCATCAAGGATATTACTGGCCGAAGATGCGCAAGGAGTGCATTGATTATGTAAAGAAGTGTGGAAAATACCAGATGTACGCACCGGTCCCTCACCTGCCAGCTGCCCCCCTGAGGTCTATAGAAGCAGCCCCAATTCCCTTCGCCACTTGGGGAATGGACATCATGGGTCCATTTCCCCCTGCCCGCTATCAGTGAAAATTTGTCATAGTCGTGGTGGATTACTTCACTAAATGGGCCAAAACGAAGGCAGTGTCGAACATATCGGAGAGCGCGATACGTGAATTCTTCAAAAAATCTGTTGTTTACCGCTACGGTATTCCTCGGGTGTTGATCACCAAAAACAGTAAGCAATTTGGTAACAGGGCCTTCTCCGAATTCTACGAAGAACACCGCATTGAACACCGGCGGGGCGTGGTAAAGCACCCCCAGACCAGCGGACAAACGGAAGCTACTAACAAGATTTTACTAAAGGGCATAAAATCCCGATTGGAGGGTGCCAAGGGTCGATGGTTAGACGAACTGCCACATATTTTGTGGGCCAATCGGACAACCCCAAAGACGGCCACAGGAGAATCCCCCTTCAGGCTGGCCTTCGGCACTGAAGCATGTGTCCCCTTGGAGGTGAGGATCCCCTCACATAGGATCACAAACTATGAACCTGCCTCCAACGATGAAGGGTTACGCACGAACATGGACCTCATGGAGGAAACAAGAGATCAGGCCCAGATCTGGATAGCTGCTCACCAACAACAAGTGGCCCGGCATTACAACGAGAGGGTGCGTCAGTGGTCGTTCAAGGTCGGGGACCTTGTTCTCCGAAGGACCATCGCATCGGACCCCACCAACCAGGGAAAACTGGCTCCCAACTAGGAAGGACCCTACCAAGTTACACAGGTACTCCGGAGTGGCGCATATCATCTGGTCGACGTGGATGGCAAAGCCTTACCTCGGGCGTGGAACGCAAAGCACCTCCGCCCATTTTATCAATGATTTTTTCAACAATGTAACCTAGCCATTGCGGCCATCCATTCGATAATGAAAATCTCATTTGACTTCTACTATAGTCACAATCTGACATCCTTAAAGCTCCAACAAAATGCTCAATTGAGACCCATGCGGCCGATAGAGTTCACCGACTTGTGAACACAGTTGGCCGATGAGGGTAGACTGAGAACCGACCTCTGGTCGAAGACCCATGCGGACAAAAGAGTTCAACTTAGACACATTCGACCGAGGAGGGTAAACTGAGCCCCGACCTCTGGTCGAAAACCCATAATGCCGAAAGAGTTTACCAACTTGTGGACACATTCGGCCAAGCAGGGTAGACTGAGCCCGACCTCTGGTCGAAGACCCATAAGGCCGAAAGAGTTCACCAACTTGTGAACACATTTGGCCGAGGAGGGTAGATACGGTTCCGTGCCCAATTGAGACCCATACGGCCAAAAGAGTTCAACTTGTGAACACATTTGGCCGAGGAGGGTAAATCGAGAACCGACCTCTGGTCGAAGACCCATACGGTCGAAAGAGTTCACAAGTCCTTGAACACACTTGACCGAGGAGGGTAGACACGGCTCCGCACCCCATTGAGACCCATGCGGCCAAAAGAGTTCAAGGACTTGTGAACTCATTTGGCCAAGGAGGGTAGATTGAGCTCCAATCTTAGTCAAAGATGGCCGCACATCGGCATACACCAGACAAACCCACGTTTAACTCGTACACAACACAAGGAAAAAGACAGTAGGTTGAAGACATTCAAAGACAATGTACATTCACATAGGCTCAAAAAGAGTTCAACATTCATTCAAAGACAACGTACATTTCATAAGCAGAGGCCCCCCTTACAACAAAGACACTGGGGCGCCCCATTGGTACAAAAAAAATATAAACAAGTACAAAAAATGTATCTTATCCCTAGCTCATCTCGCCTTAGGGATTCATCCCACTGCTGTCAGCCTCGTTAGCGGTCCGCGAAGGAGACCCACCAAGGGTGCGAGGAAGACCCGTGGGAAAAGCCGTGCCGGCCTGGGGGGTAGCAGGAGTCTCATCATCAGGGGAAGGGGGAGGATCTTCTCCCTCGAATACCTCAGCCAGTTGCCGAAATACCTCGGCGTCATCCACCTCTGGTACCTCGTCCGACACATTGACAGGCTTAAGACATTTGGCGTCGGCATAGTCCACACCGGGAACCTTTTCATCTACGTACTCTTTCAACGCCTCGGCTCCCTGAGTGAAGCTATGAAGAGAACACCTTCCCACCAGCTCCTTGAAGGCCTCTGACTTCTGATACAGACGAACTGCCCTGGAGGGTATCGATCGAGCCTTCAATAAGACTTCCTTGAACTTTGTCTCCCCCGCTCTCTGGCAGCCTCCACGGTTGACTGTAGCTTGGCTATTCGGTCTTCCCTTGCCTTCTCCACCTGTTGGGCGCGGTCTCTCTCCTCGCGCATTGTCTCCACCTCGGCTCAGAGTCGAGTGACCTCGGCTGTCACAAAGGTGACCTCCCGCTCCTTGGACCGAAGCTACGCCCTGGCGTCTTACCTCTGCTCCTCGGCTTGATGCAGCTTACGGTCCGTCTCGCTCAGGTCTTTGGCCGTTTTTTCGGCACACTGCTTCAAGGTCTGCATATACACCCCGAGCTGCACCAAGAAAATAAACAAGATTTAGGCACATAGCTCAGGCAGGGAAAAATCCAAGGGCACAAGGAATGCAACTTACAGACGCAGCTAGGGTGTCGGCACTAGAAATTAGAGAGGGTGTGGGTAGATCCTGCACCAGCGCCCAATCTCAGGGCAGGATGGCCCCCTTCATCAACACTCGAGCGGCACGGATGTCGCCCATCACCATGTCATCCTCGGTCAGGGCCCAGTTAGGTCGGAATGCCTGCTCATCACCCGTCTTACTCCGGGGAAGGGGGCCCATGAGGGGAATACGGGTGACGTCGCTCACGACTCCCCCTTGACCCAGACACAACCTCGGCCTCACGGATGAAGAAGCAACATGTTGCTGAGGGCGTAGAGCAGTGGGATGTCTATCCCCACTAGTCCCCATAGACTCGGCAAGTACAAGAACGGCCTCAGGAGTGGCCACGGCGGTCCCCTTTCCTGAAAAGTCAAGAACACGATACCGAGGGATCAAGGGCATGGCATAGATACGGGTGGCATCAGCCAATGCAGAGTCAGGGGATGTCTTACGTGATCTTTTAATGGGTTTCCGCACCGCATCCCCCTCACCGCTGCGCCTGTCCGATGATGCCTTCATTGATTGCTCATCTTAGGACCTCTTCGTCGCGGCCTCCCGTTTTTTGGCAGCTTCCCTCCTTCTCAGCTCCATCAAGTATTCCTTGGACAACATCATTGTAACACACAAAAGCAGAATCAGCCAAGAGTTAGTAGGTCGATATCAGCATACACTACGTCAAGGGAAATACTCACACAGTCGATTTTCATATAAAAGTAGAGGGTTCCTCAGGTCGGCAACCTAGATGGGAGTCCCCTCAGATAAGAGAGCTCGCCGCAGCAGCTCGGACTCTTCTGGCTGCAGGGGCACGTCTGTGTTCAGCGTTTTCGCATCCAACTTTTTCCACAAATTCTCCAACACCACGCTCTCACCCAGGATATAGAAGAATTTATTCTTTCAAAGTTTGATCGAGGTGGGCTTTTCTGTCAGAAGGTTGCCAAAGTCGAGTTTCTTAGAAAAATAGTACCACCCCGTCTTGCAGTAGTCATTAAAGGTGAACATAGCTCGGAACATGTTGAGGGTCGGCCTATGCCCCAAATTCCTGAAATAAATGATGAAGGCAATCATATTTTTCTAGGAGTTGGCATCACCTGGATCGGTGCCACCTGGTAGTATTACAATATCTCGGCCACCAGTTGTGGTACTAGCACGTGAAATCCGGATTTGAACATTTCAACATTAACGCAAAGCTCTGAGCGACGACTCCAGTAGGCTCGGTCCCCAGCGGCAGGCATTCAGATCTCCACATCGTTCGGTATTTGATAGCGTTCCCGAAGGCTACCAAATTTGGCCTTGGTCAGAAGGCAGACCTCTTCCCTGGCGTCAAACTCTGGCGGAGCATCAGCCTCCTCTCGGGCCTGAATTATAACCTCCAACCCTATCTCATGTGTTGAGACTCCTGCCAAAAGTTCGTGCCGAGATATGCCAGATGTCGTGCCCGACCTTCTTTCAGCGGATTCCTCTGTTCTTAACTCCGTCTCGGGACCACCCTCAGATATTCGTTCGATAGATTCTCTAGATAAAGACGTGCTAACAGTCGACCCACTACCGGACGAAGTCGAGCCACTAGTGTTGGTGGGGGACGATCCCACGGTCTCGATGTCTACCTCCACATCGATATCCCTACCCTCATCAACCATGGTTTAAGAAAATAGACCAAGTTAAGGAAAACTTATTGATTACGAGCCGGATAACTCCTGAGCCGAGCTAATGTCGTTGTGCCGAGGATGCCGAACCGATGTCAGAAAATCGAGGTCGAAGAGCCGATGTCACAAAGCCGACGTGAGCAATAATAGTTCTTCAAAATGAGGACCCTCCATACCCCACCACCCCTATATATATATATATGCAATCTCTTAACAGGCACTCCACGTGGCCCATCGCTATTGGACGTCAGAGCGGTGCATTTATTACCGACAAAGCTTCCTGGGTCCGTCGACCGGGACCCGCTTTGTAGTATCTGGAACCGCTTTGTAGTATCCAGGTTCCAAACCCGGATCTAGAACTGGATCCGAATCCATTCTACATCAACAACAAGCCCACATCGGCCCTTCGCATCGGATCCTTCTCTGGAATATTCAAAGGACTAGGTCACGTGCAAATCTCGTGACCACACTGATAAAATTCTTCAATCTGACCGATGTGACATGGTCGCGGTGCCCACATCGGCCCCTTCGCATCGGATCCTTCCCTGGAATATTCAAAGGACTAGGTCACGTACAAATCTCGTGACCACATCGGCAAAATCCTTCAATTTGACCGATGTGATATGGCCGCAGTGTCCACATCGGCTCCTTTGCATCAGATCCTTCTTTGGAATATTCAAAGGACTTGGGTCACGTGCAAATCCTGTGACCACATTGGCAACTTCCTTCATATTTTGATCGATGTGAACTGGTCGCGGTGCCCACGTCGGTCAGGTCACATCGGACCTCCAACACAAGTTGGGTCACGTGCGAATCCTGTGACCACATCGACAACTTCCTTCAGATTAAACCGATGTGAATTGGCCACGGTGTCCACATCTGTCAAGTCACATCGGACCTTCGACACAAGTTGGGTCACGTGCGAATCCCGTGACCACATCGACAACTTCCTTTAGAATAAACCGATGTGAATTGGCCCCAGTGCCCACATCGGTCAAGTGACATCGGACCTCCAACACAACTTGGGTCACGTGAAAATTCCATGACCACATTGGAAACTTCCTTTAGATTCGACTGATGTGAATTAGCCACAGTGTCCACATCGGTCTAGTCACATCGGACCTTCGACATAACTTGGGTCACGTGCCAATCCCGTGACCACATCGGCAACTTCCTCTAGATTTGACCGATGTGAACTAGCCACAGCGCCCACATCGGTCTAGTCACATCGGACCTCCGACACAACTTGGGTCAAGTGCAAATCCCACATCGGTAACTTCCTTCAGATTTGACCGATGTGAACTGGCCGCAGTGCCCACATCGATCTAGTCACATCGGACCTCCGACGCAACTTGGGTTACATGCAAATCCCGTGACCACATCGACAGCTTTCCTTAGATATGACCGAGGTGTATTGGCCGCGGTGCCCACATCGGTATCGCACCCCCAGTTTGACATCGGCACCGCAGTGCCCGCATCGGTACCCGCACCCCCAAATTCAACATCAGCATCAATCTCCCGCGACGAGAATAGCGTGACAGCATCTAATCCATGTCAATAGGAATTCATGCACAGCCGAACCTTACGGGCTCAACAGAGCAACGAGGCAAGTTGTTAGGGGGAATTTCCATCGTTATTCTTTGCTCAACCGAACCCTACAGATTCAGCAGGGCAACGAGGCAAGTGTTAGGGATTTCTGCCACTCTGTCAATAGAACCACAACAAGTAAGACTCAACCCCCTGCTACGTGGAGGTTCCTGATTGGACATAAGAAAGCATCTTTACAAACTCAAAAAAAAGAACAAAGGGTAAAAGTGGTATTATAGGAAAATACACTATTCACTATAAATAGGGCAAATCCTAAGGATTCAGGTATGAGAACATTTATTGCTCATTTACTCATCTTGGGATTTTCGCTCTGACACCTGGGACGGAGAATCTCACACCTACCCCACTTATACTTAAATATTGTTGTGGGCTCAAACCGAGCCCATCGACTGTTCACAGAGCCCTAACTTTGGCATCGGAGTGGACACGGGGCCACAGGCCCGCCTCCTCCCCTTGTCTTTGTTTGTCTTGCAGGTCTAATCAGCTTGGTGGGCCTACGAGACGGATCAGGTCCGAAACAATTTAGGAAACTGATAGAGTAGATTCGAACTGTTCTTCCTAATCAGAGTCCTTTGCATTATATGCACGGTTGGAAATCATAGACCAACAATAATGGAAACCTATGTGTGTGTGTGTGTGTGTGTGTGTGTGTGTGTGTGTGTGTGTGTGTGTGTGTGTGTGCCTTTCCTATTGACTTCATGGGTGTTTGTTTGTGTGGCCTTGCCTATTGACTTCATGGGTGTTTGTTTGCTTGTTTTTATCAGATTCGGTAGTATAGATTATTCTGTAATCTTTATTATTATTAATATATTGAAATGTGTCGTGCTTTGTGGCACCACAATTGGTGCCACCGAGTCTGTAACCAGTCCAAAAGGTTCCCATTCGCACGTGAGAACTGGATATATTCTGGGTTTATCGTCATAACACACTTTCCTAGGAAAGATTTATCGCCATTTTACTAGCTGAGTTTTATCAGCAGGAAATGAATTTTAGTTGGGATTTATATCATCTCCTCCCAGTGGTTCTATGAGGACGAGGTAATTTAGTCCCGATGGTTGACATGTGGCTCTTAGACGAATTTGAGACCTACGTTGGAGCCAACATCCCTTATCGGCTTAGCTTGTTTGCTGGGTGTCGCTCGGACGTGGGTCTTGGATTCACCGAGAGCCACGTGTCGGCCATCGGGACTGGGTGAGGGTAACAAGTTAATCGAGGTTCAATTTGTCTAGATTGCATTGTCAACGGCACATCTGGGAAATTGTACAGGGCAAAGGATTTAAAGGAAGAATGTATACGCATTCCCTTTGGATTAAGCAGGATTTATTTATCAAAAACACATTGGGTGGATTTAACCCCAAAATAACAACAGTGGCAGAATCACTGAAGATCGAAGAAGATGAGCCAACAAATCAACAAAAATAATATTGACGTTCCGCAAAAGCGCGATATTTTGTAGGAGGCAGACTACTTCATCTCATCCAAATAAGAAAAGATTACAGCGAAAAGGAATTTAAAACTAAAGCCATGGTTGTTTCGTTCTATTGACATTTTAAGTGGTTCATTTACGAAGCTTGAGGTGCATTTCCATTATCGATTAGTGTTTTACTTTTACTATAAATGTCAATGGATGGTAATCATAAGAAATGTGGGTTTGTAGTCATGGAATTGTTAGATATGAACACCTTGTTTGTAGAAAGGGCATAATGCATTGCTTGGGACTAATGTTGGGTCAAATGCTATTCATGCAGAGGATGATATGTGAAGGTTTAAATACCCGATTCTTGAGATCGGCTAAATTTATTTGTCAGACAACGTAGCTTTTTTTGTTTATTCTGAATTTGGAAGGAACAATGGTTTTGCGGTGCATAAGTAACAATCCCACCGTATGCGTGGTATGGGATATGAAGTATAACAGAGGGATTTTGTATCCCACCGTGCAAGTTATGCGGGTTCAAATGTTAGTGTTGAAGGATATTGAAAAAAAAAAAGAAGATATTGATCAGATTAGATGGATGATATTGGAGTGATCCTCAAAATCTGTTAGAAATTGGTATTGGATCAAGATTAGCAATGTCTAAAACCGATACGACATGGGCCTGAAATTGACGCCTTTAGATATGGATGTACGTATGTAACCAATCAAATCATTCCCCAGAGGTGTCACATTACTTTCCATGTGGCAAAAGTAAGCATGCATGTCCATATGCCACATTGGTGAGCTTATCCATAAAACTAAAGGTGTCAACGGGCCTGTCCAGGCCGAAACAGTGAGCATGCATGTCCATATACCACATTGGCAAGCTTATCCATAAAACTAAAGGTGTTAACAGGCCTGTCCGGGCCGTTTCGGCCCGGGCCAAATTGGTGTCAAGATTTATTGGGTTTGAGGGACTAACTGAAACATGTCCATTAAGAAATTCGGATTGAGTGAATTGTACTATGCATATTAACTAATGGGCATGTCCGATTTTGGTTTCTTTTTTTAGCTTAGCTTATCGGGCTACCATTGGACTGGTTCGGGTTGAAAGCCCGATAGGAAACCCATTAAACTCATCCAGAAGGTTGAAGTAGTGAAAAATGTTTTAATATTCCGTCTTATCCGGGTCATTATCAGGTTTGGGTTCATCGATTCGAAATTTTCAAGTTCGGACTAGGATTGGTAGAATATGCCATACCTCAACCCGAAATATGTCCGATAACAATTCGATCTGGGTTGGTTTTGGACTGGTTTAGTCCCAAAATTGACATCCTTACATAGAAACCTTTTTTTTTTCCCCTAACTCTTTCAACCACCTGTTTGAAGGGAAGTGAAGTTTTTTTTTATTTAGAAAGGAAACTTTCATAATCATTACACACATGCTATCAAATGACTATATAATTAATTCCCAATCTTTCTATATTTAGTTATTAACTTAAACTTCACTTCGCATACAAACCCCTAGCGTCTAAAAAGTAAAATAAATTTTACATCGAATAAGTATCATTACTAATTATGGTTAGGAATTTAAATAGTTTATACAATCAAGTTGTGTTATACTTATATAAGTTTTCTTTTTAAGTTTAAAAATTTCACTTCCCTTCTCTTTTAATTTTCCTTGCAACTAAACTGAGTCCAGTAAAAATTCCACTGTGAAATGAATAATAATTTAGGACCTAACATTGCTTTTTTCCCTGTTGATGAAGTGACATCAGAGGGTAATTCCATCTCATCCATGGTTTTACCCTTTTAGTAATTGGTATTGAATTCGCCGTTTTGTATCGGTTTTGATAGTAGTTGATTTGATACCCAGTACTTTTCTTTTTGTAGTGCTTTTTTATTAAGTATCGGCCACGTCTCACTCAGCCATTGGCTCTGTATTCGATCCAGATTGGTATCGAATTGGTTTTGGCATGACCGATGTCTGATACCCAGAACTAAAACCATAATATCATCTCTTTTTTTCTTTATAATTTAGGTTTCTCACTTGAACAGGCTTTTCTTTTGTTTTCCCAGATGACTAGTGATGCTTCTAGATTTGAGACTGCATTTGGTATACATTCTTGGACATGCATTCTTAGATTGGAGATTGCATTCCTAACTCTTGCCATTTGAAATTCTGCACCGATTCGTTGGATGGGAGACTTGCACTGCAACATGTAAGAAAAAACAAAAGAGAGGATCAGACTTGGGTTCAAGGGTGATTCTATGCGATTCAAATCGTCTCCTCCCTCAGATTCGGGAGGAGGGATGGCGGCCTGATAGATGGCCGCCACCTGACTGTCGGGTGAATCCGAGCCATCCATTCGAGCCGACACCCCAACTGACAAGTTGAGCCGACAGGGGTGTCGGCTCGGATGGATGGCTCGGATTCACCCGAGTGCCAGGTGGCGGCCATCCATCCAGGCCGCCGCCCCTCCTCTCGAATCTCAGGGAGGAGACTATGTGGATCCAATTCTATGATGCCTTAGTCAGAGAATCGAAGTAGTAAAGAATATTGGAGTAAGATCTGCAATACCTTTACTGTGTCTATCCCTACTCTCCTTCTATAGTATAGTGATAGAGGGTCGCCCTAATAAGTTGAGGGACGCCAGAGAGGTGAGTCCAAGCTATGGGGATCCATGACCCATTTTCAAATGATTCTACCCTTAACGTAGCTCCTTCAACGTGTATGGGACAGGATTGAAATCATCTTCTGCGAAGGTATCTGCAGGAGACGTTGCTGCCTATGATGGATGCACTCCACATGTCTTAATTGGTATCTGACGGCTGAAGAAATACCTGTCGCAGGAGATGAAATGAATAGCGTATGCACCTTATCAAGTGTTTTTCAATCCCACGAAACCTGCTCAACAACGTTTCAGAGGCGAAAGGGAGGGCAGAGGAAATCATTTGTGGGTGAAGAGAGAGACGGCAGAGGAAGAAGAACAGTGCCATGGCGAGACCAGGCGAAGCCAAGCGCGGGTAAGAAGAACGGCGCTTTTTTTTTTCTACTGTTCTCTACTTCTTCTGCCTTCTCTCCTATTTCTTCTGCTTTCTTCCCTTTTTTTTTTGGCGAGAATGTCAAACACCAGCCGCCCTCTCCTTTTCTTCCCAGCCTCTCGAAAACCCACTTTCTATTTCTTCATCATCTCTCTTGATCTTCCTCAAAAAAACGCAGTCTCCTTTCTTTTCAAACCTCCAACTATATTTTAACCTAAACCCTCGTCTCACCAATGAAACCCCTTCTTGCTTTTTGTTTTATTAATTTATGGAATCACAGACGGGATTGGAGATGGAATTGGAGATAGAACTGTAGATGCAATCGCAGCCATGAAAGAACAGATCAAGTTAACACAGATCTGAACAAAAAAAAAATGGCTGAAATCTTGAACAAGAAATACTCAGATTTGATGCAATGTGTACACAAAAATTTCAAATCTGTATACAGAAATTTTAGATCTGTAAACCTTGAAAAAAAAAATTCAAAGAGAAAAATTTCAGATCTGTGTACAGAAATTTCAGATCTATACAAAGAAACCTCTGATTTACAACCTAACCACAAGATTTTCGATCAAGAACAATGGAAACCTTAAAAAAAAATTCAGAAACAAAGTAGAAGAAAAACAAAAAAGTTTTGCAGCAAAACGATCGATCTTCTATTCTTCCTCTTCTTCCTTTGCCCTCTCTCTCTCTCCTCTGAAACGTTGTGGAAATTGTTTCACTGCATAACTGTTCACGTTTAGTGTCCTGCAGACGGGATATCTTGAGACGTCGGATACAACCTCATACACGTGGCGTGTATCGGTCAGAAGCAGCAACGTCTCCTGCGGAATAGCTCGCAGGAGACGATTTAGATCCGTATGGGACATGCATTGGAGATTTGCACTTTTTCTGACATGTCCTTGTCACGTATCACCCAATTATTGGTGGCTATTTTTATGTATATCACTAACATAGAATGAGAATAGACTAAAGAACAAGGCATTTTTATTCTGAACTCAAAATACAAAATGGATTAAAAAGCTTGTTCCAAAATGATTATTTCTATAATGCATTCTGTAATCCAAGAACAAAAATATATACCACACACTGATTTTTTATTTAGAATGCATTCCAAAAGATATACAGCTAAAGCCTAAAGACAGATTTCATTAAACGCGAGGCCGTTCTATAGAATTAATAAGACTACTAAAAAGGGGGCGGTTTTGTTGGTAACCGCTGGTGGTTTCATCAAAACCTGGGGTTTCCAACTACCGGCAATCTTTGTCTGATTGCTACTTTATAAAAAACCATGGACGCCGTATCACCCTATCACAGCATTACCTTCCTTGCTCCTTTTGTTTATTTACCAAAACGGCCATAACCCATCTAATGGATTGTAAAGATCCGAGTGGCGAAACAGATCAAGGGATAAAATGAAGGGTTTGGTTTTAACTTCAGATGTGAAAATTGGTTCATAAACAGTTTATCAGTTCAGTTCGATTCGAATCGATTCACTGTTATTATCAATAAAAACCCTAATTAAGCCGATTGATAATCAATTTTTGTTTTCTAAATCAGAACCGAATTGATTAACAATTAATTTATTATTTTTAATTAATTGGTTCATAAATGGTTTTTTAAATGAACGAATATTCTAGGATGGTAATATTTCAACAACAAAACTCCAAGCATTAAATAATGCATTAAAATTATCATATCATATGGGTATACATATCACATTATGTCAAAACATAACCCATTACAATTATAACCATTGATTGAGTTTCCCATTATATTTTCATGTACATGCCTTGGTGTACATATACCAAGATATGATTAGCGCATGTGGTCAATTCATTAAGGAAGTACATGGGATTACCTGTACATGTACTCTGTATGTGATCCCATCACCGAAGATATGTGGGACCAACCTCTAAAGTAAGGAATCCATTGAATGGGCATGATGATGAAATCCCAAAAAAATATAAATAGATACAGATGAACTATTTTCCAATTACTATTCTCGTTTTAGAGAAAGTCTCTTATGATCTTATCTCCTGAATGAGATGGGTATGGGTCCCATTTTACAAAATAGTCCTTAGCATGAAGAGCAGCATATCCAAAACGCCTTTGTCCGCGCCTCATCCACATCTTCTCCTCCCAGAGGTTTGGGAGGAGGGGGATACCCTCGTTGGATGGCCGACACGTGAGGCTCGGGTGAATCCCAGCTCTCCATCCGAGTTGACACCCCATGTCGGCTAAGCTTGTTGGTTTAGTGTTGACTTGATGAAGGACTCAAATTCATCTGAATCCCATGTATCGGCCATCCAACGGGGCATCTCCCCTCCTCCCGAACCTCTATGAGGAGAGGATTTGAATCGGTGGGAGCCCTTTGAAAAAGAGAAAAAAACAGAACCGCAGGTATTCAGAGAAACCATGTCCTGATTAATAAATAACATACAAGTGTACAACACAAGTACTCAGGTCACATACATGGAGCTTTATATATGGCTATGACCGGCCACACCTGAAGATTATACCCTGCAAATTAGACAGAAAAGATCATTCATATCTTCTACATTCAAACCTTGAAACCTTCATTACCATTTTATTATTAAGTCACTACTTTCTCTCTCATTTTAAACAGGAAAAGAACAGAAACTAAAGAGGGGATCGAAGATGAGTAGCAATGCACGGATTTGCAAATTCGAGGCGGCGTTCAAATCCATACAAGGGAGCAAGTTGGCGGAGAACAGCAAGTCCAACCACCAAGTTGGGCGATTTGCTGCTGGCCTCACTCAAGCTAAGATGAAAGTTAGCGACGAGATGCGTAGGAGAGAAGCAGAGCAGAATGCCGAGACTATTATGCTATTAATCTTTTGGGGATTAAGATAAGGGAAAACAATTTCTCCCCATCTTCCCAGTTTCTCTGTTCTCGCAATCACTTTTCAGAATTAGTGAATCAAAGGCTCAAAGCCTTGAGTTCTTAAGCCCTAATGGCTAATGCCCTGATGAATCAGAGTCTATTCTTTTCTTCTCTCTCAGTTTGTGTTTCTTAAGGGTTTCGACTCTCGTCGACTTCGATTGCCAACCGCCGACCGCCGATTGCAACTGCTTCTCCATCTCTCTATTACTGCCAATGAGTCGACGACTCATGTATGGTTTACAACCTTCAAATTTGAGCATCAGAAGGTTTTTTTTTTTTTTTTTTTTTTTTGCAGTCGGTACTTCTGTGTCTTCTCCACATGTTCAAATTTTTTTCCCTCTTACTCGTAGTAGATTATTTACATGTCGGTCTAATTCAGATTCGAATCGAATTTTAACTGGATATCTAGTTAAATTTTAAATAAAAATTCAAATGTGATTTTTAGCAAATCCGTCAGAACTGATCGAATTTTTATTAAGTGAATAAACTTCTGATTCGAATTCAGATAATAATCTATCAGTACTAAATTCAATCCGTTTAGATCTCTACGACCATCAAAAGAAATTATATATAGATTGGATGGTTAGGAGTTCTATTGTATTCACTTAACTCCATCAACAAAGGTTGTCAACACAAGTTTATGTCCAATGCCTAGATTTTCGAGCTTAGTTGGTCAACTGGTGCCTTGAGCCATAGTTTGGGCTCTGCTCAAAAAGAGATAAGAGTTATATTTTGTATAATTAAAATCTTAATATATGCAGCTTTAGTTTCTATATCCATAATTAACTCATTTTCAATTATTATGGTTTTAAGTTATGAGTTTCAAGTAAGCTTAAATTTTGCATCCTCAATGAGCCTGAGTTCAACCCTAATTTCATGAGAGAAGCATATATATTACCCATGCAGACTCCAATAGTCGATCCCTGTGAACACTATACATAGTTTGTAGAGCAGTGTGCTTTAGATTGGGCTGAGGAAGTGACATTTGTGTCTAATTTTTTGGAAGGGTGATGCTTTAAAGGGTTGCTGACCAGGCCGTGCCTTTTGACTTCATGGGTTTTCCTTAGAAATATTTATTTTTTTATTAATATATTAAAATGTGTTGTGCTATGTGGCACCACTATTGGTGCCACGGAGTCTATAACCAGTCGGAAAGGTTTCCATTCGCACATGAGAACTGGATATATTGTAGGTTTATCATCAATGGTGCACTGACCTAGGAAAGATTTTTCACCATTTTACTAGCTGAGTTTTAGGGTAGGAAATGAATTTTAGTTGAGAGGGGTTACCAAGTTAATTGAGGTTAAAGTTGTCCGGATTGCATTGTTAGCGGCACATTGGCAATGTTGCAAAGGAAACTGCATGGGGCAAAGGATTTAAAGGAAGAATGTATACACATTCCCTTATAATTAGGCAGGATTTATTTATAAAAAACACATTGGAGCGAGATTTAACCTGAAAAAATAACCGCAAGGCAGAATCGCTGAAGATCGAAGAAGATGGACCAACAGATCGACAAAAATATTTTTGGTGCTCCACAAAAGCACGATATTTTGGAGGAAGGATATTTCGTCTCAGCCAAATAACGAAAGTTACAGGAAGAATGAATTTAAAACTGAAGCCATGGTTGTTTCGTTCTATCATCATTTTAAGTGGCTAGTTTACTAAGCTTCAAGTGCATTCCCACCATCGTTTATTGTTTTACTTTAACTATACATGTCAATGGATGGTTAAATAATTTAAGAAATATTTATTTGTAATCATCGAATCAAGTAATCTAAGAAATATTGGTTTGTTGTCATGGAATCGTGTTTATTAACGTCATCAGCCATCATTTCAGATATGAAGACCTTGTTTGTAGAAAAGGCATCATTGCCTTTGTGTCAAATGGTAGTATTCATACAGAGGATGAGATGTGAATTGAGATCAGCCAAATTTATTTCTCAAACGATGAAGCATTTTTTACCTACTCTGAATTTGGAAGAAATAATGGTTTCATGGTTGCAGAAGTAACAATCCCACCGTATGCATGGTACGGGATCTGAAGTGTAACAGTGGGATTTTGTATGCCACCGTGCCGGTCGTGTTGATGGATATTGAAAAAAAATATATATTGATCACATTAGATGGATAATATTGGATCGATCCTCAAAATCTGTCTGAAATTGGTATTGGATCAAGATTGGCAATGTCTAAAAACGATACGAATTTAGTATTGGTTCTAGATTGATCATGTCGAAAACCGATACAAATTGATCGATACTAATTATTTGAATATGATTACAAGGGCCGCTAATCCAACCTCCTGAACATCTCTCAAAATAGCAATAGAGGAAGAATCCTGCAAGTTTAAAATTTTGGAAAAAGATCCTGTCATGTCATGTTCAATCGTCCCTCAAGTTGTGATCCAGTGTAGTTTACTTCATGTGCAAACCAATTTCTTGGTATATGGGTTGGTCTGACTCAGCAACTGGATCACATCTTGAGGGTCGGTTGAAATCTCCCTTCTTTTTCTTTCTATCTACAAAAAAGATTCCTTGGCTCTAATTGGGACCCAATCCCAATTTACAAATCTCTGCCGCAGGAGGAGCGTCCCAATTAACCGTCGATCTCTTCATCTCTTCGAAATCGTTGACACATTCCGTGAACTTTAACGCCGACACTCGCTTCCTGGCAGCGGCGAGCTTCTCACCAGCAACGCGATCGAATATCTTCTCCCACCCAGTCTCCCAACCTGCACGAGCGTCACAAAGCTTAAGGGTCCCTTTGGACCAGTTGGTCCAACCCCAACCCTTGTCAAGCTTCTTCAATACACGGGCCACGCACCGACCAGAGCAAACAGGCTTGCACGGCCTGCACTTAGCCCCACTGAGCGGACCGGGGCTCGACATTGATGCGACCGGAACGCCGAACCCTATGGGAGGGAAGGCGTACTTCCTGTTGCTGACTATGCAGAAAGGTAGCCGTTTGGTGAAGTAGCTCACGCCTTGGCTGGTGAGTTGGCTTTTGAAGGCTGCTTCTGAGTTGAGCTGGCTGAAACCAGCGGCGTGGAGCTGGGGGATGAGGGAGAGGCGGGAGAGGGCGACAGTGGAAGTCTTGAAGTTGCCTATACCGAGCCGGTCGTTGAGGCCGCCAAAGTTGGAGCCTGCAGGAACCACGTACCGACCGGATTCAAAGTTTTCGGGATCAAGGGGAGCTGACCAGTATCCGTCGACTCGGGTCCGGACAATCCAGTCATATGTGAAGTTATTTTGTTCCTGATACTCTTTAATCATCGTTAAACAACCTTCTACCAGGTTGAAGTACTGAAGCAATCCCTGCACATAAACAATGGCAAACAGCCCATCAGATACAAAAACTCACATTTTCCCACAACAAAATTGGGCCTAAATCGAAAACTGGAATCGAACCAGCCTAATTCATTCGGGATTGAATTTAAAACGAACCTTATTGGACCAGTTGTGCTTTTAGAGTCCAATGAAAAAATGAAATCAGAAACGACCGATTGAGAAGCTTGTACAAAAGCCACCCAATAGGTCCCAACCAAAACTGAAACCAAAACAGTCTAATAAAAAACCAATAAGAACCCATTAAACCAATTTTTGTTAAATATATATATAGGAAACCAAAACAGAAACTGAACTAACCTGATAATGGACCGATGAAAACCCATTAAACCAATTTTTTACTAAATATACATAAAATAAATCCAAATCAGATAGATAGCAGACTGATAAAAACCTAAAAACCTATAAAGTAGCCCGATAAAAATCTGAAACCACACCAGGCCCAAACCGAAAGTTATTCACTGGGCCATAATTAGGTTTGAGTATATAGGATTGAAACCGGATGGATCCAAATCAAAATTGGACCCAATCGAACCATTAACACCTCTAATCCTAAACCATTCGTTGCCATTGTCCTACATCACCCTAGATCCATCACCAATGTATCGCCTGTTGCTTCACCTTCGTCAGTCCACAAGCCCGCGACCTCAAGCTCTGCTGCATCTCTCTCCCCTCATTTGTTGCCCTATTTCAGTGCCGCGATCCCTCTCCCCGCTGGATCCAAATCGTCTCCTCCTTGTACTTCAGGGAGGAGGGAGACGCTCCCATCAGATGGCCGACATGTGGTTCTCGGGAAAATCCAAGCCCCATGTCCGAGCCGACACCCCCTGTCGGCTCGGCTTGTCGGCTAGGTGTCGACTAGGACCTGAGGTTCAGATTTTCTCGAAAACTATGTGTCGGCTATCCGACAGAGGCATCTCCCTCCTCCCTATACTTCGGGGAGGAGATGATTTGAATCCCTCCCCGCTCTGGGTGATTAGCATCTATGGACATAAAATAGGCCTCCAACTCTTACAAAACTCTCGTTATCTCCTCCCGAAACTTCCCTGTGAGTCTCCACTCCGAGTCTGGACCACCTACGCGTATGTTAACTACTTTTTTTTATTATTATTATTATTGTTAGTAGGATGTATAGATTGATTGCTGTGATTATTATTTTTCCATGATTGTTTTCATAAGGTAAACACACGCCTTCAGAATTAATTAGAAGCAACAGACGACAGAGAAGACTTCCTGTCGTTTACAAGGGGCAGAATTTAAGATGGAAGGAAGAAGGGGTGAGGAAAATCTGGAGAAAGTATTAAAACAATTATAATCATATATGAAAGTTGTTTAGGATTCAATGGAAATAGGTCATGTGAAAAGGCATTAAAATAATTTTAATTTATTTGTAAAGGGATTAAATTAAGAGTTTAATCAGTTTATTTTTTTCAAGTCTGAATCAAATTTTATTTTTTAAACCAGAATCAAATTGTTTAATAATCGGTTTCATGGTTTTGGATTAAACAGTTCAATTAGGTTTCAATAATCAGCTTTGATTAATTTTTAACACCATTAATTGCGAGCGTCGAAGTTGTTGTTGCCTCTCCAACTCTGATGGTTTGGAATTTCACGGATAAATCAAACTTTGGAGTCTGACAATTAATCTAATCCACCCAAAAGCCAAGCCTTCCGCTTCTTACTAGGTTGGACAAGACGCTGCTACAAGAGGCAAATGTGATGGGAGGGTGAATCACAATTACAACATGTTAGTAGCGATGATGGATCACAGATGATGGGTGAGCCCCTCCTTGAGGTTCATTATGATGGATCACAAATGGTGAGCCCCTCCTTGAGGTTCATTAAAACGGAAAGGAAAGGTCAAAAGATGTCAAGAATTTATGAAGAAGAAGATGATAAAAAAGACCACTACTTGTCATTATGACGAAAAGAATGAGAGTGAGAGAGATTAAGTCATACCATATGAGGTGGGGCAGATATTTTTTCAAATAAATAAAGGTTCAAGTAAAAGTGCATCTCTCAATTCCCCTCCAAGCCACCAGTGTGGTGCCCCCTTGACACCAAAAAATATATTCATCATTGAAAGGGATGCCACCTACTTTTTCCATCCCCTCTCCCCTAATCCATCGTTGGTTTTTTCTATGTCTCCATTGTCAATGGTGGCACCCTTAACATCAATAAAATAAAATCATGATGAATGCCACCTGTTTTCTTCATCCCCTCACAGCCTGCCTCTACCCAGGCCCCATTGGTCCAATCCCCTCTAGGCTAATGTTGTGGCCCATTGATGCCAAAAAAATAAAATAAAAATTTATCATCAAGGGTATGTCACTCACTTTCTTCATCCCTTCTTCTCCGCCTCCCCTCGGTTCCACTGAATGCCCAATCTCCTCTAGGCCACCATTGTGGTGACCCCCTTGATGCCAAAAAACAAATTCATCATCCCATTACATATGCCTCCCACTTTCTCTATTCACTCTTCCCAACAGCCCTACTTCCCCAGTGGAGGCCACCAGGTGCCCCATCTCCCCTCCAAGCTATTATTGTCTATAGAAATCGTCTCCAACGGCTAGAGATTCTCTATCAGAAATCCAACGGTTAGAATTTATCCAATCTAGATCTCGATCTATTGGGATTTGCATTGCATGAACTCCATCTATTGGATCATACTAGAGAGTCTCCAACGGCTGGACTGCATGCGACAGGCATACCTATTTATTGGTATGTGCCTTGACCACTAATAGAAAACCAGAAAATTAAGTATGTTTAAACAAATTAAAAATGACATTTTTGGGAATCTAATCTCATTTCAACCTAGGATTGAAATAAACAAATGCAGTTGTGCAAAGAAACATCACAATGAGTAAAAAAAAAACCATTTCTAACAAGTGCGGCAGGAAAAAAGATCATCTCCCATCGTACAGTCTCTCAATTATCCATCAAATTGATTAGAATATATTGAATATGTATCGAACATTCTAACCTGTCTGATGAACAATTGACGCGACTGAACAACGGGAAACAAGCTAGATAGGTGCTGCAAACGTTTTCAACATTGTGATATACTTTGTTGCCCAAGCGCCGCGCACCGCTGCAATCAGGACTTCAGTAGATTGACCACGCTATTTGGCCACAGTCAATGATCCGGATTCTCGATCGGTGATACCGCCATTAATTGAAACACGTGTCATTAATTAAAAAAAAATAAAAGAGTGGAATCAAGATTATCATCGACTACTAAATCCCTGACTGCAATCGCTTGGAATTATACGATGTGGGTCCCTACTCTGTGATGGCCTCACAAAATCGGTGACAACAAGAAAAACCCTAGATAAAAATATGTTCTTCCCTATTATCCATTAAAGACGGAGAAAGAGATGGAAATTGACCTGAATGCCATTGGGAGAATTGCTGGAGGTAAGGACTCGGACCTGCTGCTCCGTCTCGTGCATGTGCTTTTGTTTAAAGATTCGAATCGAATTAAGCCTTGGAGCAACCTTCAATAGAGATAACTTGTAGGCATCCTTGTCCAAATTGCTGTGCAAGAAAAGATCCGAATTCTTGTATACCTTCAAAACGTTCTCCACGATCGACGGTCCTGTAAGCTCAAACATCCTTGCTCCGCCGACCAAGCAGATCGCGATTCTTGACTCGTCCAATTCCTCTTTCTTCCTTTTCTTCATCAGTTCCCCTGATTCGCTAAGATTGGCTGATGGATTCGTGGAGTGAGGTATTGAGAGGCTGAAAGGGTTGGTGCTGGCGAAGGTGGAAATAGAGAGGATGATTAGGATGGGAAGAGGACTGATGATCAAAAGGTGGAGACGCCAATTCTTGCTCTTTTTCATGATTTCAGTTTCGTTTTCTCCCATGACAGAAGTCAAAAAGAGAAACGAAGAGGCAGATGAGGATTTGGTAGGGAAGAAGTTGGTTTTTTTCTCTTTTCTGGTTTGCTTCCCTTTCTCTCTCTCTCTCTACATATGAATGGATCTTGGGAAGGTGAGAACTGAACAGCATTCAACTGATTGGATTCAAGTCTTCGAAATTCACTTCAGCTATTGTACCGAGTCCGCTGCCATGAATTGAATTTAAATCTTTCTGAACGTGTCAATTTAATAAGTCAACTTAAGTCTCACATTTAAAAATGGTGTTACGAACAAATTTTGAATTAAAATAAAGGGAGGATGAGATCTTAATCTTGCCTCGTGTATGGTTAAATGTATTTTCTAAACTGGGAGTTTCTTTAATAAAAATCTCTTTGACCATCCAATCAATCATTAAGCATGGCAAAGTTAATCGAAAGTTTCATCAACGCACCGTTCGTTAATTTAGTCTGGTTTGGTTTGATTTGGTTTTTAATTATTATCGGGTTGGTTTAATGGGTTCTTATCGGTCCATTATTAGTTTGGTTTCCAGCATTCTCTCATTGGGTCATTATTGGCTAGTTTGATTCTAGTTTTGATCTTGGTTTTTTACATGTATATTTAGTAAAATATTGATTTAATAGGCTCTTAGGTTGCATTTGGTAACGTTCTCACATGTTCTTGTTCTAAATCGGAGGAAATTGTCTTTTTCTGTTTATTTTCTGAAATAGTGTTCTTTTGGCCTTAAGGCTGTTTGGTAAATATGTTTCAGAACTAATCTGAGAACACTGTTCTGACCTGTTTGATGTTTAGTAATATTTGTTCTAGAACATTTTTTTTTGAAATAAATCAAATGTTACAGAATTGCCACCAAACAAAAATCTTTTCAAATTAATTCATATTAATGTCATTTAATAACAAGTTGTACCTGCGGGTGGATGGGGATAAGTTGATCAATTAAATAAGAAAATTTTCCCCAAAAAAATAAAAAAATTCCATGCAACCACAGTTGCAAACTTTTTTTTTTTTTCCTATAATAGGAAGGGATGGTTCTTTCATTGCATTGATAGAAGTGTAACTAGAAAAAGAAAGTTATCATTTGGATTCATGACAAAAGAATTTAGAACACATGAAAATTAATGAATCTTGATGGATTCGAATCAACATCTCTTGAAGAATCCCCAAGTGCTCTATCTGTTTAAGCTTAAGTATACACTTCACATACACAATTTCATTACATTTTAATCTTTATGACTACTTTCTTCGAAACAAAGTTAATTAACCTTACTTTAAGTACATACATGTATATATGGACTGATCAATTTTATATTATAAACAATTTCTGAGTAAACTTGGTGTCATACCACCAATAGTTCCCAATTTATGATGTTTGGGTCTATATGTGAAAATAATCTCTTATCTCAAATGGAGAAGTCGAATTCAAATACAATCTTAGCAAAGGGCAAGCAAATAAATAAAAGCCAATGAGAAAACAATGGCACAAATCTCTCAAGGTAAGTTAGCAACAGTCAACCACAACTGACCTACCTGTCTTAAAAAACAATAGTTTGAGGCACAAATAATCAATCTAGAATTCTTCCCCTTCTCTTTAGCATTGAACTACTCTGAGAAATTGAGGGTAGTCATTTGCAAATTTTTAATTTGTGTTTCTAGCAGGCTGTGTACTTTCTAGGTGGCTTGTAGGCCCTGTACTGCTAAAAAGTTACAAAGGACCCAGGGGGCAGATTCTAAAATATGATATATTCATAGCTGATTAAGGAAACTCAAGAATAGAATTGCAGAACCAGAATTCGATCTTAGTAAACTAACTAGTAAATAAATCAATGAGGTTGGATTTTGAAACTGAGGATATTTTTCAAATGTAACCAGCAAATAGAAATCTGAGACCAGATTCTCAAAATCCAGAATAGCATGTCAAAATTTCAGGGATCAAAGAATTAAACTATCAACAGGACTCTTCCAAGTTGATGTAAAACAAAAATTTGAAACTAGAATTCGACTAAAACCTGTTACTGATATTTAGAAGGAAAAAACCAGAAGCAAAATAAAATAGTTTAACTACTATCAAATTCGATGTAAAATAAAATTTTAAAACCAGAATTGGACTAGAATCTATTAGATATTATTGTGATTAGTGTTTCAATCAAACCCTTCCCAATTCATACAGTAACACTAGAATACAATAGAAAAGCCATAATCTATGAATCATAAAGATATACCTGTCTGAAGAGATTGATTCTCGTATATTCCAAGACGCTCCAAGTTTTGATCGAAATCCCTCGACTATAGTCTTTCATAGTCTCCAGAAGATATCCTTATGTCTCTTGCTAATGGGTGCAGAGAGAACTTTATTAACTGTGACTATGGAGACTCTAATTCAGTATTTATAAAATACTACTGTAACCTTAAAATCTTTTCCACAATAAAAATAGGGTTACCAAACCTATTACATATGTGATGAACCAAACCAAATCGATTCTATTGTGTCAATCAAACTCCCACTAAATAACTAGTTTGGGTAATTAATTAAGCTTACATAAATCTAACAATCTTCCACTTGGGCTACATTAATTACTTTGGGCTATATTAATTATAAAACCACCATCAATCAGTGTGGCCATGGAATCCAACATACTAAATCGTCACTAACTTTGAAATATCCATTAAGACTACCAATACGAGCAATAGTGGATAATGCACCTCAATATACGGTGTATAATCTTCTGTCAATCACAACAGAGATCTACTCAATACATGAATCGTTTGAGATAATGTATGAAAATAAACTCTTATGTGAGTCCAAACTTACCTTTAATAAAAAATATCTCAAAACCTTTATGGATAATATAACATGGTACTTAAATAATTCAGAAAAATAATATCATATTTTGGCTAGACACCGCCTTTATTATTTGGTTAAATATTACCTTATACTTTTTGGTTAAATACCACCTAGTACTATTTGACTAAATATCGTTTGGTATTCTTTGACTAAATATTGTCTCATTAACCCGGTTGAATACTGTCTTATTACAACGACTGAATATCACTTAAACTCTTTGACTTATCAAACACATAACTATGTAAACAAAACAACAATAATGCAAATGCTAAATTAATAAAACATAGTTACAAAATTGTACCCATCAAACCATGAGTAATATAATCAAACACAGACAAACAATGCCAAGATATAAACGTAAATAGTCTCCTACTGATTAAGTATATCAAGAGACTCCCACTAATTCTTAGATATTTGACTACTCAAATCTCTGATAAAATTAATTTTTTTCAATCATGAATAATTTTATTTAGTCCTAGAACCTTTTTCTTTTCCAACACTGTCTGGTTTTATAATTATAGGTTAATTCCTCATAAATCCTCTCCTTAGTTAATTCTTTGCTATATGTATAGCTTATTTAATTATTTATACTCTGCCATATGGGTCACATTATGTCTTGTATCATTAGTTTGAACTTATGGAGATGTTCCCTTTAGAAAATCTACTAGTCTTCACACTTTGTTATCCATAGATAATAACTCACTATTTATCAAGTTCCAAGATTATTCAATAATATTTAGATTCTTCCTTTAAGTAAATAGAGTTAAACTCATTTAAGTTATACTTCTCTCTCACATTATTTAGTAAACTAAGTCATTAAATTATATTTCTGTCCCTTTCTAAAAATATTATAATTTTTCTTTGGATACCTCTCGGACAATCCCTTTACAATAAATTCTTAATGCTACTACACAAAACATCAAGGAAAGAACACTACATCGACATAGAATATTTCTCAAAAGAATACATTTAGGTCAAGTAATCATAGATTAGTTTTTAATTTTTTCATATCATTTTTTTTGTGAGTTAACAATCATGATAACAGCTCAAAATAATACAACTCAAACAACGAGTCACACATGATTAATTCACATCAAGTAAAACATCAATAATTTGAACATAGCAGGTAAATTATCTCCGTGAAAGTCAATCAAACTACACACATATCCTTTGGAACAATGTGTATTGGTCTTTTCGATAATTGTGTAATAACTATGAAGGGGTAATGACTCTCAAAAATCTCTCAACCTCTAGGTGGATAAAATCCTTAAAGCTAAGATCCTTCAACCATATGCATGAGTTTCTTATAATCTTTGACAACGTCACCTTTGGGTGGACAGTAATGCTCTTTGCTGTATCTATAAAAGTGAGAATTTATATCAGTGTTACTTTTGGGTGAGCACTATACTTCCTTGTTGTAGCTTATAAAAGCATAAATGTTGGATTTGAGCATATTATGATAGAATTAAAGGATTAATTTTAGCTACCCCCCATTATAGTTTCAAAACATCACCTACCACCCACACCTTTCAAAAAAACATCAACTACACCCAAGTAATTGACGGAGGAAACAGAAATCAGCATTAAACATTTTTACCCTTCTCTTTCCTTTCCTCTCTCCCTCCCTCATCTTCTCCTACTCAAATGGAGATTCGTTTGGAGATTAAAATGGGAAAAATTAGACGAGATCGAAAAACTTCCGAAAGAATTTTTTTTCTGGATAAACTCTGTGATCCTACTGATTACTCAATCTACAAAAACAAATGGCACCGAAAGCAGAGAGGGGTGTGACGAGTGGCCAACAAACTTCTGTTTCTCAGACCCTGGAATCGAAATATGCCGCTGAACCAGAATGGGGTTAGGTGTGTTCCGATGTGGGTCTCCCTCCCAGGTGAACATCTGCATTTCTGGAGTTTTCCAGCCTTGAGCACGATCTGTTCAGTCATCGGAAGGCCCCTATGTACTGATAAGACCACTTGTTCCAAGGTTCGTCTTGCATATGATCGGGTATGCATAGAGTTTTCCGCAGAAGAAGAGTTGAAGGATCAACTTAAGATTGAAGATGACAGAGGTAATGTCTTCATCCAATGTGTGAAATAGGATTGGAAACCAGATCGTCGCTCTGTTTGCAATATTTTTTGTCACAAAACCACGACCTGTCCTGCTATGAGTTCGTGTAGCAATGACCAACTCCATAAGATGGAATGCACCAAAGCCCCATTTTTCTGAGTTCTCAACTGATTTTCGTTCTTACTCTCAAGGTTTCTCTCTGATTTCTTTTCTCCATTTCCTAGATTTTTCAGTTTTCTATCTGAACTTCTTCTCTTTTCTTTTTTTTTCTTTTTTTATTTTTATTTTTGATTTCAGACCTTCAACACTGATATACACATGTTCGTCATAAATCTGCATTCACGATAAGAATTCCTTTTAGCTCCAGCAACGGGAGGAGCGGCGAATCAAGCTCTCGCAGACAAGGGCGAAGATATGGAGACACTCAGTGAGGATCTGATCTGACTATGCAAGTATTTGGAAAAAATTTAAGCTCTATTTCCACCATTGAAGCTCCATTCTGCAAACCCATTAAAAGAGTTAAAACTTTGTTTCCTCCATTGAAGCTCCTTTCCACATGCCCCTTTCATGACCGATTGCCTGGTGTCTGGTCCATTTTTTATACAAAAATGGTGTGTAAAGCTACAACAGAGAAAGAGAAAACAAAGTAGGGTAGCAAACAAACGAACACATTTATGTTTCTTTTTTAACCTTAAAATAGAAATCTAGAAGTGTTGGAGATAAATCTAGCAGTGTGAAACAATGATCCCACTTTGATCGATTATTTTTGTGTTTTGTGTTAGGATTCACACCGTTTGGTAATGTCGATGGCATCAGACGACATGCGCTTCGTAGGATTCACTCCGCCAGTAGATAAAACTCTGTGATCTTTTTCTATTCAGATTCGGTTCGCTCATTGCCTCCGGCCAAAGCTTCGTTGCGCCATCGTCGGGGAAGAAAAGGCTTGCATCGTCGTTGGCGAAGATAATCGAAGAAGAAAGGGTAGATCTAGAGAAGAAGAAGAAACATGATTTAGATTTGGGGTTTTACCCTCCTTAAGTGAAGGAGGGTAAAATCATCTTTTAACATTTTCTTAAGGGTATTATTGTCTATTTTAAAATCAATTTTGGGTGACATCAGCAACTAATGGAATTCGTTTAACGGAGTGGACCTATTTGATTAACGGTGGTAAACGTTTGGGTGGTAGTTGATGTTTTTTGAAAGGTGTGGGTGGTAGGTGATGTTTCAAAACTATTTTGGGGGGTAGCTGAAATTTATTCTAGAATTAAATTACCACTTTAATGGTTACACCAGAATCCTTATACAATAGCAACAAACTCTAGTTTGAACAGACTTAGACAATGTCACCTTTGGATGAACACTATCAAATTAAAGCATCTATAGGACACATACTTTTTAATTTGAATACATCATAATGAAACAAGGTTGTCACTTTGGTGGTCATAGTAAATTTCACCATGATATGAACAAATCTTAACCTACAACACTTGTGGGATATCATAAATATATTATTAACACAACCAAACAGGTCTAAACATTCATATAAACATGCACATTAGTTTACCAATCAATTTAGTACAATAAATTTAAGAAAAATCAATAAAAACAATATAAATCAGATTTTCATAGGACATTTTTCTATAATAACATGTTTTTTAATCTATATAAATGCACCAAAGTATATACCACATTGAATAGCATAAAAAATGAAGTACAATAGAACAAATCAAAAGTTAATCGGACCTTCCTAGCTCCCACAATCGAGGTTTAATGTCATTTTATTAAATACAAAGGCCAAACAGACCCTTATAAGCCTGTCAGGATCAGTTTGGTTTGGTCTGTGCTGGCTTAGCCAGGTTCAGCTCTGCTTCAGCTTGGTTTGAACTGAACCGAATATATATATTTTTTTAATTTGTAAAATGGCTTTAGCCCAATCACTGGTCAGTCTGGGATTGAACTACCGAGTCGGTTCACCAGTCCAACCACAGCCTAACCGAGTTCAAACAACGGGTATTCGGGTTTATATTCTGGGTTTTTGGGTCAAGTAAATGGGTCGAGAATTTGGGTCTCGAGGTCAGGTCTTTGGGTTAGTTGACTAATCGATAAACATGTCAACGGGTCCGTTGGTCGGGTCACACATGTGACCCATACGTGGGAAAATCTGGTCTTTTTTCTAGGTCGACTAGGACCGAGTCAAATCATAGCCCAACCCAGGTTTTCGAGTTGACCCGACGATGGCCGAGTCAATGTCGCCAGAAATTTTTTTTTTTAAATAATTCCTTCCGTGAGTGAAAACCACTTGCTACTACCACCGACGAGTAGCAGTCCGTCCGGCAGCCAATGTCAACGATTTTTATATCACCAGAATCCTTTGGTCGAGAGCTTTCTAGTGATATATAATTTGACACCTTTTGTCGATCAAAAAATTCATCGATGAAAAATTCTGATAGAATCCAAAAAATGAGAAAAAAAAAATTTTCCATTCAATCATTCATTATAAGTCTTTACAATCAATCCTCATTGATCTTAGGATTGTATTATTGACTCTGATACCAACTATTAGATATTATTATGACTAAGGTTTCAACTAAACCCATCCTAATCCATATAGTAACACTAGAACACAATGGAAAAACCATAATCTATGAATCATAAAGACATCTGTCTATGAAGAGATTGATTCTCGTATGCTCCAAGAGGCTCCAAGCTTTGATCAAAATTTCTCGATTATAGTCTTCCACAGCCTCCAAAGGATATCTTTATGTCTTTGACTAATGGGTGCAGAGAGAACTTTATTAACTGTGACTGTGGAGACTCTAACCCAGTATTTATAAAATACTGTTGTAACCCTAAAACTCTTCTCATAATAGAATTAAGGTTATCAAACATATCTCATATCATGTGACGAATTAAATCATATCGGTTCCATCATGTCAATCAGACTCCCACTGAATAACTGGTTTAGATAATTAATTGAATCCACATAAATCTAATAGAACCTGCTACAGATATTCAAGACAAAAAGAAGCAAAATAAAATAGTTTAACTATTATCAAAATATAAGATATTAAATTAAAGTACAAAAATCAGAATTAAGATGAGCAAGAACTACAAAGTTCATATATGAAATTTGAAACATAAAATAAAAAGAACAAATAAAGTAAATATTGACATTTTCAGTCCATATTTGATAAAGAATTAAGTGAAGGAATAAGGATCAGGAATCTACTTGTTCATCTTCTGGTGAGTACAACTAAATAATTGTAAATTTTACAAAACCAACAAAGCAATTATTTCTTAAATCACAGAACCATCTACACATTAGATTTAAATCCAAATCTGTAAACCCTAGCAAAACATTTATTTTTTAAATCACAGAACCATCTACATTTCAGTTTCAGTTTTCAGTTTAGGCCATTTGGTTGATTTTGTTCAGATTAATCAATTAATCGGGTCTTTTTTTTTTTAACCGGGCTCTCAAGACATAACATAATTACACTCATTAAGGTTCGATTTCAATTTGATCTGAGCTAAATTAAGTTGATTTGATTTCAATTTTTGATTTAACCCAATTTTAACATCCCTAATTCACCCATTGCGTCATTATACCAATGCTATTAATGTTGTTGGGTCATTTAATAATAACAATAATGATAAAAAGTTTATATATCCAAAAAAAAATAATGGTAAAAGACTTCCTATGCAATCATTTCTTATTTTTTTCACATGGATGAATGATGTGACTATTCCAATCATTGGATAAAAATAACATAATCTAGAATAATGAAATGTCAAATTTTAAAATTTAATTTATTTTAATACGAAATGTATTAGCATGCATCCTTAAGTATGTCCATGCATACTTACTACTACTTCTATTATTAGTATGATTCTCTTTGGCATAGTTTATATTTATGTTTACGAATTATAACAAATCATTTATGATAATAAATTATGAATCATAAATAATAACCATATAGTACCACTAGACATAAATAAATAATAATAAATTATCATAATAATAAAAAAATATCTTTTGATTTGTTATAGATTTTAAATTATATTAATTTATTTTAAATATAAATAAGTATCATAAATCATACTAAACAACTATATATGTCATAATATATTATATAATTAATTTTATAATACATACTAAAAAGAACCTATGTACTATTGCACTCTCATAACTCTTCTTGAAAACCCTTCCCATGTGAGATATGCAAGAGCTAAGAGCTCAATTCAATAAGAAAAAATTTCTAAAAACTTTAACCACGTAACAATATCAGGGTATGATGATTCTAACCGTTGGATGTCCAAGGCATGATGTAGACTTGTAAGATAAAAAAAGAAATGATGCAACAATCAAATAGGAGAGGTTTAATATTTTCCCCTCTTAATCGGACATGTATTATTTGAAAGTGTTAGAAAGTATTGTTGCTTTTTTTTCAATTCATTTAACCTTATGGCTTCATTTGTTTCGAGGTAAAATCTTCATATATGTAACATTTAATATGTTAAAAATATTTTTATTATTTGTTTTCAAGAAGTAAAAGAAAGACAAACTATTTTTTCCAAAGACAAATTTCCTTTTCCCTTCCTTACAAACAGAGCCTTTGTAAAACCTGAAATGTGTGATTTTAAGCAAACTATCTTAAAAAAAAAAAAATAATAGATGGTCTAGGTTTAATCAGGTCAAAAAGACGTCAATGGATTCAAATTAATTGAGTTTTGAATTTCATTTATCAAGAGTTTCATGTTATATAATATTCCTTGCACCTACGAACAAAGTAGGTGATACTCGTAGGTCTAATCAGATATAGATACGTTCGAGTATTAAATGGGTCTAGACTTCAATACGAGGACCATGAATCTGACATAAAAAAAATTATATAGCATTAATATGGAATGTGAACATAGATTCACTATACAATAGACATCTATATCATTCATCAAATAGAATAATAACATATAAAATATAAATTTATACAAAAAAAACTTTGCAATCAATTAAACATAGATAAAATCATCATCTAATTAAAAGTTTACAGCTAGGTCCCCATTTACGTTTAAAGATTGTATTTTAAAATTTATAATTTTAAACTCTTGTGATTTATCTCCTTGAATCATTTCATAAATTTGTCTCCTTGAATCACTCCATAGATTTATTTTCTTAATTCATACCACAAATTTATCTCTAATTATTTCACAGATTTATCTTCTTAAATCATTTGATAGATTTATTTTCTTAAATTACAACACAGATTTATCTCCTTGAGTCACTCCAGATATTTATCTCTTTAAATCACTTCACAGATTTATTTCGTTAAATCACACTATAAATTTATTTTTTAATCACTCTACATAATTATTTTCTTAAATCACTCCACAGATTTATTTTTTTAAACCATTATAGAGATCTATCTCTTTGAATTTGTTCTATATATTTATTTTCTTGAATCTAATCATAGATTTATTTTCTTAAGTCACACCATAAATTTATCTTTAATCACTCTAAAAATTTATCTTCTTAAATACTTCATAAATTTATCTCTTTGAATTATTTCATAAATTTATTTCTTTGAATCACTCCATAAAATTATTTTATTAAATCACACTATAAATTTATCTTTGATCACTTCATAGATTTACCTCTTTTAGTCACTCTACAAATTTATCTCCTTAAATCAATCTACAGATTTATCTCCTAAAATTACTCCACATATTTATCTCTTTAAATCATTTTACGAATTTATTTTCTTAAATTACATCAAAATTTATTTCTGATCACTCCACAGATTTATCTTCTTGAACAACTCTACAAATTTATCTTTTTGAATTACTTCATAGATTTTCTTAAATTATACTATGAATTTATCTTTAATCTCTATAAATTTATCTTCTTGAATTACTCAAAAAATTTATTTCTTGAATCACTCTACAGGTTTTTTTCTCTTTAAATCACTCTACATATTTATCTTCTTAAATCACTCTATAGATTTTTTTACTTGAATCATCACACAAATTTATTTCCTTAAATCACGTCAAAATTTATATATAATCATTTCAGAGATAAATCACTCTACCTCTTTATTTTCTTGAATCACTCTATATATTTATCTCTTTAGAAAATTATTCGAGAGATTTATCTCTTGGAATCATTTCACAGATTTATTTTATTAAATCACACAACAAATTTATCTCTAGTCATTCCACTTATTTATCTTCTTGAATCACTCCACATATTTATTTCTAATCACTCCACATATTTATTTTCTTAAATTACTTAACATATTTATCTTCTTAAAGTATTCTATATATTTATTTTCTTGAATCACTCCACATATTTAATATCTTAAATCACTCCACATATTTATCTCCTTAAGTTACTCTACAAATGTATCTCTTTGAATTAATCTATAGATTTATCTTTTTAACTTAATCTATATTTTTATATCTTTGAATCAGTCCACATATTTATTATTTTAAATTACACCATAAATTTATCTTTAATCATTCCATATATTTATCTCATTGAATCATTTTATTTTTATGAATCTGTAGATTCATTTTCTTAAATCACTTTATAGATTTATCTATTTCAATTACTTCATAGATTTATTTTCTCAAATTATACCATAAATTTATATTAAATTACTTTATAGATTTATCTCTTTGAATCACTCCATAGATTTATTTATTTGAATAACTCTACAGATTTGTCTTCTTAAATCATTTCACAAGTTTATCTCCTTGAATCACTCCACGTATTTATTTTTTTAAATTAGACTATAAATTTATCTTTAATCACTCTAAAGATTTATCTCATTGAATTACTTTATTTTCATGAATCTAGAGATTTATTTCTTTAAATCAATCTATAGATTTATCTACTTTAATTACTTCATAGATTTATTTTCTTAAATCACACAATAAATTTATATTTAATCATTCTACATATTTATTTTCTTGAATCATTCTATAGATTTATCTCTTTAAATCATTCCATGGATTTATTTTCTTAAATCACACCATAAATTTATCTCTAACCACTCTATATATTTATTTTCATAAATCATTCCACATATTTAATTCTTTGAATCACTTTACAAATTTATCTCCTAAAATCACTCTACATATTTATCTCCATTCACTTCAGACATTTATTTTTTTACTACAATAATTCTTATTTTCGACGATGAAAGTTTTTTGTCACTGAAAATACTTTTTAGTCACCGAAAATAAATACCAATGCAACATGTTTTGTCACAGTTCAGTCGTCTATAATGAAGTTGCATTAAATAACGATAAAAATATCTGAAGGTCTCGGTGAATATACTTTTCACGATAAAAATATATTTTCAGTTGTGAAAAATGAGTATTTTATATGATTGAATTATAAAATTTTGTCGTGTAAAATATTCATTTTTAATAACGAAAATGTAGCATCTGTCAATAAAAGCTTATATTTTTTTAATAGAATAATAATCTATCCATGTCATGGGATAGGACCAAATCCAATAAGATACCTTTTCAACTAGATCTGGATCAATACACATTAGTATAAGATCAATTTTAAAAACAATCGATGTCATGTCTGATGCCTGGATTTAGTCTATAACCTCTTTTTTTTTTTGGATAAATACAGATTTATAACCTAGAACTATAAATTTTTAAGATCTTCTTGTATTTAATTTTATTCATAAATGAAATTCAATCTTAATAAATAGAATGAAATGAAGAAAGAATATCTAACATTAATTGCATAAATATTTTTATAAAAACAAGTTCTCTTAATATTTTCAACTACATTTTCATTTGAGTTAACAAGTCTGAAAATTCATCAATCTCTTATAGCAAACATGAATAGTTTTTCGTCCATGTATATTCTTCTTCTGCTCATTATTATATTCTCATGTGATAAATGATAGTTCATTATGTTTGTTTCTTAGGCTATGATTGGTATGTATTCTAGGTCAAGAACATATATTTAGATGATACAAAAAACAATTAGTATGCTTTCTCGTACTTGGATTATAGGATTCATTTAAGAAATAGGTCATTCTGTAATACAATATTCTCTAACCCATTTTGTAATATGAGGTTTGAATGGACATACTTCGTTCATCTAAAATCGATTCTCCTTCTATATTAGGAATGCATTCTTCATTTTAATAAAATATTTCTAAGAATGTGTTTGAATATTGAACACCAAACGCAGCCTTCGTTATATTTACTTTTTTCATGGGACACCACGGGCCAAAGATAATGGATTTATCATAACCTATATGTAAGGTGCCACACCCATGGTTCAAGTAACTGGTATCAGACAAGTCAGATTGATTTATTTGTATTTGTTTTGGACCTAACCGATCCCTGATTCAATTCTTTTCTATCATGATTATCTACAGTATCGGCCACGTGTCATCTTCCCAATGATTTCGTATGCCAATAGGGTCGGATCAGTTTTGGATATGAGATCCTGTGTTCAATACCTGGATTGTGAACCTTCGCCATACCTCATTTCCAACATCAGCATTAATATATAGCATGGCATAAAAATCCAAAATTTTTACTTTTGGGGTACCTAGATCGTTTGCAGCCATGTAGCCTCTGTCATCGCATCTGGACCACTGGAATGCATTGGCATATGTGCATCTACACTCTTAATGGTCTGAATCTAGTTACAAAGGTTGCATGACGTCAAGAAATCCAAGTCCAATTTATCCTCACTAACTACTAAGAAAATTTTGAATATTTTTTTTTATTATTGAAATTAGGTAACTTGATGATGGAAGCAGTTGCTTTATGCACCAAATCGTATCACATGTTCAACCGCAAGGATGCATGTACTGCTTTTTACACTGCAAACTTTGGCAATGGAGCTACAGGAAGCTGTAATGACACTATATGTATTTGCACTAGCAATTCAAGTTGACATGTAATTTTGTGTCCCAAATCTATGACATCTTTTTTGCAAGGAAATAATAAATAAATAAATAATATTTAAAACTTTTCAGTTGGTATTAAATTCTTCTAAGCTTTATGAAATGAAATTCTAAATTTTTTAAATTGGGTAGGTAAAATTTTACGATAAAATATACATGTAAATATTTTTTTGTCATGTTTGTTTCCAAGAGGTAAAATATAGTGATCTATAAGGGGGAGGGAAAACAAACTTCCTCTTTATTTTACTTATTAGAAGCAAATACTGGAAAAAAAAAATTACATATAAATGTTTCACATAAAATTTTACGATCACTCCACAAATTTATCTCCTTGAATCACTCTACAAATTTATTTTCTTAAATCATTCCAAAAATTTATCTCTAATCACGTAACAGATTTATCTCCTTAAATTGTTCCATAGATATAATTATAATGTGTCAATTTATAAACCTCTACGCAAAGCAGAGAGAGAATTTCTCTATTCTACGTTCTTACAGCGGGTGGTAAGGGTTTTTTTTTTACTTTTTAAATGTTTAATATGTTAGATGCATATTATTCGTGTATAATATGTTTCAATATAAGAAACACAAATTTTCTTGAATTTATGTAATAGTTTGTAAAAAGTCATTTTATTCAACCTGATAATTCGCGTATAATATGTGAACTTGCTAACTATGGGTATGATAAGGGTCCCGAGAGCCAAATTGATAGCTACTATTGTTTAAGCAATATATCCTGTTAGATTTCTATTGAGTGGGTTTAATCAATTACCTAACCAGTTGTTAAGTGGGAGTTCTATTACTTATTTGACCAGTTCAGGTCTGGTTAGTCACTAGTTAGAAACTACCAATCCGGTCCATTGTAGGAATGGTTTTGGGTTAGAGATGGTATTATAAATATCATGGTTAGAGTCTCTGCAGTCATTGGTTTTATCTCTCTGTTGCTCACATACATACATAGGCGAAAAAGGATCCCAAGAGGTTGTGGAAGACTCTAATCAAGGCATTCAAGCTACAAGAAACAATCGAAAATTAATCTACAACAAATGGTACGTGTTCTATTATCCATTTTAATGCCCTTTGTGTTTTAGTAATCTATGTGGTGGATTCGTTAGAATTCATGAGAATCCCATGGAAAAATCCCAACTTTTATTAAAAATTCTAACACATCTTACCATCGAGGGTTTGTAAGATTTTCTCAAGGAGCAAGGATGAAAAACTAAATTTAGATTATTTCTTTTTGGGTCTGACTAATGTCACTAAATAGGTAATAAAAGTTGGTGTCACCGATTTCATTTAATGCAGTCATTTGTTAATCACGAAAACCACAATATATAGGGTAGTTTTGATATTTCAAGGAGAGGTTTGTTAGATTCTATAAGATTCAGACAGTTTATGACAAAGTTAGTTGGTACTTACTTTGGTGACAACAAACTTTTCCTTGTCTTTCTTATACGAAGAACACATATATTTAATAACAATGGAAAGTCCAGTGAACCCAAGTTTTTATTTTACCCAAAAAAAAAAATCCACGGTTCTGAATTCAGGTATCCGTCATGTTCAAAATCGATTTTGAATCAAATTGATACCATATATAATAATATTAAAATAGAATTAGATCAAGAATGGAATCAATTTCAAAACCGCTACGAATAAATTGATCCTATACCAATTACTTCAACTATGAGTGCACCCGCTCGGTTGTAAAAGTCAAACAAGAAGGTAAATATTTTAAACAATTTTTTGAAGGCTGACCTGAATTAAACTCCATTTTCTAAAATGCCAATTCCTTTACTAAAGAGTAGAAACAGTAAGATTATAACAAGTGCAAGTTGAAGATTTTTTTTTTTTTTAATATAACATTTGCACCAAAACCTTTTATCGAAACCAAATCGAACCGTTTACACAGGAACTGAGAGACCATTTAATAATCAATTCGATTTTGGATTGCAATATGACACTATTTATCTAATCAATTGAAACTGTTTAAACCATTTAAATCGACGGGTTACACCAGTTAGACACCGATTAATCCAAATAGAATGTGAATCATTTAGTTCCTTAAAAGCTAAACTAATAAACCCTAATATCTTAGTCATTCCCTATTAATAATTTAATATTTTATTACCTCAACACCCCAGTGCCAACTTCAATGGTCCTACCCCAATTAATATATTATTTTCCCAATGGTCTAACCTCAATTAATATATTATTTTTCAAAGACTCAACCCCAATTAATATATTATTTCTTTAATGGCCCAACCTCAATTAATATATTATTTCTTCAAGACCCAACCCTAAATCCCAAAAGCCTAAACCATAAAACCAAAATGTAAAAACATAAAATAGGCATTAGTAATTAGGAATAGCAAGTCTCACTCTCTCGAATCTTGACTCTCTCCTTCTCGTTTGAACCTTTTCATTTTTTTCATGAAAAATTGATTCATAACCAATGTGTTAAACCATTTATAAACAGCAAGCAAAATCGATTAATGAAAAACCGTTTAAAAATCAGTAAACCAAAATCGATTACTAATCGATTCTGGTTTCAATTTTGAGACCGTTTAGTTAATCGGTTCAGTTTTGATTTTACCCTTTTATACACCGCACTGCATCGGACCGGATCATTAAATCGATTATACACCATTTAACACCTTTAAATAAAAGTATCAAGTATTGAAGCAGTTTTCAATTTGTAGAGCACCTCAATTGGTATCTTCAATAGAATTTTCAGGAGGTTTTGGAAAATAATTTTCACCAAAGATATCAAAGCTTACGGCTTTGTTTGGTTGCAAGGGGAATTAAAGGAAAAAGAAATAAAATTTTTAAACTTTAAATGGAAACTTTTATAATGATTATTGCACATGCTGTCACATTACTATATAATTAGTTCCAAACTATTCTACATTTAGTTATTAAGTTATGCTTCACTTTGCATCCAAATCCCTCCCATTTGAAAAGTGTTGATAGAATATCCTACTCACCAATGGAGAGGTGATACATGTTCCCACACGTGTCATTCATAAAGCAATTATACTCCTTCGAGGAGACAGCACGCACATCACCACGTGTCAAATCCATAAGTACTTAGCGTACGGTTGCAGTAATCTTATCGACAAACAAACTCTACCTACAATCCACATGGGACTAGAAAAGGAGTCCAAAGGCGTATTCTGGGCCACCTCCTCTACCATCTCTAATATCCATTGGACTCCTAAAAAAAGGCAGGCATGCCAATCTAGGATCGTGAGATCATCATCGAACGGCCCTAGATGATAACTGACTAAATCTCTAAGAAACAGTTATATTTAGCAATTCAGTTACTCAATGGTGTATCCAGTTCCAATTAGACATACTGTAAGTCTATATAAATACTCCACGATCACAAATAACAAGACACACTCTTTCTAAAGAATACTCAAACCTTACCCCACTCTCTAAGGAGCTTACAAACTCTCTTAATCTTCATACTGCTTGCTCTGTTACTAACTTGATTGTCAGAGTGGCCGCTGGACTACTCAGTTCGACCTTGGAGATCCTTCTTTTGTTTCAGGTTACGGGTCATGTCAACATTGTCGGTTTCAGCAGCAACAAAAAGCGAAATAAATTTTACATCTTATAAGTATTATTACTAAATATGTTAAGAAATTTAGGTAATTTATACAATTATGTTGTGCTATAACTATAAAAGTTTTTTTTTTAAGTATAAAAATTTCTCTTCCCCTTGCAACCAAATGGAACCTATATGTTTTCTTGGAAATCTCATAAGGATAAGAGTAAAATAATTTAAAAAATTTATAATTTGTACAAATTGATCTCAAATAACTTTCTTCTTCCAGAAATTATTGACACACATATTTTGGATGAAGAATCCATGTATGAAAATATTGAATATTGGTGCTTCCAGGTACCATACCCAAGCTGCATCCCATCAACAAACCAATATCACTCGATGTTAGAAATTATTGTGCTTAAGGTTTCAATTAAACCCATCCCAATCCATATAAGAACCCTAAAATACAATGGAGAAGCCATAAACTGTGAATCATAAGACATACCTGTATGTAAAGCTGATTTCCTCTATGCTCCAAGGCGCTCTAAGCTTTGATCAAAATCCTTTGGTTATAGTCTTTCATAGCCTCTAGAGGATATCCTTATATCTCTTGCTAATGGGTGCAGAGAGAACTTCATTAATAGTAGCTGTGGGGACTCTAACCCAGTATTTATAAAATATTACTGTAGCCCTAAAACCCTTCCCACAATAAAATTAGGGTTACCAAACCTATCTCATATTGTGTGATGAACCAAACCAAACTGGTTCTACCATGTTAATCAGACTCCCACTGAATAACGAATTTAGATAATTAATTAAGCCCACATATAAGTCTATCAATCTCTGACTTAGGCTATATTAATTACAAAACCATCATTAACTAATGTGACCATGGAATCCAACATAATAAATTGCCACTAACTTTGAAACATCCATCCAGCCTACCAATGTGAGCAACAGCGGATAATACCTCAATATACGATGTACAATCTTCAGTAAATCACAACAGAGGTCTATTCAATACATAAATCACATGCGATGATGCATGAAAATAAATTCTCATGTGAGTCCAAACTTGATTAAAGAATTTTAATCAAAATACCCCAAAACCTTTATGGGCAATAAAACATTGTATTTAAATAAAGCGGAATATAATACCATTCTTTGGCTAGACACTACCTTCATTCCTTTGGCTAAATACTGCATTGTATTTTCTGGCTAAATACCACCTAGTACTCTTTGGCTAAATACCGCCTTGTACTCTTTGGCTAAATATTACCTCAGTAACCCTGACTGAATACTGCCTTGTTACAAAGGCTGAATATCATCCAAAATCTTTGATATATCAAATACATAACTATATGAACAAAACAACAATAATGCAGATGCTAATGTAAACAGAACCATAATTACAAAAACTGTATCCCAACAAACCATGAGCAATATAATCAAATACAGTAAGCACTGTGAAAACACAAGCATAAACATAAAGAGTCTCCCATTGATTAAGCATATCTAAAGACTCCCACTGATTCTTAAATCTTTGGCCAGTCAATCTTTTGAAAAATTAATTATTTTCAACCATGAACAATTTTTACTCAGTCCTAGAACCTTTTAATTTTTCAACACTGTTTGGTTTTACAATTATAGATTAATTCATCATTAATCCTCTCCTTAGTTAATTATTTACTACATATGTAGCTTTATTTATTTACTTACACTTTGCCATATGGGTCACATTATATCTTGTATCAATGCTTTGAACCTATGGGACTGCTCAAGCCCTTTAAAAAATCTATCAGTCCACATACTTTGTTGTTCATAGACAACCACTCATTATTTATCGTCTCAGGATTATTCAATAATATTTAAGTTCTACCTTTAAGCAAATAGATTTAAACTCATTCAAGTTCCACTTCTCTCTAACATTGCTATTACCTATCAAACTGGTATTTAGAGAGCTAATGTCACACCCCAAATCTGGTCTAACCAGTGGTGTGATGAACCGTCAAGAAAACCAACGATTCAACCAAGATCTCGTATAGACCGTGCCCATCCTATTAAACCAGATATATTCCACAAGCATAATCAGAGTAAATAAACAATAGCGGAAATCTTTAATACTAATGAACTGAGTATCTAACAGTAATAGCATAATTAATTATCCAATTATCTCCAAAGTAACTCAAAACATAAAATAAAATAAATTAATCAATTACATGTTCTGATAACCAAATAACTAAACTAATCGAAAACACATAAATTGCACTTGCACGATGGAACATGCGCCTCTTCCATAGCTTCCACGTCTATCGCCGCTACGTGTCCATATGTCGGTGTGTTCATGAAATCTTCAATGGTAGGACCTGCATCAACAACTAAAAGTATTCCACGTCGAAAGAGTGAGAGCACATCACGGTTCAGTATGCAAACAAAACAATGCAACAGACATATGCATGCATTCAATTTAATATCTTTGGTTTGGTTTTTAAGTTTACAATATGCTATAGAAAGGATTGGTGGCCACCGCACCTCTATACACGAGTGTGTGAATGCACCGAATGGATCAAACACCATTGCTATCTCACATGCACCCACCATGGAATAGAGATAGAGCTAAAGTGTCCGGATCAAACACCGCCAACACTTTCCTTGATTCCCTATCCATACCAATACGTAAGTCCCTATTGGCGAGGGCTTGTAAACTGGGCTCGTAACTAACTAATCCTAAATGTCATCCATTGTATCCAATGCCTCACCCCAGCATCCCTCAATACGTCCATAAAGATAGAGCTAAGGCCCCCCGACAGAGTCGAAGACTACACTGTCCGAGACCACCTCCCCTGATGCCCTATGACCTAATAGTTTTGTCACACCCTAATTCCGTCTAAACCAGAAGTGTGAGTGAACCGTCTCCAACACCATGGTTTACACCAAGATCTCAATAGACCGTGTCAACCAACCATTCCAAACAATCTAACACAATCAGAGAGTAATACATAGCAGCAGAATCAAAAGAATAAATGAACTGAGTTCTATGTTGTAATTAAAATAATTATCTAAATTATTCCATCATTCACAAAATTAAATAATAAAATATTACAATGTATTATTTAATAATAATCATCTCTATAGGAAAACACAAAATGAGCACTCGCATGATGCATCATGCTCATCCTCTACAGGCTGTGTGTCCAGGGCAGCAACTGTACTGTAAGCTGGGGCAGTCATGAAGTCCTCAATGGTATACCCTGCATCAAGATCTGAAAAATAGAAAATATATTTGGGTGAGCTCACAACTTAGCTCAGTAAGTACAAGACCAATGCAATATACAAAATGCATGAGATAACATTACAATTTGGGTCAGGTTTAACTTGCAAAGTGCTATGGTAAGGTTTGGCGGCCACCGCACCTCCATGCACGAAAGTGTGAGCACACCCAACAGTCAGGCACCAACCACACTACTGATGTTGCCCCACATCACTCTCTGGTATAAAGATAGGGCTCGAGTCTGGAGGACAGGATGAACCACAATCCCACGTCCTCCCCCTAATACCCTAAGTCGTACCAATACCTAAACCCCTATTGGCAAGGGCTTACAAGTGGGTTTCGTTTCTAACCAGTCTTATATGTCAATACAGTATCTATGGCCCTACCCCAGCACGACTCCCTACGACATAGATATAGGGCTTGAGTCTGGTGGGCAGGATGAACCACAATCCCACGTCCTCCCCCTGATACCCTATTCGCACCAAGTCTGCTAAGGTAGATGGTGATACGAAAAGGTATTAGTGTGTGGATATATCCAGGGCTCCACTCCCCTTCACATTCCACACACCAACTAAAAACATCCACATGCCTAAACATTCAACAACCTAGCATATGAAATGCATGAATAGATAATATTAATTTAAACAACTACAATGGCATTTGAAATGCACAAACATCAGACAATCAACACAGATATAAATTTAATCACAATGGTTTACTGTTAATTAGTTAGTTAGGGTTTGGGGTCTTGTCCCTTACCTGACACGTGATAACTATTCCGTTCTGCATCACAGGATCTACTCACGCTGTCTACAAGTCCTACATAGTCATACCCATAAGTTAGAATTCATTTATTAAGGTCACAGCTGGTCAGAATCATGTTTGGTCAAGCAAACAAGGCTTTAAAGGCATACCGATCGTAGTACCGATTTCAGTAGAGTGAGACCGGTATCTTCCTGTGGTACATACCGGTCGCGGTATATACCACAGGCCCATACCGTAGGACCTTGTGTCCAACCGGTATGTTCCGTGGTTTGGATCCAAGAACTCGATCTTGGATCTCCCTTCCACGTCGGTCATCGACTTGGTTTCTAGGGTTTCTCCTAACCCATTCTAAGGTCCAAATACTCTATTGGCCTTATAGGTTTCGACTAGAACGTCGTATCATACCCAAATTAGATCTAAATGAAAAAAAACTAAGCTTTATTGAAATTCCTAGGATTTTGGATCGTTGCGCCACTTCACAGCTCCGATTCGAAATCCTATCATTACCAAGAGGATTGAGCACTTACCGACGGTGTTTGTCAGTTGGTGACGTGCTCCTTCAACGAAAATCCTCTTCTTGAGCGGTCTCCTCCCTCCTTGCTCCTTCTCAGATCTCTTCCAGACGGCTAGGGTTTTGGGAAGGATCCAAGGAGGGTCAAGGCGTCTATTAATAGTGGGAGACCGTTCTAGGAAGGTTTCCCACGGCTAGAACTTTTCGATCTTTGATTCAGAGTGTGGGATCCACTGGAGTCCATCTCCAACCGAAATTGCTCATACCAGTCGCACATACCGGTTTCACTCAGTGAGACCGCTACTATGAGACCGGTATGTAAAATCTACAGTTTTACACCTGGTTCTCGTACCTAAAACCTGTGGTTCATCACCCGGCTTCGCCTTTCGGTCCGATTATGATTGGGAGACCTGTCATCATATAGAACCATGGGTTAAATCGGATTTTTAGAACATGGTTCTTACAACTCTACCACCCTTAAAAGAAATTTCGTCCCCGAAATTTGCATGTAGGTCTTACAAGTTTTGCTAAGGTAATGGTGATACGACGATGTTAGTGAACAACACTTGAGTAGAGATAGAGCTAGAGTCTGGCGACCAGGATGAACCACAATGTCACGTCCTCCCCCTGATGCTCTACTGGCATCAAGCACACTAACCACACACACACATAATCACATGCCTATTCCTAGCATCATCATCATCATCATATTATAAATAGATAGAAATAAATATGCATGAGCAGTAATAACAAGAATATTGGATGACATATGAGATGCACATTACAAGCATGCAAGCATAGAATCAATCATGGCATTGGACTCAATAAAAGTAAATAATTTATTATTAGCCAGTTAGTTTAGGTTCTGTACCCTCACCTGGTAGACGTTTAATCTTCTCCAAGCTTCTTAACTTACTCTTGAACCTCTTGGAAACCTAAGAAATTTGTAAGTTCTAAGTTAGGGTTCAAGCTCAACAATTTACAGTAATCAATGGTCCAACCTGGAATTAAACAGACCTCCAGAAGCTGAATGGTCACAGGTGTGACTGCACTTGTGTCTTAGTTTCTGCAATCGCAGGATTTGGGGTTGATACGTGTGGTGCGACCACACACATGCGACCACACCCTCCCTGGAAACTTCCCGAGGGCGTGTGGTCGGACATATATGCCTCGTGTGGTCAATCAAAATATGACCACATGAGTTTTTTTATTGATTTTTACTCTCAGCCACATCCTTTCATAACTTGATTCCATAGTTAACATTATGATCCATTCTATGATTGTTCTATGGCTTAAAATTTACACTTTTACATAGTCCTTTACCTTAATCCATTCTTCATGGATCTCCTTAGAATTTTGTTCATGGTCTTAGGATTGAGATCTTACTTTGAATCAATATCTCCTCCATAATCTATTCTAGGCACTCAATTAATGTAGGGAATGATTTCATACCTTAAACTTGCTGGAGAATCAGAGCTTTCTCTGCAATTCCTTCTCTTATTCTTCCTATTTAATTCTCCTTCTCTTCCTCCTCCTCTCTTTTTCTCTCATTCAGTTTGGGTTCTAAAAGAGTGAAAGAGACTAAGGGATGTCCTTTATATAGAGGAAAACATCCATATAAAGTCCTACTTTGATTAGGAAAGAACCCCCCTCACATTAGGAAGGTTTTCTAATTTTGGAGTCGGTTATACCATCATGTGGTCGCACTTGGGGTCACAGAATCCACCGACCACATGTCTCAAAACTGCGACCACACATCTCAAATTCGAGTGGTCTCAATATTCTAAGGTGTGGTCAACCACACCTGTTTAGGTATGCGACCACACGTCTCAATTAAATGATTTTTGGTTCAAATTACATACCTAGTCTTGTGGTTTCTTTACGTCTTGGTCCACTTGGTCCGACCATGATAAGAAGACCTAATACAAGGTGGTAAGACCAGGTTAGTAAGGTACGGGTCTTACAGCTAAGCCATTAAACTATATTTCTACTCCTTTTTAGAAATATTAAAATTTTCCTTTAGATATCTCACAGACAATTCTTTTATAGTAAATTCTATTTAAATGCTACTACATAAGACACCATGGAAAAAGAACACCTCATAGGCAAAGAACATTTCTCAAAAGAATACATTTAGGTCAAGTAATCTTGGATTAGTTTTTAATCTTTTTATATCATTTCTTTGTGAATTAACAATCATGATAACAGCTCAAAATAATGCAACTCAAATAATGAGACACACATGATTAATTCACATTAGGTAAAACATCTACAATTTTAACATAAGTAAGCAAATCATCTTTGTGAGAGTCAATCGAACTACACACATATCCTTTGGGACAATATGTGCACTAGACATCTTAATAACTATACAATAACTGCGAAGGGATAATGACTCTCAAAAATCTCACCACCTTTGGGTGGATAAAACTCCTAAAGTCAATATCCTTCAATCATGTGCAAGAGTTCCTTATATTATTTGACAATGTCACCTTTGGGTGGACAGTGCCGTTCTTTGCTGCTTCCATAAAAGTGGCAGTTTATATCAGTATCACTTTTGGATAAGCACTGTATTTCCTTACTATAGCTTGCAAATACACAGATATCAGATTTGAGTATATTATGATAGAACCAGATTACCACTTTAGTGGTCACATCAGAATCCTTACATAATAGCAACAAATCCTAATTTGAACAGACTTGGACAATATCATATTTCGATGAACACTGTCATAGTGAAGCATTTACAAACATAAACCTTTGAATTTAAACACATCGTAATGAAACAAGGTTGCCACTTTGGTGGTTACACCAAGTTCCACCATGATATGAATAAATCCCAACTTACAGCTCATGTGAGTTACCATGAATGTTTTATTAACACAATCTTACAATCTAAACATTCAAATAACCATACACAATAGCTCAACAATCAATTTGGAACAATAAATTTAAGAAAAATCAACATAAAAACTACAAATTAGATCCCCATAGAGCATTTTCTATAATAATATGTTTTTCAATGTATCTAAATGTACCAAAAAATATATCATATTGAAGATCATAAAAAATGGAGTTCAATGGAACGACGGTCAATCCGACCTTCCTAGCTCCCACAATCACGATTTATTATCGTTTTATTAAAAATAGAGGCCAAACAAACCCTTATAAGCTTGTCAAGGTCAGTTTGGTTCTGTCTGGGCTGGCTTGCCCAAGTTCGGCTCGGCTCGGTTCGAACTGAACCGAATATTCATATTTCAACCCTTTTTTTTAATTTTCCTTCAGACCAAACCACCTGGTCTGTCCAAGTTAAACCATTGAATCGGCTCACCGGTTTTCCCAACAGTCAAACCATCGGGCAACTTGGTTCAATTTTTGGGTGTTCGGGTTAGGCAATCGGGTTTTTGGGTCGAGCAAATGCGTCTGACATTCGGGTCTCGGGATCAGGTTTCTGGGGCAGATGACCAACCTTGCATACAAGTCAACGGGTCTAGCTGACTGGGTCAGTCCATGGGTCAACTCAGGCTGGGTCATAACTTGCCGAGTTAACCCTTTTAGGGTTTCTGAGTTGACCCGACGGTGATCAGGTCAACACCACCCAATTTTTTTTTAATTTCCTCCCGCGAGTGAGATCCACTCGCGGCTACCGTCGATGTTTATATCATTGGAACCATCTCATCTTGCTCTTTCCAATGACATATGGCATGATATATTTTATCGGTCGAAAAATTTTCGTGGATGGAAAACTCCGACAGATCCGATCAGATTCGATCCAAAACTTGAGAAAAATTTCTCTTTCAATTCAACCATTTATTTACAGGTCTTTACAATTATTCCTCATTGATCCTAGGTCTATATGGTTGACTCTAATATCAACTGTTAGAAATTATTATGCTTAAAGTTTTAATCAAACCCATCCCAATCCATACAGGAACCCTAGAATACAATGGATAAGCCATAAATTGTGAATCATAAAGACATACCTGTGTGTGAAGCTGATTGAAACTTTAATGCTCCTTCAACTGTCTTGACACGTAGGCTATCACCTGTTCTCCTTGCAAGAAAATACATCCTAGTCCCAAACCCGATGCATCCGTATATAGAGTGAACGACAAGCCTGGTGGTGGGATGGTCAAGATAGGTGTAGAGACCAATCTTGACTTCAGAGTCTAAAGGCACTTCTCACACTCATCTGTCCATATGAATTTCTCTCCTTTCTTGGTTAGCCTGGTGAGTGAAACGGAGATCCTTGAGTAGTCTTTCACAAATCTTCTATAGTAATCAGCCAATCTAAGAAAGCTACGAATCTCAGCAACTGATGCAATCTGGCTTGGATCTACCTTGATACCATCTGCAGATACTATGTGACCCAAGAAAGCCACTTCCTTCAGCCAAAATTTACACTTCTTGAACATGGCGTAAAGCTTTTCCTTTCTCAGCCATTGTAGGGCTGCTCTCAAGTGTGATGCATGAGTTTCCTTGTCCTTTGAGTAGACCAATATGTCATCGCTGAATACGATGACCGAAGTGTCCAACATGTCATGAAGCACTCGATTCATCAGCTCCATGAATGACGCTGGGGTGTTGGTCAACCTGAACGACATTACAAGGAACTCATAATGCCCATACCTTGTCTTAAAGGCAGTCTTCGGAATATCTCCTGCCTTGATCTTTAGTTGGTGATACCCAGATCTAAGATCAATCTTTGAGAACACGCTTTCACCTTGCAACTGATCGAATGATCATCGATCTTAGGCAAAGGGTATCTGTTCTTGATGGTTAACTTGTTCAACTCTCGGTAGTTGATACATAGTCGTACGCTATCATTCTTCTTCTTTTTGAACAATACAGGCGCTCCTCACGACGATATGCTTGGTCATATGAAACCCTTATCTAGTAGTTCCTATAGCTGGGCCTTCAACTCTTTTAATTTTGTAGTGGCCATCCTGTACGGTGCTTTAGACCCTGGCACCGATCCTGGCATAAGGTCTATCATGAACTCTGTAGCCCTGTCTATAGGTAGTCCGGGTAGATCTTCTGAAAATACATCTGAAAACTCTCGTACCATATCTAAATCTTCCATCTTTGGTACCTCTACCATGACATTGACCACAGACACTAGGTATCCAACTCCTCCCTTCTCTAGGCATCTCTTAGCTTTTAGGGTAGAGAGGATAAGCTTCTGCTTCCTAGGTTACTTAGTTCCTGTGAAGCTGAATTCCTTTCCATTATCATCCTTGAAAGCAAGCTTCTTTTTGACATATAATAAATTAGCCGAATGCTGGCCTAACCAATCCATTCCCAAGATGACGTCAAAGTCTACCATCTTGAGTTGAACCAAATTTGCTTCTAGGTTCTACCCATCAGTAATAACTAGGCACGGCCCATAGCATTCATTCAAAACCACTTTTAATCCCAATGAGGAACGTACTATCAAGCTTAGAGTCAAGGGCTTGATAGGTAACTCCAGTCTCTTCACAAAAGATATAGAAACAAAGGAATGTGTAGCCCCAGAGTCAAAGTGTACTCTAGTGGGTACACCAGCTATATCTACAGTTTCTGAAATTTAATTATCCCTTAGTCTACATGCTCATACATAATAACGCAGTAAACAAAATAGTAAGGGAAGAAATCGTACCAGTAACCACATTAGGTGATGCAGTTGCCTCCTCAGTGGTGACTGCAAATACCTTCCCTTGCTGCGACAGTTGCTTTTTAGGTAGAGTACAAGTCTTTGCATAATGGCCTACTTGCTGACAGTTGAAGCTCTTGATATTATTACCCTAACCAGCTGTCGGCTGTGATGGAATGGTATTCATCCTTGCTGGTACTGCAGTATTTTGAGCCTTGTAGGGGTGGAATGGTCTAGTGTTTCCTCCACCAGAAGTCTCAGTAACAGGTCTCTTTAGTCCCCTAATTTGAGCAAAGAAGTTGTCCCTTTGGCTTGATTCGATTACTCTAGCGATCTGCACAGTTTCGTTATACACCTTCTTCTCCAAACCCAGAACATGCTCTCGAATACTTCCTCGCAGTCCCATAGAGAACCTACGGGTCTTTATTTCCTCCTCTTGCATGCTAGCTGGAGCGAAGAGAAATAGCTCTTCGTACCTCTGCTGGTACGCATCTACAGTCATTTGGGATTATTGCAGGTTGAGGAATTCCTTCTCCATATGATGGGAAGTATTTGTCAAAGAAGGCCCCGTTGAATATTTGCCAGGTGATTTGGGTGTGCTTTGTCTCCAAGTATGGTAGGGTAGAATTCCATCAGGCATTGGCATCTTCCTTGAGCATGTGTGTAGCAAACAACACCTTCTCATCTTCAGTACAAGTCATCAGACAGAAATTCTTTTCCATCTCAGCAATCCATTGTGCATGCCACAATGGTTTCCTTAACTTCCCTGTGAAGGTAGGGGGCTTCAGTTTCAAAAACCTGTCTACGGCACCGCTAAGGTCGTTCTGCCCCTATGCATTCGTTCCATACCATGGTGGTGGGTAAACATAGACCCCTTGATAGGCAGATGATGTTGAAATTTACTGTGGTAGCTGTGGATTCTGTTCTTGGCCCATTGGTTCAGTATTGCCATCCATCGGGAGTGAGGTATTATTTCCTCCAGATTCAGGTGTACCTTCTGTAGGATGTATCCCGGTGGGCTGAACATCTTCAACATCTCATTAAAGAATGACTTCTACTGAGCTTCCATCTGGTAGACCAGATTCATCACTAAAGTCTCAGAATTGGTTTGAGGAGGGCCTGGCAGATTTGTTGGTGCCCTGTAACTCTACCCTTCTCTACCATTCCTCATTGGTGTCTTGTCCCCATCATCTCTCATTGGGTTTCCTTCTTCTGGGTTCAGGTTTTGCTCCTCAATATTTTCCGTCTCCATATTGGCCTTGGTTTGACGCACCTTTGAATGGTGGCATTTTCGTGAACCTCTGTGGCCGTTTCTACCTGCCATCTCAGATTACTTTTCCCTGTTTGGATCTGAGAAGAAGACATAACACATGAGATATATTCGAATAATCACATTTTGTCTTAATAGTGTTAGTCTTCAACAAGTGCGAGGCGAAAAACCCCAATGGAAACCTTAAAATCAAAATTTTAAATTTTTCTCAAAATTTTTCTAAGCTTGAATAACTGTCCAGTCTCAACATACCAGTCACAGCACTGTAGAATATGGTGCGACCGGTATGTCTAGGCAGACAAACCTCTCGGGCTTCCTGAGGGGTAACGGTCAATGTACCGGTTGCGGCACTATAGGGTATTGTCACACCCCAATTTCGACTGAACCAGAAGTGCGAGTGAACCGTCACTGAACCAATGGCTCACACCAGGATCTCAATAAGACCGTGTCCACTCATACAAACCATTGTACAAAACCACAATCAGAATATAATAGAAAACAGCGAAAGTCTTTAAATAAAATGAACTGAGTATCTATTGATAAATTTAATAAAATATTCCATTATCCAAATTTTCAAAACATAAATAATATCTTTACATTACTTTAATGTCAACAGAAAATAATTAAAACAAATAAAATAAAATCCTAAAGGTACACGCAGAAAGGGCACTCGCATGAAGCGTCATGCTCGTCCTCTCCTGCCTGCACGTCTAGAGCAGTAACACCTCCATACGTCGAAGCGTTCACGTAATCATCCACCATGTAACCTGCATCAACATCTAAAAACATGTATATATACAAGGGTGAGCTCACAACTTAGCTCAGTAAGACAATCAGACAATGTAACATTCATATGCATGAGTAACAATCATTTTATGTTGTGGTATGGTTTAAGTTTGCAATATGCTATAGAAAGTATTGGCGGCCACCACAACTCTATACACGAGTGTGTGGCATCGCCCAGTAAATCACACCGCTGCCAACCTACATGCACCCATCATGGAATAGAGATAGAGCTAAGGCATCCACACACCTCCCCTGATGCTCCACCCATACCAACACGTAAGCCCTTGTTGGCGAGGGCTTGCAAACTGGGCTCGCAACTAACCAATCCTATATGTCATCACCGTAGGTCCTATCCCAGCACAGCTCCCTACGGCATAAAGATAGAGCTAGAGTCTGGTGGCCAGGCCGGAGACCACAGTGCCATGTCCTCCCCCTGATGCCCTACCCGCACCAAGCATACTAAGACAGAACAATACACAAGGTAGACCCTGTCCCAATATAACTCCCTACGGCATAGAGATAGAGCTAGAGTCTGGTGGTCAGGCCAGAGACCACAGTGCCACGTCCTCCCCCTGATGCCTTACCTGCACCAAGTATGCTAAGATAAAATACTACTAAAAGGTGCTAGTGTGAGGAATGATCCCAGACCCCAGGCCATTCCCATTCCACACACCAACGAAAACAATCACATGCCTAACAATCACATCCTAGCATAGCGAGTATGCATGAACAATAATAATAACTGAAAGTAAAGGATGACATGCGAATACGCACAAACATCAATCCACAAAGTCATTGTTATTAACAACAGTTTACTTTCCATTAGATTATTAGGGTTTAGGTCTGATTCCCTTACCTGACGCTCGTTTGATAGCTTGCTCCACGTCGCAAGATCCAAACGTGCTATCACAAAGTCCTACATAATATTAGGGTTTAATTAGAATAATTTTCTTAGGGTTTACGTTGGTCGAAAAACCAACGAGGTTACAAAATACATCTCACCGAGCTGACTGATTGCATGTACCAGTCGCGGCACTGTGGGGAAAACTAGTGACCGGTATGGTCAGCCGGTCCCCACAGACCAGCCCCCGGGAGGTACCGGTCGCAACATACCGGTCGCACAGGGTGCAACTGGTATAGTCGACCGGTATGTCCAGAAGACTATACACTTGGTTTCTTGACTGTCGTTGGTCATCCCCTATTGATTCTAGGGTTTCTCCTACACAATCTAGGTCTGAGCATTGATTTAGAGTTATTTCCAACTCCATTCAAGTCCTAGTTTTGATGGTATTCATCCTAGAACTCGAATCTAGGGTTTATCGATTAAATTAGGGTTTAACGGCAAAGTAGGGTTTATTGGCAAGAGAGGGTTTTAGATCAATACATGCTTTGCATGGTATTGATTCAACAATAATCAACCCTATAAGAGTTCATAAAGTAAAGGAAGGTTCAAGCACTTACCGTCGACTTGCGGTAAGGTGTTCTTCGTCGAAACAGCAATATCGGCTCTTCCTAGCTTCTCCTCCTTCTTCAGCCTCTTTCTCCTTTCTAGGGTTTGTGAGGATCAATGGAAGGGATTCTAGGAGGTCTAGAGGGGTTTAAATAGGCTAGGATTTAGGTTTAGGAAGCCTTCTAGGATTAGAAAAGTCCTAGGGTTCGGAATTTGGAAAGTAGGACCCGCAGAGATCCGGGTCCGAATCTTGATAGTCTGCTGACTATATCTGTCGACCGGTACCATTGACCGATATGACTAATTTCATAGTTATTTTTGTCAGTTTGGTTCGATTTCATACCTGGTTGTCATCCGCTCGTCCCGTCTGGCCCGGTGATGGTCGGAAGACCTGTTACAACATGAAATCAAGGTTTAGATCGGGTTCATGGAGTGCGGGTCTAACAGGTATGGTGCGAGCAGTATAGTCGACCAGACAAATTTTCTCTCCTGACTGAGAGATACCGGTAGCCTATCCCAGGAGATACCGATCGACTGATATAGGGTAAAATCGTCGATCGGTATGCTTGAAAAGGCTTTAAAATCATGAATTTTGACTCATTTCTCATTTTTTCTTCTCATTTTCTCTCCGGTGGTGATTCCTCTCTGACTTGGTGAGTTGCTACAGTCTGACCGGTGCTTGTAGAAACGATTCTTCTCACCCAAGAGTACTACACAACCTCTCCAAGTAAGTTTCTTCCTTCCTCATTCTCTTTAACATCGTTTCTTCATGGTTTCTTGTCAAAAACTATGTTTTTCTAGGTTTAGGAGATTCTAACTGTAGGAACTCTTTTTCTTCAGCTTAGAGATGGTTTTGGAACCTCTATGGAGAAAAATCCCTCAACTTATTTGAGGTTCCACTGCATGGTTTGCTCAAAATCAAAATTTTTGGTGGTTTTGGCCAAATTCAAAATTTTCTAGAAAATACTAAAATTCTTGCTTGTTTGCTAATTATTTGGTCTCTACTTGTTGCTATATGTTTATGTAAGTCCTCCTACCCAAATTTTGGGTGAGTTCGAGGCTTTTGCTTGAAATACTGTCGTTATGCTGTTGAAATTTTGAAAAATTTCGACTAATTCTCATTGTTTTGTTTTGTTTTGTAGTTAAACAATGTCTAGGCATCGTGGTGCTGGTAAGCACGCATATGCTCCAGGCATGAACCGACCACACCCACCTGTCCCACAGTATGATGCGTGGTGGTTTCATTCGATGATGGCGGAAGCCCGTTTCCCATGGTTTGAGGACAAAAACATTGAGTCTGGACACTGTGCGAATCTAGAACAACTCCAACGGTTCAATGTTTAAGCTACCTTTGATGCACTTGAGTGGTTGCCAGTGATCACCTATACAGTGACTACCTGACCCAATCTATTGAAGCACTTTTATGCCAACCTGGAGGTTGAGGGATGTAAGACCCGCACTCCACTAACTTGGTTTAACCGTGTCGTGCAGGTCTTCCCATCATTCCTGGACCAAGTGGACCGAGCGTGTGAAGATGGATCACAAACCAGGTATAAAAATCGACTCAACACCCAAAACTGTATACATATGGTCGCATACCTGGGTAGGTACGGTCGACCATATGGTAAGAATGAAGATCACAAATCCAGGATCCCAAGGTCGATGATTTCGACCCTACGGTCGACGGGTTCTGTGACCGTAGCCATCGACTGAGAGACCCCAGATCAGACTCTAAGTTTTGAAAACTTTCCTAAATTAAGGGATTTCTTTCTTAATTGAAAAAGGACTCTATATGGAGAGTTTTCTTCTATATAAAGGACGTCCCTTAGCCCTTTTTCACTCTTTTAGAACATTAGTAAACCCTAGAGAAAGAGAAGGAAAGAGAAGGAAGAGAACGAGAAGAAGAAAAAGCTAAGGAGAGGATTTTGCTGAGAAGAGATTGGCTCTCTACCACAGGCAAAGGTATGAACCTAATCTCTGGAGATGTAAACTCTACAGAATAAGACTTCAATGGAAGATAAACAATATCAACCTATTATGATCTATGTGATTTCCTTGAGAAAATCCCAAGGATAACCATGAGGGATGAGTTTGATGATTAGGGTTGATAAGAAACTACTAATGATGGCCATAGGATGATCTTAAGATAAACCCAATTGAAGAGCAGAGGAATTGACCCAGGAAGAACTCGAATTGCATGTAGTCTGTGACCAGAAATCCCAAGGTCACAGCTACGATCGACCATAGCATGACCAGCATGACCAGAGGATCGACCATAGGAATTCGGGAAGATTTCAGAAACCATATGGTCGCAGCTACGGTCGCACCATATGCGACCGTAGTGTATCGACCATAGGCAGTAAGGTCTGTCACACCCCAATTCTGAACCAACTAGAATGGTGTGAGTGAACCGTCATTGAACCAACGGTTCACACCAGGATCTCAATAAGATCGTGTCCACTCATACAAACCATTGCACATAACCACAATCAGAATATAATAAATACAGCGAAAGTCTTTAAATAAATGAACTGAGTATTCTATTGATAAATTTAAATAAGTAGTCAATTATCCAAATTTCAAATGTAATTAAATATCTTTACATCACTTTAAAAATAAGTGAAACCAATAAAATAAAATCCGAGGTACACGCAGAAAGGGCACTCGCATGAAGCGTCATGCTCGTCCTCTCCTGCCTGTACGTCCAGAGCGGCAACACCTCCATATGCCAGAGCGTTCATATAATCGTCCACCGTGTAACCTGCATCAACATCTAAAAATAATGTATATACAAAGGGTGAGCTCACAACTTAGCTCAGTAAGACAATCAGACAGTGTATCCATATTATATGCATGAGTAACAATCATTTTATGTTGTGGTCTGGTTTAAGTTTGCAATGTACTATAGAAAGGTTCGGAGGCCGCCTCACCTCTATACACGAGTGTGTGGAATCGCACAGCAGATCACACCACCACCGACCCACATGCACCCATAATGGAATAGAGATAGAGCTAAGGCATCCACTACCTCCCTTGATACTCTACCCATACCAATACGTAAGCCCCTACTGGCTAGGGCTTGCAAACTGGGCTCGCAACTAACCAATCCTATATGTCATCACTGTAGGCTCCATCCCAGTACAGCTCCCTACGGCATAGAGATAAAGCTAAAGTGTGGTGGCCAGGCCAGAGACCACAGTGCCACGACCTCCCCCTGATACCCTACCTGCACCAAGCATACTAAGACAGAACAATACGCAAGTAGACTTTATCCCAACATCACTCCCTACGGCATAAAGATGGAGCTAGAGCGTGGTGGTCAGGCCGGAGACCACAGTGCCCCAACCTCCCCCTGATGCCCTACCCGCACCAAACATGCTAAGATAGAATACTACGAAAAGGTGCTAGTGTGAGGAATGATCCCAGACCCTAGGCCCTTGCCATTCCACACACCAACGAAACAATCACATGTCTACCAATCACATCCTAGCATAGCGAGTATGCATGAAAAATAATAATAGCTGAAAGTAAAGGATGACATGCAATATGCACAAACACCAATCCACATATTCATTGTTATTTACAACAGTTTACTGTCCATTAATTATTAGGGTTTAGGTCCGATTCCCTTACCTGACGCTCGTTTGATAGCTTGCTCCACGTCGCAAGATCCAAACGTGCTATCACAAAGTCGTATACAATATCAAGGTTTAATTAGAATAGGTTTACGTTGGTCGGAAAACCAACGAGGTTACAAAAATACACTCACAGAGCTGACCGATCACAGTACCGGTCAGCACTATGGGGAAACCTGCGACTGGTATGGTCAGCCGGTCCCCACAGACCAGCCCCGGAAGGTACCGGTCTCAACATACCGGTCGCACAGGGTGCAACCAGTATAGTCGATCGGTATGTCCCCGGAAGACTATACGTCTGATCCTCGACTTCCGTTGGTCACTCTCTATTGATTCCAGGGTTCCTCCTACACATTCTAAGTTTGAGCTTTGAGTCAGAGTTGTTTCCAACTCCATTCAAGTCTAGTTTTGATGGTATTCATCCTAGAACTCGAATCTAGGGTTTATCGACTAAACTAGGGTTTGACGGCAAAGTAGGGTTTAGGTCAATATCTGCTTTGCATAGTATTGATCCAAACAACCCAACCATCCTAGAGTCATAATGTCAGAGGAAGGGTTTAAACACTTACCGTTGACTGGCGTAAGGTGTGCATCGTCGAACGGCAACGACGGCTCTTCCTTCTTCTTCCTAGCTCCTTCTCCTTCTTCAATCTCCTTCTCCTCTCTAGGGTTTGTGAGGATCAATGGAAGGGATTCTAGGAGGCTTAGAGGGGTTTAAATAGGCTAGGAATTAGGTTTAGGAAGTCTCTTAGGATTAGGAAAGTCTTAGGATTCAGAATTGGGAAAGTGGGACCCACAGAGAACCAATTCTGGATCTTGGTAGTCTGCTGCGCAGACCATACCGATCGACCGGTACCATAGACTGGTACCATCGATCGGTATGAATAAAATTCATACTTCAATTGGTCTGTTTGGTCTATTTTCGTACCTGATTGTCATCCGCTCGTCCCGTCTGGCCTGGTGTGATCGAAAAACCTGTTACAACATGAAATCAAGGTTTAGATCGGGTTCACGGAGTGCGGGTCTTACAACTCCCCCACCCTTAAAAGAAATTTCATCCTCGAAATTTGCATGTAGGTCTCACAACTCCCCCACCCTTAAAAGAAATTTTGGCCTCGAAATTTGAACATACCTTGATTGTCGAAAAGGTTAGGGTACTCCTTTCTCATCGTGCTCTCCTCCTCCCAAGTAATTTCTTCGACATCTTGGCTTTTCCAATGCACTTTCACATAATGGATATCCTTGCTTCGAAGTTGTTGTACCTTTCGGCTTGAGAGCATCACAGGTACCACTTCAAACGTTAAGTCCTCTGTCAAGTCTGGGGGGTCTGCTGTCAAGATATGCGATTGATCCCTAACATACTTCTTCAATAATGATACATGGAACACATCATGAACGCTTGACATAGATGGTGGTAGAGCCAATTGATATGCCACATTACCACGTCTGGTCAATATCTCGTATGGTCCCACATACCTGGGGCATAGCTTCCCCTTCTTATCAAACCATTTCAGACCTCGCACCGGTGATATCTTCAGGAATAACTTGTCACCCACGGTAAACTCTAGATCTCGACGTCGGTTATCCGCATAGTGCTTCTGTCGAACTTGAGCTGTCTTCACTCTTTCCTTGATCTGAGCAATCACTCGACAAGTTTCTTCAACGAACTCCGGTCCTACAATTCTTCTTTCTCCCACCTCATTCCATAACAGAGGTGTACGACACTTCTTCCCATAGAGTGCTTCATATGGAGCCATTTGGATTGTAGCCTGGTAGCTGTTGTTATAAGCAAACTCGATAAGCGATAGCTTCTCGTCCCAAGCTCCTTTGAAATCTAGGGCACAAGCTCGGAGCATATCTTCTAAAATTTGAATAGTTCATTCTGACTGCCCGTCCGTCTGTGGGTGAAAAGCTGTACTAAACTTCAACTTGGTTCCCATAGCTTTCTGTAAATCTTCCCAGAACTTTGATGTAAAACGGGGATCTCTGTCAGATACTATACTTTCTGGGATGCCATGAAGTCTGACTATATTATCAACATATAGCTTGGCCAGCTTGTCCATGGTATACTGAGGTCTGACCGCTATGAATCGAGCTGTCTTGGTAAGTCGATCGACTATAACCCAAACTGCATCCACTGACCTTGGTGTCAAAGGTAGGCCAATAACGAAATTCATTGTGATACAATCCCACTTCCATGCTGGTTCTGGTAATGGTTGTAGTAAACCTGTGGGTCTCTGTCTTTCCGCTTTAACGTGCTGGCAATTCAGACATTGGAACACGAAACGAGCTATATCTGCTTTCATACCCCTCCACCAATATAATCTTCTTAAATCATGGTACATTTTGGTGCTTCCTGGATGTACCGAGTATGGAGTGTAATGAGCTTCTGTCATAACTCGATCTCTGATATTTAAGTTCTCACTCTCAGGTATACATAATCTTCCACGATACCTGAGTACCTTGTCTGAATCCAAGGTAAAGTCAGGGTTGCTGTTACCCTTCTCTAGGTCTTCTTGTACCGTCTTGAGGTGTGGATCCTGTAGGATTGCTACTTTGACCTCATCTATGAGATCCGATGAGATCTTCAAGGCTGCGAACATAAATGTAAACTTATGAATTAAGCCCTGTTCCACTGGATCTCTTGCAGTCTCTATTATATACTCTTCATCATTCTCTATTGAGCTCGAGACTGCAGCACATAAGACAGCATTTGTACTTGGTCCTACCTCCGATTTCAATGCCTACTTTCTGTTTAAGGCGTCAGCCACAACATTTGCCTTACCCGGATGGTACTGGATGTCACAATCATAATCTTTTAATAACTCCAGCCATCTCCTCTATCTCATATTCAGGTCCTTCTGAGTGAAAAGATAGGTTAAGTTCTTGTGATCTGACTTAATCTGAAACTTCTCACCGTAAAGGTAGTGTCTCCAAGTCTTGATTGCATGTATTACCTCTGCTAACTCCAAGTCATGTGTAGGATAATTCTTCTCATGCTCTTTCAATTGTCTTGATGCGTAGGCAATCACCTATTCTCCTTGCATCAATACACATCCAAGACCCAACCCTGAAGCGTCCGTATATAAGGTAAACGGTAAGCACCAAGCATTGTCTTGACTTCAAAGTCTGAAAGCATTTCTCGCACTCATCCGACCATATAAATTTCTCTCCCTTCTTGGTTAGTCTGGTAAGTGGAACGGCGATCCTTGAGTAGTCTTCCACGAATCTTCTATAGTAACTAGCCAATCCAAGGAAACTACGAATCTCCGCCACTGATTTTGGTGCTTCCCATCCTACTATAGCTGCTATCTTACTTGGATCTACCTTGATACCGTCTTCAGATACCACGTGGCCCAAGAAGGCCACCTCCTTCAGCCAAAATTTACACTTCTTCAACTTGGCATAAAGCTTCTCCCTTCTCAGCCGTTGTAGGGCTGCTCTCAAATGTGTTGTATGAGCCTCCCTGTCCTTTGAGTAGACCAATATGTCATCGATGAATACGATGACCGAAGTGTCCAACATGTCATGAAACACTCGGTTCATCAGTTCCATGAACGACGCTGGAGTGTTAGTCAACCCGAACGATATAACTAGAAACTCATAATGCCCATACCTTGTCCTGAAAGCAGTCTTTGGAATATCTCCGGCCTTGATCTTCAATTGGTGATACCCTGATTTGAGATCAATCTTCGAGAAAACCTTTGCACCCTGCAACTGATCAAACAGATCATCGATTCTAGGCAAAGGATATCGATTCTTGATAGTTAACTTGTTCAGCTCTCGGTAGTCGATACATAGCGTACACTACCGTCCTTCTTTTTGACGAACAATACAGGTGCTCCCCATGGCGATATGCTTGCTCGTATGAAATCCTTATCTAGAAATTCTTGTAATTGGGTCTTCAACTCCTTTAATTTTGTAGGGGCCATCCTGTACGGTGCTTTAGACACTGGTGCTGACCCTGGCATTAGGTCTATCACGAACTCTGTAGCCCTGTCTGGAGGTAGACTTGGGAGATCCTCTAGGAACACATCTAGAAACTCTCGTACCACATCTAGATCTTCCATCCTTGGCACCTTAGCAGTGATGTCGACCACAGACACTAGGTACCCCACTCCCCCCTTCTCTAAGCATCTCTTAGCTTTTAGGGCAGATAGGATCAGCTTCAGCTTCCTAGGTAACTTGGTCCCGGTGAAGCTAAACTATTTTCCTTTCTCATCCCTTTTCCTGATCTAAGCGTGCTTTGTTTCCAAATATGCCCGTGTAGAATTCCACCAGGCGTTTGCGTCCTCTTTGAGCATATGTGTAGCAAACAGTACCTTCTCATCCTCAGAACATGTAATCAGACGAAAAGTCTTCTCCATCTTAGCAACCCATTGTGCAGGCCACAACAGTTTCCCCGGCTTCCCTGTGAATGTAGGGGGTTTCAGCTTCAAAAACCTATCCACTGCTCGGCTCAGATCGTACTGCCCCCGTGTATTCATTCCGTACTATGGTGGTGGGTACGGGTAGGCTCCCAGGTAAGCAGACGACGATGGAAATTGGTGTGGTGGTTGTACATTCTGTCGTTGGCCCATTGGCCCTGAGCTACCATCCCTTGGCAGTGTGGTGTTATTTCCTCTATATTCAGGTGTGACCTCTGTGGGGATATATCCTGGTGGCCTGAACATCTTCAGCATCTCATCCAGGAATGTCTTCTGTTGGGCTTCCATCTGGTAAACCAAATTAGTCACTATCTTTTCAGAATTCGTGTGAGGAGGGCCGAACAAATTGGTGGGTGCCCTGGGAACCTGCCCTTCTTCACTCTCTGGATTCTGGTTTTGCTCTTCAACATATCCAGCTTCCACATTTTCCTCAGTTTGGCGCACCCTGGAGTAGTGACGCTTTTGTGAGCCTCTTTGACCATTTCCGCCTACCATCTCAGACTAGTCTGTTTGGATTTGAGAAGAAGACATAACACATGAGGTACAGTCGAATAATCATAATAGTGTTAGTCTTTAACAATTGCAAGGTGAATAATCGAAATGGAAACTTAAAATTGAAATTTTAAAAAAAATTTCTTCTCTCTTTTTTTTTTTTCCACATAGTTGACCGGTCGCAACATACCGGTCGCAACTCTGTAGAGAAATGGGAAGACCGGTATAATCGACCGGTCAGAATTTCATTCTGACCAAGACATAGCGGTCACAGTACCCCTAGGGGGTACCGGTCGACCGGTATGGGCAAAACCGTCGACCGGTATGCCCAAATTTGCCTTTAAAGTCGCGAAAAAGTGAGTTTTTCTCACTTTTTCTCTCTTCTTCTCTCCGGTGGCGATTTCTCTCTGGCTCCTGAGTTGCTACAGTCCGACCGGTGATCCTAGAAGTCATTTTCTTCCGATCAAAACTTAGAATATCGCCTCCAAGTAAGTTCTCTCCTTCCATTCCCCATTTTCATATCGTTTTTTCATGGTTTTAAGCTTAAAAACTATGGTTTTCATTGATTGGAAGATTCTAACCGTAGGAACTCCTTTCCTTCGATTTAGAAAGGGTTTAGGGATCCCTAAGAGCAAAAGCCCTCAACTAATTTGAGGTTCCACCAAACGGTTTTTGGAAAAAATCAAATTTTTCTAGTAAAAAAATCGATTTTGCTAAAATTTCTAAATTTCTTGTTGTTTGTTCTATGTTTGGCTTCCATGAAGTGTGTGGGGGTTACGTAAGTCCTCCTCCCCATGTTTTTGGGTGAGTTCGAGGATTTTTCTTGATTTGTTGTCGTTATGCTGTTGAAATTTCGATAATTTTTAACCATTTCTACTTGTTTTTTCCTTGTTTTGCAGCTCTAATGGCTCCACGCAGAGGTGCTGGCAAGCGCTCCTATGGTCTAGGCACGCACCTTCCCCACCCTCCTGTACCACAGCTCGATGAGCATTGGTTTCGATCTGAGGCGGCACAAGCCCGTTTCCCTTGGTTCGAAAGGAAGAATATCGAGTCTGGACGGTGTGTAAATTTGGAGCAATTGCAGCGGTTCGATGTGGAAGCCGCTTTTGGCAGACTTGGTTGGTTGCCGGTCATCACATACACGACGACTACCCATCCCGACCTCGTCAAACACTTTTATGCCAACTTGGAAATAGATGGGGATGTCGATGACTTTAATCAATGTCGAGCACTCCGCATCACTAGTTACGTCAAGGGTATTCCCCTCTCCTTCGACACCCATCAGCTTGCCGATCTTCTGGGAATTCCCAACGATGGGGACTTATTTATTCTACTGTGCCCCTAAGATGAAGGGCTTTCTCACTGACGATCTGTGCCAGGAGATCTCTAAACAACTTCTCAACCTTGGGGCGCCCATGAAGGCTGCTAGTTTGAAGCCCCTACCTCGAGTTTATAACCGCATCATCCAGCACAACATTGTGCCCCAGTGCGGCCATTATAGCGAGTTATCTCAGCTCACTCAGTACCTGACTTACTGCGTTTGCACTGGGGAGCGGGTTTGTATTCCCTATATCATCATCAGGACCATGCATCAGGCTACACTACCCGGTCAGGCCAGTAACCTTCCCTATGGCCGGCTCATCACCACTCTTCTGCAGCGACTACGAGTGAACATGAGGGGTGAGATCGCTGTGGAGGACACTATGACCTCTAACATTGACAGGGATGCCATCCTGCTGATGCAGATGGATAATCTGCCTATCAGCGATAAGGATTTGGAGGCTCGTCCTCGCTCACTTAAGAGGTTAGCAGCCGCGGCAGCAGCAGCAGCAGCCAATGTTGCTCATGCAGCAGAGGCAGCGGGTGATGACGAGGGTGGCGATGATCATATGGAGGATATTCCAGCACCAGCACCACAGCCCACCTATGCAGCGGGACCATCTCAGCCGCCTCTCGACACCGTGATGGGTATGTTCACGGAGCTCAGGGACGCTCAACGTGAGATGAGCCGTGACTTGGGGTACTTGGCTCGCAACCTCAGAGTCACTCAGGATCAGGTGCACTGGCTTAGGGTCGCTTACGAGCGGGATTATGACATTGCTGACCCTATTTCTCTTAGGCCCCCTTCCCCATGATTGTCTTCTTATATTTCTCTCTCTTGAGAGTTTATAGAACAGGGTAACTGTCCGGCTTGTGGACCGTACCCTGTAGCACTTTTAACATTATCACTCTTGAAGGTTTTAATAGTATTTTTATGGTTCTTCCTAACTAGAGCATGAGCATCATTAAATTCCATATTTAATATAGTATGTTATGCTCTTTCTCATATAGTCTCAAGTATCAAACAATGCTTAAGATGTGTTCTTATTAAAGCTTTTAATTTTTCCTATCTCAGTTCATCGACTTAGTTAAGTGCAATATGGTCTGTTGGACAGAGCCTAAGAGCTCTAATACCAAGTTGTCACACCCCAATTCTGAACCAACAAGAATGGTGTGAGTGAATCGTCAGTGAATCAACGGTTTACACCAGGATCTCAATAAGACCGTGTCCACTCATACAAACCATTGCACATAACCACAATCAGAATATAATAATTACAGCGAAAGTCTTTAAATAAATGAAATGAGTATTCTATTGATAAATTTAAATAAGTAGTCAATTATCCAAATTCCAAACGTAATTAAATATCTTTACATCACTTTAAAAATAACTGAAACCAATAAAATAAAATCAGAGGTACACTCAAAAAGGGCACTCGCATGAAGCGTTATGCTCGTCCTCTCCTGCCTCTACGTCCAGAGCGGCAATACCTACATACGCTGGAGCATTCATATAATTGTCCACCGTGTAACCTGCATCAACATCTAAAAACAATGTATATACAAAGGGTGAGCTCACAACTTAGCTCAATAAGACAATCAGACAGTGTATCAATATTATATGCATGAGTAACAATCATTTTATGTTGTGGTCTGGTTTAAGTTTGCAATGTGCTATAGAAAGGTTCGGAGGCCGCCTCACCTCTATACACGAGTGTGTGGAATCGCACAGCAGATCACACCACCACCGACCCACATGCACCCATAATGGAATAGAGATAGAGCTAAGGCATCCACTACCTCCCTTGATACTCCACCCATACCAATACGTAAGCCCCTACTGGCTAGGGCTTGCAAACTGGGTCGCAACTAACCAATCCTATATGTCATCACTGTAGGCTCCATCGCAGTACAGCTCCCTACGACATAGAGATAGAGCTAGAGCGTGGTGGCCAGGCTGGAGACAACAGTGCCACGACCTCCCCCTGATACCCTACCCGCACCAAGCATACTAAGACAGAACAATACGCAAGTAGACTCTATCCCAACATCACTCCCTACGGTATAAAGATAGAGCTAGAGCGTGGTGGCCAGGCCGGAGACCATAGTGCCACAACCTCCCCCTGATACCCTATCCGCACCAAGTATGCTAACATAGAATACTATAAAAAGGTGCCAGTGTGAGGAATGATCCCAGACCCCAGGCCCTTCCTATTCCATACACCAACGAAACAATCACATGTCTAGCAATCACATCCTAGCATAGCGAGTATGCATGAATAATAATAATAGCTGAAAGTAAAGGATGACATGCAATATGCACAAACACCAATCCACATATTCATTGTTATTTACAACAGTTTACTGTCCATTAATTATTAGGGTTTAGGTCTGATTCCCTTACTTGACGCTCGTTTGATAGCTTGCTCCACGTCGCAAGATCCAAACGTGCTATCACAAAGTCGTATACAATATCAAGGTTTAATTAGAATAGGTTTACGTTGGTCGGAAAACCAACGAGGTTACAAAAATACACTCACAGAGCTGACCGATCACTGTACCGGTCGTGGCACTGTAGGGAAACCTACGACTGGTATGGTCAGCCGGTCCCCACAGACCAGCCCCGGAAGGTACCGGTCGCAACATACCGGTCGCACAGGGTGTAACCGGTATAGTCGACCGATATGTCCCCAGAAGACTATACGCCCGATCCTCAACTTTCATTGGTCACTCTCTATTGATTCCAGGGTTCCTCCTACACATTCTAAGTTTGAGCTTTGAGTTAGAGTTGTTTCCAACTCCATTCAAGTCTAGTTTTGATGGTATTCATCCTAGAACTCGAATCTAGGGTTTATCGACTAAACTAGGGTTTGACGGCAAAGTAGGGTTTAGGTCAATACCTGCTTTGCATGGTATTGATCCAAATAACCCAACTATCCTAGAGTCATAATGTGAAAGGAAGGGTTTAAACACTTACCGTCGACTGGCGTAAGGTGTGCGTCGTCGAACGGCAACGGCGGCTCTTCCTTCTTCTTCCTAGCTTCTTCTCCTTCTCCAATCTCCTTCTCCTCTCTAGGGTTTGTGAGGATCAATGGAAGGGATTCTAAGAGGCTTAAAGGGGTTTAAATAGGCTAGGAATTAGGATTAGGAAGCCTCTTAGGATTAGGAAAGTCTTAGGATTCGGAATTAGAAAAGTGGGACCCACAGAGATCCAATTCCGGATCTTGGTAGTCTGCTGCGCAGACCATACCGATCGACCGGTACCATAGACCGGTACCATCGACCGGTATGAATAAAATTCATACTTTAATTGGTCTGTTTGGTCCGTTTTCGTACCTGATTGTCATCTGCTGGTCCCGTCTGGCCCAATGATGATTGGAAGACCTGTTACGACATGAAATCAAGGTTTAGATCGGGTTCACGGAGTGTGGGTCTTACAAGTTCGATATAGTATGAGAACATAGGACCAATCAGACACCTATCAGTGCTCTGTTTTGATTTCCTACTACTGTAACATATTATATATGAATCCTAATTTAAATTCATATAACTTTTAGGTTGTTAAATTGATTGAAAGAGAATTTCAAGACTTGGAAGGAGATCGAGTATTGCTAACAGGTGAGGGAACAAGACCTAAACAAATTGGATAATAACCAACTGTTTATTTTTATTGAGTCCAATGCCATGATTGACTTTGTGCTTGTATGCTTGTAATATGCATCTCACATGTCATCCAATATTCCTGCTATTACTGTTCATGCATATTTAATTATGTTTATTTATAACATGATGATGATGATGATGCTAGAAATAAGCATGTGAATGTATGTGTGTGGTTGGTGTATTGGATGCGAGTGGAGCATCAGGGGGAAGACGTGGCATGATTGTCTTTGACCTCGTCACTAGACTCTAGCTCTATCTCTACTCAAGTCTTGCCCACTAACATCGTCGTATCGTCATTACCTTAGCAGAACTATTACGTCGTAGGGCATCAGGGGAGGTGGTCTCGGACCGTATGGTCTCTGACTCTGCGGGGGGCCTTAGCTCTATCTCTATGGACGTATTGAGGGATGCTGGGGTGAGGCCTTGGATACACTATTTGGCATTAGGATTGGTTAGTTGCGAGCCCAGTTTGCAAGCCCTTGCCAATAAGGGCTTACGTGTTGGTATGGGTAGGGCATCAGGGAAAGTATTGGCGGTGTTTAATCCGGACACTTTAGCTCTATCTCTATTCCATGGTGGGTGCATATGGGACGACAATGGTGTTTGATCCATTGGGCGGATTCACACACTCGTGTATAGAGGTGCAGGGGCCACCAAACCTTTCTATAGCACATTGCAAACTTAAAAATCAGACCAAAGATATGAATTGAATGCATTTATATGTTTGTTGTATTGTTTTGTTTGCACACTAAGCCGTGATGTATGCTCACCCTTTCGACGTCGAATATTTTTAGTTTATGATGCAGGTCCTACTATTGAAGAATATGTGAATGCGCCAACGTATGGACACGTTGCTGCCATGGACGTAGAAGCTATTGAAGATGCGCATGATCCTTCATGCGAGTGCAACCAGTGCATTTTTTTATTAGTTTAGCTATATTTGATGGTTGGAACATGTAATGGATTATTTACTTTGATGTCTTGAGTCATTTAAAGATAACTGGATTAAGTAATTATTTATCATTGTTAGATACTCAGTTCATTATCTATAAGACTTCTGCTTATTTGTTTATTACCTCTGATTATTACTATGGAACGTGTGTGTGGTTTGATATAGTGGGTACGACCTATACAAGATCCTGATTGAACCGTTGGTTTATTGGTGGTTCATCACGCTAATCTGATTAAACCAGAATTGGGGTGTGACAACTTGGTATTAGAGCATTTCAGGTTCTTCCCATTGACTTAACTATTTCTACGTGAGTCATGAACTGAGTTAGGATAAAAATTAAAAGCTGTAATAAGAACACACCATAAGCTCCTGTGTTGTATGAGACATAAACTAAGAAAGAGAATAATGTACATATGTAAATGAGAAACCAATTATATATATATATATATATATATATATATATATATATATATATATATATATATATATATATATATATATATATATATATATATATATATATATATATATATATATATATATATATGTATATATATATCCAAATGGGAGTAAGACAAGATACATCCGAATTAGAGTACGGTCCCCAAATCTGGACAGTTACTCTGTTAAATAAATGAGAAAAAAAATAATGATATCATGGAGCTGGAGGTGCTAGAGGAGGAGGTGTCTCACGATCTTTATATAGTCCTCAGCATATACTCTCGCGAGCCAGGCCACCTGAGTCTGAGTCGCTCGGAGACTAGCTGTCAGATCCGCTACCCGCTGGTCTATAGAGAGCTGGGTATTTAGAAACTCTCCTACTCTCCAATTAGTCACTCGCTGAGCCTCCTGAATCTCATGTAACAGCCCCATCATGTCATCTGGTGGTGGGCTTGAAGGGCCAGCTGAATGAGAAGCCCGAGAAGGGCTAGCTCCAGTAGAATGCTATGGTGATGGGAGAGGGATGACATCCACATCCATGTACATCCGATCATCATCTTCCTCATCATCACTTACGTGTGCCTCTGTTGCTGCTGCTGCTGCTGCCTCTGCATCTGCTGTTGTTACCCGAGTGAGAGGACGTCTCATAGCATTCCTCTCATCATCACTGATCTGTATCTCTCTCATGCCCATCTTGTTGATGGCCTCCTAATCAAGGTTAGTTGAAAAGGTGTCCTCAAAGATCCTCTCATCCACTAGTTCCACTTGTAGACGAGCGAGTAGGGTGGAGATCATCTGCCCATAGGGCAAGTTATCTCTCGAGTCAGGCAACATAGCTCTATGTATAGTCTGAAGAATTATATATGGGAGGCAGACAGACTATCTAGTACAGATACATTACAACAAGTACTGAGTCAGCTGTGAGACCATCTCGTAGTGTCCGCCCTGGGGAATAAGATTATGCTGGATAATCTTACAGTAGACTCGTGGCTCTGGACGCAGGTTGACTGCTTTCATCTCCTAGCGGTCATCTCAAAGAATTTGGTTATCTATTTCTGCACACACCTGTGTAGACAGAAACTGTGGCTCCCTGGGTGCACAATAAACCAACTGACCATCATTTGAGATGCCTAGGAGATCAGCCAACTCCTGACAGTTGAAAGAGATCGGAACCCCTTTCACCCAGCTGGTGATCCGAAGCTCTCTACCCCTGTCCACATCCTCTAAGTCATCCTCTACCTGTAGGTGACAGTAGAACTGCTAGATCAAGTCTAGGCGAGTGCAAGCCTCGTACAGAATCACTGGAAGCCAGCCCATATCACCAAACGCCCTTTCCACATCAAACAGGGCTAAATAGGCTAAGTTAACACATCTACCCCTTTCCACCTTCTTTTGATTAAACCAAGGGTATTGTGTTTTTGCTTCCACGGACCTGAAGTGACGTGGGTAATAAACTCGAGGAACCTTAGTGCGAACCATGATAACTGCAAGAGACAAAAATAAGAAAAACAAGTTAGATAAATTTGAAAATTTGACAGCATAATGACGTAAAATGGAAAAAAAAACCTCACTTTTCACCCAAACATTTGAGCAAGAGGACTTACATAGGTCCCAAACCATCCTGCAAGGCATATTCAATAGAAAATTTTAACTAAATAGGTCGAATTTGAAGAAATTTTGACAATTGGGAAAAACCCCCAAATTTTAGGTCAAAAATGGGAATTTTCAAGTTTTTACTAAACTAACCGATGAAACTCAAATTTTCTTGAGAGCTTTCATCTATTGGGTAGCCAATAGCAATAACCCTAATAAAAATCAAATTTTTACCGTCAGAAAAATATTAATTTGAAGAAAATCCTATAAATGGAGTAAAAACCTAGGTATGAAAACTTAAAAAGGAGAAAGAGTAGAGAACATACCTTGAGGAATGAAATGGAGATTGTGGATCGATGAAAAATCACTAAATTCTTACGGTTGATACTGTAGCAACTCACTGGTGGCTAGTTGAGTTGAGACCGTAGGAAGAAGAAAGGGAAATGAGAGGGAAAATCTCGAAAAAACAGGTTTTAAAACTGATTTTGAATCTTACGGTCGCACAATTTGACCAAAACCATCGACCGTACGATCGACCATAGGGTCTCGGTAAGTTGCCAGGAATTTAATGGTCGCACCTAAGGTCGCACAACATGCGACCATAGGCCATCGACCATATGACTGATTGTTGTTTGTATTTTGATTATGTTCGAATTGTTGTCTATTAATCTTGTTTTTCTCTCACCTTTCACTGTGAGACTAACCCAATACCACCACTCTATTTTGTCTCACCTGTGTAGCTTTGCCAATAACACATCAACCAAGAGTTTAAATGGCCGGGCGTAGAATAAGTAGAAGGAGACAGAATGCAAACCCATCTCCACCACCTATGGAGACCAACGACAATGAAGGTCAGCAAGGGCAGGAAGGAAATATTGGAGCTCAGAATGCTGCACCTTAGAATGTTCACACCTAAGCCAACCTAACCAACTTACATGCACCAGATACGAATTTGGCTACTGTGGTGATGAATTTGGCACAACAGATGCTGCATATACAGCAAATGCAAGCCAACATGCAAACTACTATGGGAATTGCTTTCCTAGCTGCAAACACAACATCTCTATCTGTAGGACAAGCTAGTACAACACCTGGTGGTAGCAACACTGTACCTCAAGCACCGGAAACACCAGCAGTACAAGGCCAAGTGCAAAACCCTGAAGCACCGCAAGGTGGGTATAACCAAGGTAATTATCAGTACCAACCGCCTATGTATGGGCATATGCACAGTATCAGCTTGATCACTCCAGAATGATCGAGCTTTTCCTAAAGATGAAGCCGAAGGAATTCACAGGTAAGCCGTCAAATCCTTTGTGGCCAGCTCACTGGATCGACGAAATGGAAAGAAACTTTATGATGATGACTATAAATGAAGAAGATAAGGTATTACGTGCATCTGTGAAAGGTGATGCACACCACTAGTGGAAATCAACTAGAAGTTATCTGTTAACAAAGCATGTCCAACTGACATGGGTTATCTATAAAGAAGCTTTCTTCGAGAAGTATTTTCCAAGGAGTTTCAGAGATCAAATGGAAAAGGAGTTTCTGAGTCTGTATTAGGGACAGATGACGGTAGACGCATATCAACAACGTTATGAAGAACTATTTTTCTTTGCTCCCTCTAGCATGTAGGAGAAAAATATCAAAATCTGAAGGTTCATTATGGGACTTAGGGGAAGTAGGGAAGTATCCATGAGCATGTATTGGGACTGGAAAAGAAGATTTATAATGAAGCTGTACAGATTGCTCGAGTACTAGTATCGAACCAAAGGAAAAGTTATTTTGCTCAGAACAAAAGTATAAAGAGGCCCAATAGAAACTCATACAACGGAGGGACCCCAAAGACATTTAAATCCTTCTATACTCAAGGCTTCAATGCTATAGTCATGACTACTCCAACAGTCCAACCTCAACAGAAGCAAAGTAATGCTGGAGTCAAATGCTTCAATTACGATCAAGTAAGACATTATTCAAGAGAGTTTCCTAAGCCAAGGAAGTAGCTACAGTAAGAAAAAGTTTATGCAGTTACTTCTGAGGATGCTGCCGCATCGCCTGATGTGATCATAGGTATGACCTGAACCTTTTGTCTTGTACTACCTTATGTGAGCATATAGATTAATATAAGAAGAAAATCATAGGTATCGTACCTATTAATGGCATACCTGCCAGAGTACTCTTCGACTCTGGAGCTACTCATTCTTTTATATCTGTGTCGTTTGGAAAGAAATTAAATCTACCCCTCAAATCTTTAGACTGTAAACTACTTGTATGATTACCAATGGGATTAGAAGTGGAACTAGACAAAGGTTATGGACCATGTCTAGTTCTTATCGCAAGAAGATTTTGGATGCAACCATAATTCAACTCGAGATGGCAGACTATGACGTTATCTTAGGAATGGATTGGTTAGCTCAGCACTCCGCAAATCTATTATGTGTGGAAAAGAAACTGATATTTAAAGACAAGGAAGGAGCAGAGTTTAGTTTTACGGGAACCAAACTTCCCTGTAAACGAAAACTCATTCTCTCTGCATTAAAGGCTAGAAGATGCCTCGAGAAAAGGAGGAATTTGATATCTAGTATCCGTGGTTGACCTCACCAAGGAAGCACCACGAATGAAGGATATTGAAGTTGTGCGTAAATTTTTAGATGTATTTCTTAAGGAACTACCAAGACTACTACCTGACTGAACGACAAAGTTCGTTATAGATCTTATACCTGGAGCTGTACCAGTATCTAAAGCACTCTATCAAATGGCTCCTACTGAACTGAAGGAACTAAAGGTACAATTACAGGAATTACTGGACAAGGGTTATATTAGACCCAGCATATCACCATGGGGAGCACTAGTATTGTTCGTAAAAAAGAAGGACGGTAGCGTTTGACTATGTATAGATTATTGAGAATTGAATAAGCTTACAATCAAGAATCGATACATGTTGCCTCGAATTGATGACTTATTCGATCAGTTGCAAGGTGCCAAAGTATTCTCTAAAATTGATCTTCGATCGGGATACCATCAGCTGAAGATCAAGGAAGGTGATATTTCGAAGACAGCATTTAGAACCAGAAATGGACATTATGAATTTTTAGTCATGTATTTTGGATTAACTAACGCACCCGCAACTTTTATGGAACTCTCCATGATATGTTGGATACGTCAGTCATTGTATTTATTGACGATATACTAGTCTACTCCAAGGACAAAGAAACTCATGTCACAAATCTAAGAGCCGCTTTGCAGTGACTAAGAAAAGAGAAGCTTTACGTAAAATTAACTAAGTGTGAGTTCTGGCTGAATGAAGTTGCTTTCTTAGGCCATGTTGTATCAGCTGAAGGAATTAAAGTAGATCATAGCAAGATTGAAGCCATTGTAAAATGGGAAGCACCTAAGAATGTTGCTGAAATCAGAAGTTTCTTAGGTTTAGCTGGTTACTATCGACGATTCGTGGAAGATTACTCTAGAATCGCCATACCTTTCACCAGTCTGACTAAGAAAGGAGAAAAGTTTGTTTGGACAGACAAATGTGAAAAGTATTTCCAAACATTGAAGGCTAGATTGATATCAGTTCCCATCTTGACTATTTCGATCCCAGGACAACCATTTACCTTGTACACCGATGCGTCTGAGTTAGGTTTGGGATATGTGCTTATGGAAGGAAAACAAGTAATTGCGTATGCCTCAAGACAACTGAAGACACATGAGAAGAACTATCCCACTCATGACTTGGAATTAGTAGCGGTGGTACATGCTGTCAAGATATGGAAACATTATTTGTACGGAGAGAAATTTTAGATTAAATCAGATCATAAGAGTCTCACTCATCTTTTTAATCAGAAGGAGTTGAACATGAGATAGATAAGATGGCTGGAATTACTGAAGGATTATGATTGCGATATCCAGTATCATCTAGGAAAAGCTAATGTAGTTACTAACGCACTAAGCATGAAAGCTATGACAAAGTCTCAAGAAGAAGCTAGTGCAAATGCTATAGTGTGTGTCACAGGAAGAGTATTTAATTATGATAACGAGCAGTTCGTGATTGATATTCCGAATGAATCGACTGACCAAGGGTTTATTCATCTATTCTTAAACATGTTTGCTACATTGAAGATTGTACCTGATCTATTAGATGAAGTGAAAGCAGCTATTAAATCAGACCCTTATCTGATAACGGTGCAAGAAGACCTTGAAAAAGGTAGGACTAACCCTGACTTCACTTTGGATTTTGAGAAAGTAATAAGATACAAAGGAAGAGTATGTGTTCATGAAAATGAAGACTTGGATATTAGACACAGACTAATGAAGGAAGCTCACACCACCGCTTATTCGGTACATCTTGGAAGTACAAAGATGTATCATGATTTGAAGAAACTATATTGGTGGAGAGGAATGAAAGTGGATGTAACTAAATTTGTGTCTCAATGCTTGAATTGTCAGTAGGTAAAGGCTGAAAGGCAAAAACCTACAGGATTATTACAGTCACTGCCAAAACCAGCATGAAAATGGAACTGCATCACTATGGACTTCGTCACCGGGTTACCATTGACTCCCCGAGTAGTTGACACGGTCTGGGTGATTGTGGATCGTTTGACCAAGATAGCTCGTTTCATAGTACGACCTCAGTATACCCTAGAGAGGTTAGCTAAGCTTTATATAGATAACATTGTCAGATTACATAGTGTACCTGAAAGCATTGTGTCCCATAGAGCCCACACTTTACCTCAAAGTTTTGGGAAGGATTACAGAAGGCTATGGGTACAACATTGAAGTTTAGTACTGCATTCCATCCTCAGACAGACGGACAGTCGGAGCGTACTATTCAGATTTTAAAAGACATGCTTCGAGCTCATGTCATTGATTTCAAAGGATCATGGGATGAGAAATTACCATTGATTGAGTTCGCTTATAACAATAGCTATCAAGCTACAATACAAATGTTGCCTTATGAAGCACTGTATGGTAGGAAATGTTGAACTCCTTTATTTTGGAACAAAGTTGGAGAACGGAGTATTGTTGGACCAGAGTTTGTTGAGGAGACTTATCGAGTGGTCGACATTATCAAAGAAAGAGTCTGAACAGCTCTGAACCTTCAGAAGTAATATGCAGATAATCGACGTAGAGATCTCAAATTTACCATAGGTGATAAGGTATTTCTGAAAATATCTCTTATGCGTGGTTTGAAAAGGTTCGGACAAAAGAGAAAGCAATGTCCCAGATATATTGGACCTTATGAAGTTCTAGCTAGATGTGGAAATGTAGCATATTAGTTAGCACTACCACCATCAATGTCTAGTATACATGATGTATTACATGTCTCACAATTGAAGAAGTACGTTGAGATCCAACACACGTGTTAACAGCGGATCCATCGGATTTGACTGAAGATTTGACTTTCGAAGTGGTACCTTTTGAGATCACTAGTCGGAAGGTGCAATGTTTACACAACCACGACATCTACTATGTGAGGATTACTTAGAGAAGCCACGATGTAGAAGAAATTACATGGGAAGAAGAAAATGCTATGCGGAAGCAATATCCTCACCTATTCGACAAGAAAGGTATGTGTAAATTTCGAGGACGAAATTTATATAAGAGGGGGGAGTTGTAAGACCCGCACTCTACTAACTTGGTTTAACTGTATCGTGCCAGGTCTTCCCATCATTTCTGGAGTAAGTGGATTGAGCGTGTGAAGATGGATCACAAATCAGGTATAAAAATTGACTCAACACCCAAAACTGTATACATATGGTCGCATACCTGGGTAGGTACGGTCGACCATATGGTAAGAATGAAGATCACAATTCAGGACCCCACGGTCGATGATTTTGACCCTATAATCGACGGGTTCTACAACCGTAGCCATCAACCTTGAGACCCCAGGTCAAACTCTGAGTTTTGGAAACTTTTCTAAATTAAGGGATTTCTTTCCTAATTGAAAGAGGACTCTATATGGAGAGTTTTCCTTTATATAAAGGGCATCCCTTAGTCCTTTTTCACTCTTTTAGAACATTAGTAAAACCTAGAGAAAGAGAGGGAAAGAGAAGGAAGAGAAGGAAAAGAAGAAAATGCTAAGGAGAGGATTTTGCTGAGAAGAGATTGACTCTCTACCATAGGCAAAGGTATGAACTTAATCTCTGGAGATGTAAACTCTACGGAATAAGACTTCTATAGAAGATAGGCAACATTAACCTATTATGATCTATGTGATTTCCTTGAGAAAATTCCAAGGATAACCATGAGGGATGAGTTTGATGATTAGGGTTGATAAGAAACTACTAATGATGGCCATAGGATGACCTTTGGATAAACCCAATTGAAAAGCAAAGGACTTGACCCAGGAAGAACTCGAATTGCATGTAGTCTGTGACCAAAAATCCCAAGGTCGTAGCTACGGTCGACCATAGCATGACCAGCATGACTAGAGGATCGACCATAGGCATTTGAAAAGATTTCAGAAACCATATGGTTGCAGCTACGTTCGCACCATATGCTTCCGAAGGGTATCGACCGTAGGCAGTATGGTCGATATAGTATGAGACCATAGGACCAATCAGACATCTATCAGTGCTCTGTTTCGATTTCCTACTACTATAACACGTTATATATGAACCCTAATTTAAATTCATATAACGTTTAGGTTGTTAAATTGATTGAAAGAGAATTTCAAGACTTGGAAGGAGATCGAGTATTGCTAACAAGTGAGGGAACAAGACCTAAACTAATTGGATAATAACAAACTGTTTATTTTTATTGAGTCTAATACCATGATTGATTCTATGCTTGTATGCTTGTAATGTGTATCTCACATGTCATCCAATATTTCTGCTATTACTGTTCATGCATATTTAATTATGTTTATTTATAACATGATGATGATGATGATGTTAGGAATAGACATGTGAATGTATATGTATGGTTGGTGTGTTGGTTGCTAGTGGAGCATCAGGGGGAGGACGTGGCATGGTGGTCTTTGACCTCATCACCAGACTCTAGCTCTATCTCTACTGAAGTCTTGCCCACTAACATCGTCATATCGTCATTACCTTAGCAGACTATTACGTCGTAGGGAATCAGGGGAGGTGGTCTCGGACCGTGTGGTCTCTGACTCTGCTGGGGGGCCTTAGCTCCATCTCTATGGATGTATTGAGGGATGCTGGGGTGAGGCCTTAGATACACTGTTTGACATAAGGATTGGTTAGTTGTGAGCCCATTTTGCAAGCCCTCTCCAATAGGGGCTTACGTGTTGGTATGAGTAGGGCATCAGGGTGTTGGCGGTGTTTGATCCGGACACTTTAGCTCTATCTCTATTCCATGGTGGGTGCATGTGGTGTCACACCCTAATTCTAGTCTAACCGAAATGGTGTAATGAACCGCCAATAAATCAACTGTTCAACTAGGATCTCGTATAGGTCGTACCCACCATATCAAACCACACACACATTTCACATTAATAATTAGAGGTAATAAACAAATAAGCGAAAGTCTTACAGATAATGAACTAAGTATCTAACAATGATAATAAATAATTAATCCGATTATCTCTACAACTCAAGACATAAAAGTAAATAATCCATTACATGTTCCATTAGTCAAATGTAGCTAAACTAATCAAATATGCACTGGTTGCACTAGCATGATGAATCATGCGCATCTTTAACAGCTTCTACGTCCATGGCGGCTACGTGTCCATACGTCAGCGCATTCATATAATCTTCAATAGTAAGACATGCATCATCAACTAAAAATATTTGATGTTGAAAGAGTGAACACACATCACGGCTCAGTGAATAAACAAAACAATACAACAAACATATGTATGCATTTAATTCATATCTTTGGTCTAGTTTTTAAGTTTGTAATGTGCTATAGAAAGGTTTGGTAGCCCCCGCACCTCTATACACGAGTGTATGAATCTGTTCAATAGATCAAACACCATTGTCGTCCCATATGCACCCACCATTGAATAGAGATAGAGATAAAGTGTCCGGATCAAACACCGCCAACACTTCCCCTGATACCCTACCCATACCAACACATAAGCCCCTATTGGAGAGGGCTTGCAAACTGGGCTCGCAACTAACCAATTCTAATGCCAAATAGTGTATCCAAGGCCTCACCCCAGCATCTCTCAATACGTACATAGAGATAGAGCTAAGGCCCCCCAGCAGAGTCAGAGACCACACCGTTCTGAGACCACCTCCCCTGATGTCGTACGACGTAATAGTTTTGCTAAGGTAATGGTGATACGACGATGTTAGTGAGTAAGACTTGAGTAGAGATAGAGCTAAAGTCTGATGATGAGGTCAGAGACCACCATGCCACGTCCTCCCCCTGATGCTCCACTCGCATCCAACACACCAACCACACACATACATTTACATGCCTATTCCGAGCATCATCATCATCATCATGTTATAAATAAATGGAATTAAATATGCATGAACAGTAATAGCAGGAATATTAGATGACATGTGAGATACACATTACAAACATACAAACATAGAATTAATCATGGCATTGGACTCAATAAAAATAAACAGTTTGTTATTATCCAATTAGTTTAGGTCTTGTTCCCTCACCTATTAGCAATACTTGATCTCCTTCCAAGCCTTGAAATTCTCTTTGAATTGATTTAACAACCTAAAAGTTATATGAATTTAAGTTAGAGTTCATATGTAACATGTTACAGTAGTCGAAAACCGAAACAGAGCACGGATAGGTGTCTGATTGGTCCTATGGTCTCATACTGTATCGACCTTACTGCCTACGGTCGATACCCTACGGACGCATATGGTGCGACCATAGCTGCGACCATATGGTTTCTGGATCTTCCCGAATGCCTATGGTCGATCCTCTGGTTATGCTGGTCATGCTATGGTCGATCGTAGCTGCGACCTTGAGATTTCTGGTCACAAACTACATGCAATTCGAGTTCTTCCTGAGTCAAATCCTCTACTCTTCAATTGGATTTATTCTAAGGTCATCTTATGGCCATCATTAGTTGTTTCTTATCAACCTTAATCATCAAACTCACTCTTCATGGTTCTCCTTGGGATTTTCTCAAGGAAATCACATGGATCATAATAAGTTGATATTGCCTATTTTCCATAGAAGTCTTATTCCATAGAGTTTACATCTCCAAGGATTAGGTTCGTACCTTTGCCTGTGATAGAGAGCCAATATCTTCTCAGCAAATTCCTCTCCTTAGTTTTTTTTTCTTCTCCTTCTCTTCCCTTCTCTTTCTCTAGGATTTACTAATGTTCTAAAAGAGTGAAAAATGACTGAGGGACGTCCTTTATATAGAGGGAAACTCTCCATATAGAGTCCTCTTTCAATTAGGAAAGAAATCCCTTAGTTTAGGAAAGTTTCCAAAACTCGGAGTCTGATCTAGAGTCTCACGGTCGATGGCTACGGTCACAAAACCCATCAACCATAGGGTTGAAATCATCGACCGTAGGGTCATTGATCAGTGACCATTGTTTCTTTCCATATGGTCGACCGTACCTACCCAGGTATGCGACCATATGTATATAGTTCTGGGTGTTGAGTTGATTTTTATACCTGGTTTGTGATCTATCTTCACACGCTCGGTCCACTTGGACCAGGAATGATGGGAAGACTTGGCACGACACGGTTAAACTAAGGGTGTCAAAAATAGGCTCAGCCCGATAGCACGGACCGAGCCGGCCCGATATAACCCGAACCCAGCCCGGACCGAACCTTAATGGACAGGTTTCGGTCTCGGCTTGTAAAGCCTGACACCGTTTCAGCCCAAATCGAAACCAAACCGGACAAGCCCGTTAAGAAGCCCAAACTAGCCCGAACCAATAATACCTAACCCGAACACCGATAAGGTCCATCTTGGCCCAGTTTCTTAATTTTAATGGTTTTAAATTTTGATGGATTATATTACACTATTATAGTTCACTTCTTGATCCGAAAGATTATATGAATTCATAGTTGAAAAGAGTATGTTAATTGTTACAATTTACTGAATTACATGCATATAGAAGGAATGATGCTAATTTTATAGATAGAAATAATAAAATAGGCTATATATCTTACATATAAAATAGGACCGATAAGCTTGATAAGCCCGGTCCGGACCAAACCAGCCCGAAATCACCTCAATAAGCCCAGCCCAATAACAAACCGACACCGGACCAGCCCGATAGTTATTGTGTCCAGCGCAACTCAACCCAGCCCGAACTCTTAATGGACATGTTTTGGGCTAGGGTAATAAAACTCGACACCGATTCAGTCTGGACGGAAATCGGCCCGGACTGGCCCGTTGACACCTTTAGGTTAAACCAAGTTAATGGAGTGCGGGGCTTGCATGTGGGACGACAATGGTGTTTGATCCATTGGGTGGATTCACACACTCGTGTATAGAGGTGCATCACAAAACCTTTCTATAGCACATTGCAAACTTAAAAACCAGACCAAAGATATAAATTGAATGCATGCATATGTTTGTTGCATTGTTTTGTTTGCTCACTGAGCCATGATGTGTGCTCACCCTTTCGACGTCGAATATTTTTAGTTGATGATGTAGGTCCTACTGTTGAAGAATATATGAATGTGTCGACGTATGGACACGTTGCGGCCATGGACGTAGAAGTTGTTGAAGATGCGCATGATCTTTCATGCGAGTGCAACCAGTGTATTTTTTATTAGTTTAGCTATATTTGATTGTTGGAACATGTAATGGATTATTTACTTTTATGTCTTGAGTCATTTAAAGATAACTAGATTAAGTAATTATTTATCATTATTAGATACTCAGTTCATTATCTATAAGACTTCCGCTTATTCATTTATTACCTCTCATTATTACTGTGGAATGTGTGTGTGGTTTGATATTGTGGGTACGACCTATATGAGATCCTGGTTGAACCGTTGGTTTATTGGCAGTTCATCTCACTAATCTGGTTAGACTAGAATTGGGGTGTGACAAGGGAGATCTTAATGACTTCAATCACTGTAGGGACATCCACATCACTAGCTTTGTCAAAGGTGTCCCCATATCGTTTGACACCCACCAGCTTGCTGACCTTTTGGGGATTGCCAATGATGGTAACTTGGTTTACTGCACTCCCAAGGTGAAGGGCTACCTTAACGAGGACCTACGCCAAGAGGTTTCAAAGCAGATCCTCAATCCAGGGGCACCCATGAAAGCTACAAGTTTATGGCCTCTTCCTCGCGTCTATTGCCACATTATACAGTATAATATCGTTCCTCAAAGCGGCCACTATAGCGAGTTGTCTCAGCTTATACAGTATCTCACTTATTGTGTTTGCACTAGAGAGCGCGTCTGTCACACCCCAATTCCACACCATTCAGAATGGTGTGATGAACCGCTAATAAACCAACGGTTCAACCAGGATCTCTAATAGGCTGTGTCCTCTAACTTAAACCATACACATCCACAATCATAATCAGAATAAATACACAATAGTGGAAGTCTTAATATTAAATGAACTGAGAATCTAACTGTGATAATCATAAATAAAATATCAAGTTATGTTGTATCAACCAAGACATAAATAGATAAAGTATCAAATTACATTTCCTTAATAGTTCAAATAAAAATTTAATAAAAACGCATGAGTTGCACTCGCATGAGGAGTCATGCGTCTCCACTATATCTTCAGCCTCCATTGCAACCACGTGCCCGTACACAGAAGCATTCATATATTCTTCCACAGTGGTATCTGCATCATCAACTAAAAATATTCGAATTCAAAAAGGGTGAGCACACATCACGACTCAGTGAGCAAACAAAATAATGCAACAAACATATGCATGCATTTAATTCATATCTGTGGTCTGGTATATAAGTTTGTAATGTGCTATAGAAAGGTTCGGTGGCCGCCTTACCTCTATACACGAGTGTGTGAAGCCGCCCAATGAAAACGTTATTGTCATCCCACATGCACCCACCATGGAATAGAGATAGAGCTAAAGTGCTTAGGACCACACCGCATCACACTTCCCCTGATACTCTACCCATACCAACACATAAGCTCCTACTGGCGAGGGCATGCAAACTGGGCTCGCAACTAACCAATCCTAATGTCAAACAGTGTATCCAAGGCCTCACCCCAGCGTCCCTCAATACGTCCATAGAGATAGATCTAAGGCCTCTCGACAGAGTTGAAGACTACACGGTCCGAGACCACCTCCCCTGATACCCTACGACGTAATAGTTCTGCTAAGGTAATGGCGATACGACGATGTCAGTGGACAAGACTTGAGTAGAGATAGATCTAGAGTCTGGTGACCAAGACACACCACAATATCACGTCTTCCCTCTGATGCTCTACTCACATCAAGCACACTAACCACACACATATATTCACATGCCTATTCCTAGCATCATCATCATCATCATGTTATAAATAGAATTAAATATGCATGAACATTAATAGCAGGAATATTGGATGACATGTTGAATGCACATTACAAGCATACACGCATAGAATCAGTCATGGCATTGGACTCAAGAAATAAAAACAGTTTATTATTAGCCAATTAGTCTAGGTCTTGTTCCCTCACCTTTGTTTGAGTGTAAATCATCTTTCAAGCTCTAAGAATCACCTTTATATCAATAGGAAAACCTAACAAGTCGATAGATTTTAATTAGAATTCATTCCGATAGTTTTAAGCTTGTTGTAAAGCTAGGGTCGCAGGACGGGTCGCAGGTAGGGTCGTAGGTTTATGCGACCCCAAGGTATAGGGTCGATGCTAGGGTCGGATCTCCCATCGACCCTAGGTGCGACCGTAGCTTCCCTGGACTTCCCGGGAGCTAGGGGTCGATCCTGTGGTCTGGTAGGGTCGATTCCCAATCGACCCTATGTGCGACTACACGTGGTTTGAGTCGACCTTTTCATTCTACAGTCTAATCTTTCAAGTTTAGGTCCTTTGGCTTACTTCCACAGTCCATTCTATGCTTGTTCTATGGCTTAAAACTCCAGGTTATTTCCTTACTTTGTCTACTATGATTTCCTCCATGGATTTCATTAAAATCTTCCCATTGATGGATGATTTGGGTTTCTCCTAGATCATACCCTCTTCATGAACTATTCTAAGCTATTAAATCATTCATGGAAAGCATATCCATACCTTAGGTTTGCTGAGATTCAGAGGTTTCTCTGAATATCTTCTCTTTAGTCTTCTTCTCCAACTTCCTTCTCTTCTCCTTCTCTTCTCTTTCTCTCACTTTCTTTTAGGGTTTCAAAAGGAATGAAAGAGGTTAAGGGACATCCTATTTATAGAGGAAAACCTCCCAAAATAAGTCCTATTGAGATTAGGAAAGAATCCCCTTGAAATTTGGAAAGTTTCCTATTTACAGTTTCTGTCGGTGATCCTAGGGTCGATGAGGGGGTCGGAGATCCCGTCGACCCTAGGGTCTCAGTTGTCTGACCCTAGGACTAAAATCATGGGTCTGACTTCCTGATGAGGTGGGATCGACCCTACCTGTTTAGGTATGCGACCCTACCCCCTATTTTACTGTTTTTGGGCCAGTTTCATACCTGGTCTTGCTATTTCCTTCACGCACTTGGTCCATTTGACTCGACCAAGATAGGTAGACCTGGTACAAGGTGGTAATGCCGGTTAGTTCGATACGGGTCTTACAACTCCCCCCTGCTTATAAAAATTTTGTCCTCGAAATTTGTACATACCTTCCGAGTCGAATAGATGAGGGTATTGCTTTTGCATAGCATTCTCTTCTTCCCATGTGATTTCTTCTATATCTCTGCTTCTCCAGGTGACCTTAACATAATAGATATCACGGTTGCGTAGTCGTTGAACCTTTCAGCTGGTGATTTCAGTTGGTGCTACTTCAAATGTCAAATCATCAGTCAAATCAGGTAGATCTACTGTCAAAACGTATGTTGGATCTCTGACATACTTCTTCAATAAGGAGATATGAAATACATCATGCACACTTGACATAGATGGTGGTACTGCTAACTGGTAAGTCACTTTTTCACATTTAGCTAGAATCTCATATGGTCCGCCATATTTCGGACTTAGTTTCCCTTTCTATCCGAACCGTTTCAAACCGCGCATAGGTGACACTTTGAGGAATACCTTATCACCTACGGCAAATTCAATGTCTCGGCATCTAGTATCTGAATATTGCTTCTGACGATTCTGAGCCGTTCTCACTCTTTCCTTGATAATGTCGACTACTCGACATGTCTCTTCAACAAATTCTGGTCCAACAATACTACGTTCTCTAATTTCATTCCAAAACAAAGGAGTTCGACACTTCCTGCCATACAGTGCTTCATAGGGTGACATCTGTATAGTAGCCTGATAGCTATTGTTATAAGCGAACTCAATCAGTGGTAATTTCTCATCCCATGATCCTTTAAAATCAATTACACAGGCTCGGAGCATGTCTTCTAGAATCTGAATGGTACGCTCTGATTTTCCGTCTGTCTGAGGATGGAATGCAGTACTGAACTTCAATGTTGTACCCATAGCCTTTTGCAATCCTTCCCAAAACTTTGAAGTAAATCGTGGATCTCTGTCGAACACAATGCTTTTAGGTACACCGTGTAATCTGACAATATTATCCACATATAACTTAGCTAACCTCTAAGTCGTATAGCTATAAATCGAGCCATTTTAGTCAAGCGGTCTACAATCACCCAAACCGCGTCAACTACTTGGGGAGTCAATGGTAACCCGGTGACGAAGTCCATAGTGATGCAGTCCCATTTCCATGCTGGTTCCGGTAACGGCTGTAACAGTCCTGTAGGTCTTTGTCGTTCAGCCTTCACTCTCTGACAATTTAGGCATTGAGATACGAACTTAGCTACATCTGCTTTCATTCCTCTACACCAATATAATTTCTTTAGATCATGATACATTTTTATACTTCCAGGATGTATCGAATAGGCGGTGGTATGGGCTTCCTTCATTAGTCGGTGTCTAATGTCCAAACTTTCTGTTTCAGGTACACATACTCTTCCTTTGTACTTCAGTACCTTTTCATCGTCTAAGGTGAACTCAGGAATAGTCCTACCTTTTTCAATGTCCTCTTGTACCGTTCTTAGATAAGGGTTTGATTTAATAGCTGTTTTCACTTCATCAAGTATATCAGATACAATCATCAATGTGGCGAACATATTTGAAAACCGATGGATAAACCCTTGGTCGGTTGATTCACCCGGTGCATCTATCACAAACTGCTCATTACCGTAATTGAATACCTTTCCGATAGTACACATTGCGGCAGTTGTGCTAACCTCCCCTTGAGATTTTATCATTGCCTTTCTACTCAGCGCGTCAGCAACCACATTAGCTTTTCTCGGATGATACTGGATATCACAATCATAGTCTTTTAATAGTTCCAGCCATCTTCTTTGTCTCATTTTCAACTCCTTCTGATTAAAGAGATAAGTAAAACTCTTATGATCTGATTTAATCTGAAATTTCTCTCTGTACAAGTAATGTCTCCATATCTTGACAGCATGTACTACTGCTGCTAATTCTAAATCATGAGTGGGATAGTTCTTCTTACGTGTCTTCAATTGTCTTGAGGCATAAGCGATTACTTATTCTCCTTGCATAAGTACACATCCTAATCCCAATCCCGACGCATCAGTGTACAAAATAAATGGCTGTCCTGGAATCGGAATGGTCAAGATTGGAGCAGATATCAATCTAGCCTTCAATGTTTGGAAACTCTTCTCGCATTTCTCAGTCCAAACATACTTTTCGCCCTACTTAGTCAAACTAGTGAGAGGTACGGCAATTCGGGAATAGTCTTCCACAAATCGTCAATAATAACCCGCTAGACCCAAAAAATTTCTAATTTCTACAACGCTCTTCGGTGCTTCCCACTTCACAATAGCTTCGATCTTGCTAGGATCCACTTTAATTCCTTCAGCGGATACGACATGGCCAAGAAAAGCGATTTCCTTTAGCCAAAACTCACACTTTGTAAATTTGGCGTAAAGCTTCTCTTTCCGTAATCGCTGCAGAGCGGCATTTAGATTCTTAATATGAGTTTCCTTGTCCTTGGAGTAGACCAATATATCATCGATGAATACAATAACTGACGTATCCAACATATCATGGAATACCCGATTCATAAGTTCCATAAAGGTTGCTGGTGCGTTTGTCAATCCAAAAGACATGACCAAAAATTCATAATGTCCGTATCTGGTCCTGAATGCTGTCTTGGGAATATCACCGTCTTTGATCTTCAACTGATGGTAGCCTGACCGAAGATCATTTTGGAGAACATTTTGGCACCTTGTAACTGATCGAACAAGTCATCGATCCGAGGCAATGGATATCGATTCTTGATTGTCAGCTTATTCAGTTCCCGGTAGTCTATACACAATCGAACACTACCGTCCTTCTTCTTTACGAATAATACTGGCGCTCCCCATGGTGATATGCTAGGTCGGATGTAACCCTTGTCCAGCAGTTCTTGTAGTTGTACTTTTAATTCCTTCAGTTCAGTAGGAGCCATTCAATAAGGTGCTTTAGATACTGGTGCGGCTCCAGGTATCAGATCTATAACAAACTCTGTAGCTCAATCGGGTGGTAGTCCTGGTAGTTCTTCAGGAAATACATCTGGAAAGTCATGCACGACATCAATATCCTCCATTCGTGGTGCTTCCTTGGTAAAATCGACCACAGATACTAGATACCCAACTGCTCTTTTCTCAAGGCACTTCCTAGTCTTTAATGCAGAGAGTATGAGCTTTCGTTTACGGGGAAGTTTGGTTCCCACAAAACTGAACTCTGCTCCTTCCTTATCTTTAAATGTCAGTTTCTTTTCGGCACATAATAGGTTTGCAGAATGCCGAGCTAACCAGTCCATTCCCAATATGACGTCAAAGTCTGCCATCTCAAGTTGAATCATGGTTGCATCTAGAGTTTTCTCGTCAATAAGAACTGGATATGGTCCATAACCTTTTTCTAATTCCACTTCTACTCCCATCAACGATCGTATAAGCAGTTTGTAGTCTAAGGATTTGAGGGGTAGATTTAGCTTTTTTCCTAATGACACAGATATAAAAGAATGAGTAGCTCCTGAATCAAAGAGTACTCTGGCGGGAATGCCATTAATAGGTACGATACTTGTGATTTGTTTTGATTTAATCTACATCCTCACACAATGTAATACAAAATGACAAGATTCAGGTCATACCTGTGACCACATCAGGCGATGCGGCAGCATCCTCAGATGTAACTGCGTAAACTCTACCTTGTTGTAGTTGCTTCTTGGGCTTAGGACACTCCCTTGCCATATGTCCCAATTGATTGCAGTTAAAGCATTTTACCCCTTCATTATTTGGCTTTTGTTGTTGTTGAGCTGCTGACGTAGTCTTGGTTGCAGCATTGAAGCCTTGAGTACGGAAGGGTTTGAATGTCTTGGTGTTCCCTCCGTTATAAGAATTCCCATCAGGCCTTTTGATTCCTCTATTTTGAGCAAAGTAGCTCTCTTTTTGGCTCGACTCTATCACTTGAGCAATTTGTACAGCTTCATTGTAGATTTTCTTCTCAAGTCCCATAACATGTTCACGTATGCTTCCCCTAAGTCCCATGACAAACCTTCGGGTCTTTGTATCTTCCGCTTGCATACTGACTGGTGCAAAGAAGAATAGCTCCTCATAACGCTGTTGATATGCATCGATAGTCATCTGTCCCTGATACAAACTCAGGAACTCTTTCTCCATAGAATCTCTGAAACTCTTAGAAAAATACTTCTCAAAGAATGTCTCTTTATATATATCCCAAGTCAATTGGGTGTGCTTTGTCAACAGATACATCCGTGTGGACTTCCACCAGTGGTATGCATCGCCTTTCAGCATGAACGTTGCACACAACACTTTCTCTTCTTCGTTCACTGTTATCATCGTGAAATTTCTCTCCATCTCATTGATCCAGTGTGCTGGCCACAACGGATCAGCTGGCTTACCACTATACTCCTTGGGCTTCATCTTCAGAAAGCGCTCAACTAGTATGGAGTGGTCTAGTTGATGAGGAACATAAGCCCCATACATAGGTGGTTGGTATTGATATCCACCTGGAGCTACTTCAGGGTTTTGTACTTGAGCCTGCATGATGGGAGTCTGAGGTGCGTGGGGTACTGTGTTACTCCCCCTGGTACTATGCTTGCCTGTCCTGCTGGCATCGGTGTCGTCTGTGCCGCTAGAAAAGCCATGCCTATGGCAGCTTGCATAGTAGCTTGTACCTGTTGTATTTGTTGCAGCTGTTGTGCTAAATTCATTACGGATGTAGCCAGGTCTGTAGGTGGAGCTGGTAGATTTGTAGGATTTGTCTGCCCATTAACTACGGACGGTGCCGTGTTCGGATTCTCCTGTGTTTCAAGATGTATATGGCTGTCTTCCTCCACAGGTGGTGGTGGTGGAATAGAGTTACGGCTTTGTCTGGTCACTCTGCGTCCAGCCATTATCTGCTCTGGTAGTGGTAATGCCTGAAAGTCATAGAATACTTGAGGCAATCATCATATACTTCATTCTCATATTTAAATCCACTAGTCAATGATATTTTCAAATTTTTCAAATCATTCTGTCAAAAATACTGTATTTTCCATCGTAGGGTCGATGGATGTCCGACCCTAGGGTATGCGACCCTGAGAATCATTGATACTTACCGAGAGCCTAGGGTCGATGGTAGGGTCGATGGGTGTCCGACCCTAGGATCGATTCCTAGTTCTCTGTCAGATCACCGAGAGGCTAGGGTCGATGAGGGGGTTGAAGGTAGGGTCGAATGTTTTGGTCGAATTATTCGACCCTAGGACTGAAAATCAGGTTTTTAATCCCGATTTTTGGATCCATTTCTCATTCCTTCTCCTCCTTTTCGACTCGGCTCGTTCCTCTGAGTTGCTATAGTGACAACTCTAACCCATTGGTGATTTTTGCTTCTCTTTTCGACGTCTACTCCTCCTCTACAGGTATGTTCTCTACGATTTCATGTTTTTAGGGTTTCTTAATTAGGTTTTTGCTCGTTTATATCGTTTTCTTCAAATTAAACTTTTTCAACCGTAAAAATTAGATTTTTATTGGGGGCTTTTGTTGTTGGTGACTCAATGGACGAAACCCCTCAAAAATATTTGAGTTTCATCGGTTGGTTATCAAGAAACTTGGAATTTCCCCTTTTTGCCATAATTTGTCGAGATTTTTGAATTTCTTGAAATTTCTTCAAATTCAATCTTCTTAGATAAAATTTCCAACTGTATGAGTCTTACAGGATAGTTTAGAATCTATATAAGTCCTCCTGCCCACGTGTATGGGTGAAAAGTGAGGCTTTTGACTAATTTATGTCTTTATAATGTCAAAATTTTTTTTTTTGGATTTTTCATCTTTACTAAGCCATTATCTGTTTTTTCTTTATTTTTGCAGATAATATGGCTCGCACCAAAGTACCTAGGGTTCACGACCCAGTTCGTTTCCGTTCTAATGAGGCCGAGGCACAGTATGCCTACTATGCTCGTAAGAAGGTAGAGGGAGGTCGTCGTGTGGACTTGGCTAGTCTAGCCTTGTTCGATGTAGAGAGAGCTTTTGGTGACATGGGCTGGCTTCCCGTGATCACCTACGACGCCTGTACCCATCCCGATTTGGTGAGACAGTTTTATTGTAATCTCCAGGTGGTGGGAGATTACAATGATACTAAGAGGGGTAGAGAGCTCAGGATCATGAGCTACGTCAAGGGAGTAGAGGTTTCCTTTGACTATCGACAGTTAGCGGACCTTTTGGGCATTTCATACGACGGCCTCTTGGTGTACTGTGCTCCCAGAGAGCCCCAGTTCTTTTCCTTGGAGATGAGGGCTGAGATAGACCGTCAGCTTATCAGAGAGGATCGCTGGGAGATGAAAGCGATCTACCTACGTCCGGAGCCTCGGGTGTACTGTAAGATCATTCAGTACAACCTGATACCTCAGAGTGGGCACTACGAGAGGATCTCCCAGTTGACCCAGTTCTTACTCTATTGTATCTGCACAGGCTGCCTCCCTTATATTATTATGCGGACGATGATCAGTGCCACACTGCTCGGTCAGGTTGGCAACCTGCCTTATGGACGCCTGATCACTACACTGCTTACCCGCCTGGGTGTTGATTTGGTGGATGAGATGATTCAGGAGAAATCCTTCTCATCACCTCTGGATTGGGAGGCCATCTGTAAGATGGGCATGCGGGATGCTTAGGTCATCGACGATGAGAGGAACGCTCTGGTGCGTCCTCGTACTCGAGTGGAGATGGCAGACGCTGAGGCAGCAGCAGCAGCCACCGGAGTAGGGGTTCATGGGGGTGATGCTGGGGATGATGATCGTTTGTACATGGATGTGGACTCCATACCTCCTCCATCACCTACACATACTACGGGAGCTGGTCATTCACATGCTGCTGGTCCTTCACACCCACCTTCTAATGACATGATGGGGCTACTGCGTGAGATTAGAGAGGCTCAGCGCATGTCTGATCTGAGGCTGAAAGAGCTTCTAGATGCTCAGCGCGTGACTGATCGACGGGTGGTTGATCTCACAGCTAGTCTTCAGACGACCCAGACTCAGATAGCCTGGTTGACTAGGGTGTATGCTGAGGACTATGACAGAGACCGCGAGGCACCGCCTCCCCCATCACCTCCAGCTTCCTGATGTATTTTCTTTTATTTTTTTCTTTTGTACTACAGAGTAACTGTCTGGATTGTGGACTGTACTCTGCTTAGATATGTGTATATACATTTGTTCTTCCTTCGAGTGTATATAAATTTATTTCTCATTTAATAGATGCATTATTCTCTTTCAATTTTTGTCTCAAACAACACAGGTGCTTATAATGTGTTATTATTACAGTTTTTAAATTTTATCCTATCTCAGTTCACAACTTTTGTGGTAGTATTCTAGTTTAAGAGACAGGGCCTGAGAGCTCTGATACCAAGTTGTCACACCCCAATTCTGCACCATTCAGAATGGTGTGATGAACCGCTAATAAATCAATGGTTCAACCAGGATCTCTAATAGGCTGTGTCCTCTAACTTAAACCATACACATCCACAACCATAATCAGAATAAATACACAATAGCGGAAGTCTTAATATTAAATGAACTGAGAATCTAACTGTGATAATCATAAATAAAATATCAAGTTATGTTGTATCAATCGAGACATAAATAGATAAAGTATCAAATTACATTTCCTTAATAGTTCAAATAAAAATTTAATAAAAAACGCATGAGTTGCACTCGTATGAGGAGTCATGCGTCTCCACTATATCTTGAGCCTCCATTGCAGCTACGTGCCCATACACAGAAGCATTCATATATTCTTCCACAGTGGTACCTGCATCATCAACTAAAAATATTCGAATTCGAAAAGGATGAGCACACATCACAGCTCAGTGAGCAAACAAAACAATGCAACAAACATATACATGCATTCAATTCATATCTGTGGTCTGGTATATAAGTTTGCAATGTGCTATAGAAAGGTTCGATGGCCGCCTTACCTCTATACACGAGTGTGTGAAGCTGCCCAATGAAAACGTTATTGTCGTCCCACATGCACCCACCATGGAATAGAGATAGAGCTAAAGTGCTTAGGACTACACCGCATCACACTTCTCCTGATACTCTACCCATACCAACACGTAAGCCCCTGCTGGCGAGGGCTTGCAAACTGGGCTCGCAACTAATCAATCCTAATGTCAAACAGTGTATCCAAGGCCTCACCCCAGCATCCCTCAATACGTCCATAGAGATAGAGCTAAGGCCCCCCTGCAGAGTCGAAGACTACATGGTTCGAGACCGCCTCCCCTGATACCCTACGACGTAATTGTTCTGCTAAGGTAATGGCGATACGACGATGTCAGTAGACAAGACTTGAGTAGAGATAGATCTAGAGTCTGGTGACCAGGACACACCACAATATCACGTCCTCCCCCTGATGCTCCACTCGCATCAAGCACACTAACCATACACATACATTCACATGCCTATTCCTAGCATCATCATCATCATCATGTTATAAATAGAATTAAATATGCATGAACATTAATAGCAAGAATATTGGATGACATGTTGAATGCACATTACAAGCATACACGCATAGAATCAGTCATGGCATTGGACTCAAGAAATAAAAATAGTTTATTATTAGCCAATTAGTTTAGGTCTTGTTCCCTCACATTTGCTTGAGTGTAAATCATCTTTCAAGCTCTAAGAATCACCTTTATATCAATAGGAAAACCTAACAAATCGATAGATTTTAATTAGAATTCATTTCGATAGTTTTAAGCTTGCTGTAAAGCTAGGGTCACAGGATGGGTCGTAGGTAGGGTCGCAGGTTTATGCGACCCCAGGGTATAGGGTCGATGCTAGGGTCAGATGTCCCATCGACCCTAGGTGCGACCGTAGCTTCCCTGGACTTCCCGGGAGCTAGGGGTCGATCCTACGGTCTGGTAGGGTCGATTCCCAATCGATCCTATTTGCGACCGCACGTGGTTTGAGTCGACATTTTCATTCTACAGTCTAATCTTTCAAGTTTGGGTCCTTTGGCTTACTTCCATAGTCCATTCTATGCTTGTTATATGGCTTAAAACTCCAGGTCATTTCCTTACTTTGTCTACCATGATTTCCTCTATGGATTTCATTAAAATCTTCCCATGGATGGATGATTTGGGTTTCTCCTAGATCATACCCTCTTCATGAACTATTCTAAGGTCTTAAATCATTCATGGAAAGCATATCCATACCTTAGGTTTGCTGAGATTCAGAGGTTTCTCTGAATTTCTTCTCTTTAGTCTTCTTCTCCAACTTCCTTCTCTTCTCCTTCTCTTCTCTTTCTCTCACTTTCTTTTAGGGTTTCAAAAGGAGTGAAAGAGGCTAAGGGACATTCTATTTATAGAGGAAAACCTCCCAAAATAATTCCCATTAAAATTAGAAAAGAATCCCCTTGAAATTTGGGAAGTTTCCTATTTACGATTTCTGTCGGTGATCCTAGGGTCGATGAGGGGGTCGGAGATCCCGTCGACCCTAGGGTCTCAGTTGTCTGACCCTAGGACTAAAATCATGGGTCTGACTTCCTGATGAGGTGGGATCGACCCTACCTATTTAGGTATGCGACCCTACCCCCTATTTTACTGTTTTTGGGCCAATTTCATACCTGGTTTTGCTATTTCCTTCATGCACTTGGTCCATTTGGCTCGACCAAGATAGGTAGACCTGGTACAAGGTGGTAAGACCGGTTAGTTCGATACGGGTCTTACAGCGTCTGCCTACCCTATATCATTATCAGAACTATGCTCCAGGCTACTATGCCCAACTTGATAGGCAACCTTCCTTATGGTCGGCTTATTACTACTCTCTTGCAATGCCTGCGCATAGACATGAGAGATGAGATTATGATCGAGGATACTATGTCATTAGACATTGACTGGGATGCCATCGTCAAGATGAAGATGGACACCCTGTCGATTAGTGATGAGGAGCTAGAAGCTCATCCTCGTCCACCTAGGAGGGTAGCAGCAGCGGCAGCAGCAGTAGCAGCAGCCAATGTAGCTTATGCGGAAGAGGTAGGGGATGATGATGATGAACACATGGAGGATATTCCCGCACCTACACCCCAGCCCTTACCTGTGGCAAGACCTTCTCAAGCTCCTTCGGATACCATGATGGATATGTTCATGGAGATTCGAGATGCCTAGCGTGAGATGAACCGTGACCTGGGACACCTTACCCATAGCCTAAGGGTAATATAGGAGCAGGTACACTGGCTTAGGGTCGCATATGAGCATGACTATGACATTGTCGACCCTATTCCTCCGATGCCCCTAACCCCATGATGGATCACTTTATTTTTCTCTCTCCTGATAGTACTATGACTTTTAAAATAGGATAACTGTTTGGTTTGTGGACTGTACCCTGTAGTACAATTAACTTTTCACTCATTGGATGTTTTTACTCTTTATGGTAGTTTATGATTGTTTTTGCCTGTTAACATGGTTTCCTATCTAGAGCATGACTATTTATTAATTTTACCTTTAGTATAGTATATTATGCTCTTTTGTATTTAGTCTAAGGCATCAAACAAGTGCTTAAGTTATGTTTTTATTAAATCTTATAAGTTTTCCTATCTCAGTCCATTGACTCGGTTAGGTGCATGTATGGTCTGTCGAACAGAGCCTAAGGGCTCTGATACCAAGTTGTCACATCCCAATTCTGGCTGAACTAGAAATGTGAGTGAACCGCCACTAAACCAACGGTTCAAACTAGGATTTCAATAAGATCGTGTCCACTTACACAAACCAGTGCACATAACCATAATCAGAATATAAATGAATACAACGGAAGTCTTAATATAAAGAAATTGAGTTCTACATTGTAAATATAGTAACCAATTATTCTCCACACCAAAACATAAATAAAATATCTATTACATCATTTATAAAATCCAACTGAAATAAATAACTAAATTAAAACATCCTAGAGGTACACACAGTAAGGGCACTCGCATGAAGCGTCATGCTCGTCCTCCCCTGCTTGCACCTTCAGAGTAACAACACCTCCATACACTGGAGCATTCACGTAATCCTCCACAGTAAAATCTGTATCAACATCTAAAAACATGTATATATATAAGGGTGAGCTCACAACTTAGCTCAGTAAGAAAATCAGACAATGCAACAAGCAATATGCATAAATAACATTCACATTTGGTTTGGCATACTTGCACAGTATTATGGTAAGGTTTTGCGGCCACTACACCTCCATGCACGAGAGTGTGAGCATGCCCAACGGATCACACACCGCTGTCACCCTACATCACTCACTCTAATATAGAGATGAGCTAGAGTTTGGTGGGCAGGCTGCGTCTCCATCCCACATCCTCCCCCTAATACCCTTTACCGTATCAATACCTACACCCCTATTGGTGTGGGCTTGCAAGTGGGCTCGTCACTAACCAATCCTATATGTTATCACAGTAGGCCCTATCCTAGCATAGCTCCCTACGGCATAGAGATATAGCTCGAGTCTGGTAGCCAGGTCAAAGACCACAATGCCACGTCCTCCCCCTGATACCCTACCCGTATTAAGCATGCTAAGATAGTAGCGATACGAAAAGGTGCCAGTATGAGGAATGATCCAAGACCCTAGGCTCTTCCCATTCCATACACCAACGAAAATATTTACATACCTAACACACAATCCTAGCATAACGAGTATGCATGAACAGATATAATAACTAAAAGTAAAGATGACATGTGAATATGTACAAGCAATACTCCATAGAAATAATAGTTATTAACAATATTTTACTATTATTAATTAATTAGGGTTTAGGTCTAATTCCCTTACCTGATGTTTGATTGCTAACTTGCTCTGTGTTACAGAATCCAATCTCACTATCATAAGGTCCTACACGACGTTAGGGTTTAGTTAGAATTAGTTCCATAGGTTTTACATTGGTTGGAAACTAATTGGGGTTGAAAACACCCCATACAGTGCATATCGATTGCAGGTACCGGTTGCGGCACTGTGGGGATGCTGCTACCGGTATGGTCAACCGGTCCCCCCTTGGTCGGTTCTTGAGAGATACCGGTCGCTGTACCGGTCACACGTACCGTTGGCATGTGGTGCGACCGGTATGGTAGACCAGTGTGCTCACGTGAGACCACCAATTTATTGTTTTGTCTCCGTCGGTCTTCCAACTTCGTCTTCAGGGTTCCTCCTATGCATTATAGGCCTTAGCAATGTATTGGGCTTATTTTTTTATCCTTCATTCAAGTCCTATGTTCTAAGAAGCCTTAGTTTGAAATTTAAATCTAGGGTTTATCTGTTGAATTAGGGTTTAACGGTAATTTAGGGTTTTAGATCAATACCTAGCCTCACATGGTATTGATCATCCATCAACAACAGTTAACCTAGAGAAAGTAGTATAGGCACTTATCGTTGGTTCGTGAACTATGGTGTTCTTCGTCCAACGAAATCTCCTCTTCTACCTTTTTCAGCTCCTTTCTCCTCTCTAGGGTTTGTGAGAATCAATCAAAGAGGTTTAAGGAGGTTTAGGAGTTTTTATATATGCTAGGATGGAGTTTAGGGAAGTTCCTACGTTATAAAAGTCTCTAGGATTGAGATTTGACAAGCGAGACCCATAGAGATCAGTTTCGGATCTGACTAGTCTGCCCGCGCAGACATATCGGTCGACCGATATGTTGACCAGTATCATGAGACCGGTATAAAAAATTATTAACCTATTTATCTATTTTTGTACCTGATTGTCATATGTTTGTCCCGTCGAGTCCAATTATGATTGAAAGACCTGTTACGACATGAAATAGAGGTTTAGACCTGGTTCATGGAGTGCGGGTCTTACAACCACCACTACCCACCAACCACAACCACCGCCACCACCCATCACCCATCACCTATCACCCATCACCCACCACCACCCACTACTACCACTACCATTTTTCTAGATTTCAATTAGGGGGATAGTGTTTATCAAACATGTTTCTATTCTAAAGATACTCTGAAATCCATTCCAGAAATGTGTTATCCAACACGTTTTTACTCCCAAATAATCCTAGAGTAGCTTGAAGTAGAATCTAAATTATGAATCGGAATCCAAAATCTAGAGTAGAAGTTTTATCAAACAGGCCCTTATATTGATTGAGTACTAGACTTGGTTTCATCCACCAAATCCGCAACATCCATAAGATCACTGAAATTGCTCTCTGGTGCTGCCTTAAACTAATGAGTGTCTCAGCTCTTGACTGTTGTTGATGTTTTGTAGTAGTCTAGTTTGTTGTTTTTATTTTTTTATCAATAAAATATCTATAGAAAAATTATCCAATTACCCCCTAATAACTTGACAAACGAATAATAATTTAGGAATCTGATCAAAGGAAAAAAGAAAATGAGTGTTTAAGAAGATAAATATGTCATTTACTAATGATTTGTGAGATGGTAAGATAATAATTTAATAAATTTGAAATGATAGCTTCATCATTAGAAAATTATAAACTATGTCACATCATCACTTAACAGACCTATCTGTTATGACAAGGTCTATCTGATATATATTTAACAAATGGCGGGGGAGTGTGAAATCAATTTTGAAATTAAGATTAGGTGACTTAAAAACAAAGTCTAGATGGGTGAATGAAATTTCATTATATCTATTTATCAAAAAAAAAAAAAAAAAATGCATACATCACGTACGTGCAGGTGATCCTGACTCCGCACGAGGCTGGGCCGTGGGGTGGGGTGGGGTGGAGACGAGACTGGAAGGCGAAGACTTTAAGACCTGGAATAAAAGGAAGCCCATCATATTCCCGGATAGGTAACGGTTTACTAACAGAAATGCAGGGAGGATCTACTGGCATCGGCTATGGTCTCAAGTACGAGGTGAACCAAAATCCAGATCATTCCTCTGTTTAATCCTACAAAACCGTTGCATTCTAAACCCTAAGTTCAAAATTCTTTTCGTCATTTGTTCATGTGCAGGCCCGATGCATTGCAGATGTCAAGGCAGATACAGACAACACCAGTTTCATCGCTGGTACTCTCAGTCTAAAGGAAGAAAACGAGGTAATCTACGAAGATCCCTGGGAGCTTATTTGTCTTCGGCAGTTCCATCTTTGTCGTCTGTTTTCGATTCAAGCAAATCTCCACGAAACCCATTATTTTCTCCTTGTTTTTTTCGATAAAATTTCAGGTCCACTTGATACGGCTTTCTTCTCCTGGAACGGAACTCATTTGCGAGGGTTTATTTTCCCATCCTAACGAGATCTGGGATCTCTCATCCTGCCCCTTCGATCCACGAATATTCTCCACTGTTTTCTCTTCTGGTGAGTGTGGATTTTAACTTCGTCTGTTCTCCTGTTTCGGCGTTGTCGCAGATGGCAGCACAGACTGGTTGCTAACCAATTAAAATGATGGGATTGGCACCAATAAAGCATATGCTTCCTTTTTGCATGGAAAAGGATTAGAGAAACAGATTTAATGTAGTCTCTGCATTGTGACAATTCATCCACCAGAGGGTCATTAAGTCTCAGTGAACAACTCCCCTGATGGATACAAAAGTAGACAATACTTTTGTGGGGCCAAATCTACGAATAAAACTTGTTACTGATTACAATTTGGCATAACCAAATGATAACTATGTAACATTACATAACTAAATGATAAGTATATAATGTTAACAAAGACTGACGAAATTAAATCACTAATAAGATATCATGAGGAATTTTGATGAGTTAAGACTCCTATGCATACAATGCTGAAGGAATTGGCATTTGGGTTTCCATAAGCTTTCCTTGTGTTTTTAGCAAATTGGTACTGTAGGTTGGTAATCTGCTTCAGCTGTCAGTTTGAGGAGTTGGAAATGCAATCTTGATGTTTCTGTCTACTTCTTTATGATTCTACTTGTACTTCAAAGTAAAACACTAAGCAGACCATCACATCCATTTTGTGGCGGATGTTAGCGTTCTTCGAAACTGTTCTGGGTGCCAAATCATTATATCTACCAATTCATGGTCCAATGATCTGGTCTAGAATGTGCCACTATTTAAATATCTGAAATACTTGTATATTAGAAATGCCGTCTTGATGTTTCTGTCTACGTCTTTATGATTCTACTGGCACTTCAAAGTAAAATGTTGGGCAGACCATGCGTTAGCAAGGTTGCTCGCCCTGTGTGATTCAGACAATGTGAGGTGGCGTCATTTCGATTCAGCCTCCAACTCTTTCTGTTCAATGCTGGGGCAAAAGTATGCTACCTAGACCTTTCCATTTGCCATTTGATGCGCCATAAATGAGTCAATGGGTCAATAGCCCATTACATCCAATTTGTGGCAGACAATAGCGTTCTTTGAAACTGTTCTGGGAGTCAAATCATTACATCACCAATTCATGGTCCAATGATCTGGTCTAGAAAGTGCCACTATTTAATTATCTGAAATACTTATATATTAGTTCAAAAAGTTGGTGTCCTAAAGGCCTAAATGTTTGATTGGGTTTCCAGATTCTTTGACTGTCATGCTAGAATGATCAATGATTTGGAGACAAATCTGGTCCATAAGGTTGATTCAATTATAAATCCTTCTCTTTCATGGTCAAATGGTTCAACCATTTGATCTGGTTCATTTTTTAAAATACAATTCCAATGGTACTTTACATGAACAGACAAAAAAAGGCTGAAAAAAAGATTTTTTTGCTTAAAAACCTAGCTTTGTGTGTGTTGGTGTTGCTGTAGATTATACAATGCTTATTTTTGCTGAGTTTTGTAACATTACATTTTCATGGACTTGTCCAATCAAAGACACTGCCACGATGGTCTGATAGCACTCCATGCTGTAATAGGTGAATTATTTGGAGCAGCTGTTTGGAGAACCCCTGAGTTATATGGCCAATCGAATTCTCCACAATTGGAACAACTATTTTCCCTAGATACACATGCTGGGAAGATCAAATGGTGAGTTATTTAGAGAAAATCCTCCATGAAATTTCTTACTGCAATATTTCCTTTGAAATTTTTGTTTCTAATCTCTCTCTCTAATTCTCTAGATAAATTTGATTAAAAGCTCATACATCTTCATTGTATATCTCATCTTCTGTCCCACTTTCTTGAACTCTATATATAGAGAGATGAAGTCAATTAGAAAGGTTCCACTACGTTTTTTTCTTTATGGACTCATTTGTGTTGCCCACTTTAGAGAGAGAGAGTGAGAGTCTTTAATGAAATGGAGAGTGGAGAACTAGAGATGTCTTAATGTCAATGAAGTAGAAGAGTAAGTGGGAATCCATTAGGTTGAGAGAGAAAGGTGGTGGATAGAATGGGAGGGGACCAAACATATTAATCATAAGCTTACCTCTTTACTCAATTTCTATATTTGTTTTTCCGATTTTCTAATAGATGAATAAATGCATCCAAAGCTCAGCCAAAAGAAAGGAAAACAGACAGAAAATGCTTGAAACCGAGAGAGGTTTAGGAAGATGAGAATGAGAGGAGAGGAGATAGAGAGAGGGAGAAGAAACTATAGTTGTCAAGGCGTCGCCCGGGCACCACCGAGATAAGTTTAGGGAACCTACCAAAGGGAGGAGCTACTGGTCACCGGAGGTACTTGCTAGAAGCTATTGGCCGGAGGTGACATTCGCTGGACCAAATGGAGATGGAGATATGAAAGTTGGAAGCATCGGTTTGGGGATGAGACATTTGAAATATAAGGGTTTGGGAAAGGTAAGGGAGGGTAAATTTATCATTTTAACCTTTGTTGGTTGTAAACCAGTCAAGGATAAAATTGTATTTTAAATTTTATGGTTAACACCATTAAGTAAAATGGTGTGGCTGTAATTATTTGCAACTTTAGGGTAGGGGTTGTATTTAAGCCATAGTCTAGGAGAGGTACGAATAATTTTCCCTTAATCCATTGTAAACACATACTTTGAAAAGGGAGAGGAGCATTTAGTCACCTTCAAAAGTGCGCATCATAGTAGCCAAATAGACTTCTTTCTAATTAGAATGTCCAATAGGTTATGTAAGGATTGTAAGGTTATACCATGGAAGAGCCTAACAACTCAATATAGATTACTAGTCATGGATATGTGTCTCATTACACCGAATCGTAAGAAAGATTAGGTTTTTTGCCCTAGGATAAGGTGGTGGAGTTTAAAAGGAGATACCTTGAAAACTTTTACTAATAATATGGTCAAACAAAGAAATTGGGAGTTTGATGGAGACACTAATACAATGCGAAACAAAATGATAGCTTGTATTAATAAAGTTGCTAAAGATGTCTTTGCTGTATCGAAAGGCAAACGTCATACCCTTAGAAAGTCTTGGTGGTGGGATGACGAGGTTTAAGCAGTCATTAAAGTTAAGAAACATAGTTTTAAGACATGGCAAAAGAGTAAGGATATAGAAGATCTAAAAAGGTATAGATGTGCTAGAATTTGAGCTAAAAGATTGTAAGGGCGAAAAAATATCAAGATCTTTATAACAATCTAAGCTACAAATGTCACAGCCCATTCTGGAGAATCCGGCGTGATATCTGGGTCAATCCTTGTGGCAACCCGAATACATCCAAGATCGCTACCACAATGATTATAATATAAATCTCACAGTCTACACAAGCAATATTCATAATAATCAAAAAACAATAATAACATTAGCGGAAGCATTAATATATAACAGATGCACTAAAGGTGATATCATACCCATGATATCACAGTTATGAATTACATCCATTGTTCTCCTCAAAATAATATCATATCCCATATACATGTAGTCAAATCAAAAAGAGTAAATCTATTACATTGTTTTGATAGACCTCTTCATCTACCAACAAAAAAATCATAACATACTAAGGAAGGGAAAGAGTAAGGGGAGGGCAACGTCATGCGTAGACGCAGTCGCTGCAGATGCAGCCCTCGCCATGCTCTCCACCAACATCATCACTTTTAGCTACAACACTCGCCAGAGGGACTCCATAAAATCAGCTACAGAGTAGTCACCTGCAACAGAATCTGAAAAGACGTATCAATACGAGGGTGAGCTCCCATCCCAGCTCAGTGAGAAATCCAATATCACATGCATGCAACATACAATGTTATGATATGCAATTCATTTTAGTTAGGTCTCATGACTTGTGTTACTACTTGGTATCATATTGAGATTTGACCAAACGCTTTCGGTCCCGCCTACGGCCGCTGGCCTCCAACTCTCATATACCGGGTTAAGATATAAGCTGAATAGACGATCCCGAGCCATTTAACAACTTCTACAAGCAAACCCTAATCCAGGGCTCCAACCCCTTTAGGCTCGTCACATCCCATGATTCCATCACAGACTCCATCTTACACCAGTGACCGTGCTCCAACATGCCACTAACTCTTCCCTCGAGTACCCAACCTTTGGAAGTATGAGCCTATGCCAGTATCTTAACCCCTACTGGAAGGGCGTAGGAAACAGGGTAATGGCACCACCTATGTCTATTATGTTCATTTAATTATTCATGGCTGCCCGTCAGCAGAGATCCCCGGCTCCATTCCAATGGATTACCGTGCCCCCATTAGCACGCCAGCAAAACCACTACGATGCCCACTAGCAGAGATCCCCGGCTCCACTCTCATGGATTACCGTGCCCCCACTAGTATGCAATTTAATCCAACATGATCCATGTGCCTGCGCTCCAACGCATCACACGAACCATCATACATGGGCTGTAGCCCAACAGAGATCCCCGGATCCCCACTCTTATGGATCACCGTGTCTCTATTAAGGTGCTAGCTATCCAACATGGTACGTGTACCCATGCTCCAACATGTCACACACACCATCATACATGGCCATACATATGCATTATTAAATAGAAAGGCTATACCCCAACAGAGGTCCCCGACTTCACTCTCATGGATCGCCATGCCCCCACTAGAGTATAGCATCATCAACATAGCCCGTGTATTGTGCTCCAACACGCCACACGCTCATCATACCCAAACATAACACAACAACAATCATAGTTATTATAATGCAATGCATGCTCATACATATATAAGTCATAAATGACATGTAAATCAATTCAATACAATCTAAATATGTTACTAAGCATAAAGTAGACATGTGAGAATGTCCTAAATCTACATACTAGACCCCTCACCTGATAGCACTAGAAGTGCAATTGTAATGCGAAGCCAAATGGAAGGCTTTAACCTTGCCCGAGTCAGATACCTACTTAAATAGATAATTGTTCATTGGTTGGTTGAATAGCTTTTAACTAGCATGGACAAGCCTTACATATCCATACACGGGTCCCAAGACAAGCTGGGGGCCCATTGGTTGGTCCCATTAATCCTAACTAGGCATCTTGGCTAACATTGACTGGACCGGAGGATGCAATCGGGTGGTGTTCCCTCTGGAATTACCATCCGGTTAACACTTAGAATATTTTCTAAGTAATCAGAACCGGAGGGTACAATCGGATGATTAAGCATCCAGCAGACCATCCGGTTTAACACACTGTCACACACAGTGCACACAGTGTGGTTCAAGTAGGTTATCTGGAGGCTTTGTCGGGTGGTGTATCATCTGGCACTGCCTCCGCTTAATACCAAGCCTATCCGGAGGTCCATGTCAATTGGACCCAGGATAACCGGGGGATGGTTACCCGGAGGGTCATGCCTCTGGGAGGGTCCTCCAGTTAGGAACCTCCGATTGTTCCTTGGTCATCAGCCAAGGCATTTGCCTTAGCGGAGGCTTGGTTTAAGTCACCCGGAGGGATGGTCATAACCAGGCCTCTGGTTGGTGCCTCTGGTTCGTACCCAGAAACCAGGTTACGAACTTGGTTGGTCTCTAAGTTTTGGGGATTTGATTCCCCACTTCATGGCATTCATTTTAGTTGGTAGAAATCATATTCCCACCATTTATACATTCAATGGGAACCATTTTTGGTTCCATAAACCCCATTCATGGAGTTGGTGGAGAAAACCTAACTTCTGGGTTTAATGGTGGTCTCCATTAATGGAGACCATTAATGGTGTTCACCCACTAAAGGTCTTAGCATTCATTCCACAACCAAAGAGAGGGAGGAAGATGGATTTATCTCCAATGTGATCCAACTTAGGGCTTGAGCTTGGACTCTTGAGCTCCAAGTTCCTCTCTTCTCTTCTCCCACTCAAGCTCCACAATGCCAAGAAGGAGAATGAGGAGTTCAGCCTCCTTATTTATAGGCTCCTGGAGAGAGTGTCAATCCCGTACTCAACCGGATGCTGACAACTGGGTAGTGCACCATCCGGCAAAGCATCCAGTTAGGATAATTTATGGCCATTTGATCAGCCAGTTGGTTTAGATGCTTTGGGATGCGCATCAAGACCGTCTATGGTCCACTATGACTCCTAACCTTACCAGGTTTGAGTAATGAAACTTACTTATGGTTCGGATACCATCGTCGGGTCTGCATTGGATGCTCCATCAATCGATGCGTTAAGACTTGGCACAGGAAGAATCCGGGTTAGTAAGGGATTCCGGTTGTGGGTCTTACAACAAAGGAAGGAAAAAAAGTTATCTATAAAATAGTTAAGAGGAGGAAAAAGAATAGTTGAGATTTAGACCATGTTAGATGTATTAAAAGTTTAGATGGTAGAATTCTAATAAGGGATGAAGACATTAAAGAGAGATGAAATTATTATTTCTACAACCTACTAAATGAAGATACTTTGAGTAATAGTGTCCTAGAAGGCTACATTACCAAGACGCTATAGGTCGTAGATATATATGCAAAATTAGGGTGACAGAAGTAAAAAAAAGTTATAAGGAGGATGAATGTAGCAAAGCACCAGACCAGATGAGGTCTCAACAGAAGTTTGGAAGAGCTTCAGAATCTATGAAATATCTTGGCTAAATAAGTTGTTTAATGAGATAATGAGCACAAGGAAAATGCTAGAGGAATGGCGGAGAAACATTGTGATTCCGATTTATAAAAATAAAGGTTATATTCAGAGCTGCAATAACTACAGAAGCATAAAACTAATGAGTCATACTATGAAACTATGGGAGAGAGTTATTAAAATTCACTTGAGATAAGAAATTACTATTACGAAGAACTAGTTTGGTTTTATGCCAGGTAGATGTACGACATAAGCTATTTACTTAGGAGACTCATGGAAAGATTTAGAGAAGGCAAGAATGATCTATTGACTTAGAAAAAGCTTATGATAGAGTTCCTAAAGAGTTAATCTGGCATGTACTAGAGAAGAGAAGTGTTTCAAGTAAATATGTAGACATAGTCAAGGTATCATAATGTGGTGACTAGTGTGAGAATTGTGGGGGGTCAAGGTAGTGAATTCCCAATTACAATTGGGTTACATCAAGGATCAGCTTTAAGCTCTTATCTGTTTGTATTAATTATGGATGATTTAACCAGAGTTATTGAAGATGAAATTCCTTGGTGCATGCTTTTTGTTGATGATATAGTTTTGGTGGATGAGACAAAAGTAAGGATTAACGTCAAGTTGGAGTTATGGAGATCAACTTTAGAATCAAAAGGTTTTAAGATAAGTAGACAAAAATGGAGAATATGGTGTGTACTTTAGTGATGGCAAAGAGGGTTCAAAGCAAGTCAAATTAACAAGCCCTCTTTGCTACAGGATCTTAATTCAGTCCAATACAAAATCTGCAGAGAAAAGTAATGAAGAAAACCACTTATCTTGAAATCTAACCCTTGAAATCACTTGAAACTTGATGGGAAATACTCTTTGGAATGATTATGAAGACATATCCAAAGTTGGAGATGATCCGATCACAGATGAGAGAGATGTGATTTTTTGAAAACTACCTATCATCTGAAAACGGGATTGGTTTAGTTAGAGCTGATCGATATGATTTTAATCTTTAATCCCACGAGCTTTCGTTGATCAAATCAGCACTTAATGGTATCGCAATTCAATATGCAATAATAAGAACTTGAAGGAATTAACAGAAGGACAAGAAAACCATAAAATCGAATATTTCGGTTGAGTCTCACAACCTATGAGACTCAACCAGAAAATCAGGAGTTAAACTCTCTTCTTTTTTCTGGTCTAAATCTGCCGGCTCTCTTCTTCTTTATCTTATTTATAGACTTAAGAAAGATTACAAAATAAGGAAGGATTTAGTCCTCTTAAAAAAAAATATCCTAAGATAAATTAAAAGGGAAACTTGCCTTTATAGATTTAGGAAAGTTTCCAATCTAAAAAATATCCTAAGATAAATTAAAAGGGAAACTTGCCTTTATAGATTTAGGAAAGTTTCCAAAAAAACAACTTACAAAATATCAATCCATAATTTAACTTTAGGAAATAAAATCTAAGAATAATTTAGGAAAGAAATAAAAAAAGAAGGAAAATTTCTGCTGTTGGTACTGTTCACGTGAACAGTACCGTGAACACTGTTCACGTGAACAGTGTGGGTTGGTCTTTGGGTTGGTCCAATGGACCAATACCGACTGGTTCTTTGGGCTGACCCATTATCGACTTGAGCTTGGGCCTTGGGCCTTCTTGGACTGCATCAACTCCCCCCCACTTAAAATGAACTCGTCTACGAGTTCGATAATGATGAAGAATGATTTCAGTGGGTTCGGTAGGCAACGTCTTCTGATTCTGAAATTCTGGCTGTGTTTGCAATGTTGGAAGAAAATCCATCACTTTGGGTCCACTTTCTTCAAGATATTTAAACGGTATCACAAAATCAATATGCTCAACATCTTGAGGAAAGTCAAGTAGAATCGTGGTATTCATGGGGACTATCGTGTTCAACTCTTCATCTTCCGCAATTGTCTCCATAACACCGTGGTCTTCATCAAAACTGTGGTCACCTTTGTCAATCCCTGGAGCTTTAGCAAAGGCATCAAAATTATCCACATCTACTTTTGGGGCAATCAAAACCATACTGCTGATTATATGGATTCCATGTGAATCCTCACCATCTTCCATGACATCCGTATTAGGAATAGAAGTGTCATCACTTTGCGGCTCACATACCTGTATCCGGATTGGCCTTGATTGCGAAGACTAAAGAGTTTACCTTTAATTTTTGTGAACAATCTCTAGCAAAGTGACCATATGCATTACACCGATAGCATTGTACATCCGTAGCTGCTACCATGGGAGTTTTACCTTTATCCCGTTGTTGGAGTAGCATGAGATGTAGTCCCTATGGCTTTACTGTTTGGTGTAGGGTGCTTCAATTCATAAGAACTGGAGGTGGGCTTTAGTGTTGACTTCAAAAGGTCCTCGGCTTGGAAAGCTTTATCAACACAGTCGTTAAAACTAACAATATCAACCACACCCAATTTTTCTCTAATCTCAGGTCGCAACCCCAAACGAAACCGAGATATCATTTGATCATCATTCACTCGTGAACCTGACCGTGCACATAATTGATCAAATTGGTATACATAGTCTTCCATACTCATATTACCTTGACGAAGATTGTTTAGCTGGTCATGCAACCTTCTTTGGAAAGACCGAGGCAAATACTTTTTTTTAATTGTTCCTTCATCTCCTCCCAAGTAGTGGGTTCTCTACGACTCCTCATGAGACTATATTCATAGTTACGCCACCAATTACGAGCACCCCCGACAAGTTTAGAGCGGGCCAATTGCAGCTTTCGAGGTTCAGGAAGGTTAAACCAATCGAAATAGTCATCTAGAGCATTTAGCCAGTCTTGAAAAGCTTCGGGGTCTTGCCTCCCATGAAACTCTTTGAGGTCCATCCGTACCTTATGGGTTTGGTAACGGATAGGTTCATCATAGTTTTCATAGGGTGGGTTGTGATATTCCTCTCTAGGAACTCTTTGAGGAGCCCTAAGAATACGTCTTGGCATTAGGTTGGCATTAAGGGCTTCCCTTCTAGGGGCTTCCACTCTAGCAGGCCTAGGATGATTTAGCTCCTCCAAATTATTCATTCTCCCATCCATGCTATCTAACTTGGCATCCATTTTGGCCAATCGTTGGAGAACCAGATTAACAAGGTCATTGAGATTGTTGGACTGATTAGGAGAGTTAGAACTCTCCTCAGCCATGCTCTGATACCAATTGATGGCAAAGAGGGTTCAAAGCAAGTCAAATTAACAAGCCCTCTTTGCTACAGGATCTTAATTCAGTCCAATACAAAATCTGCAGAGAAAAGTAATGAAGAAAACCACTTATCTTGAAATCTAACCCTTGAAATCACTTGAAACTTGATGGGAAATACTCTTTGGAATGATTATGAAGACATATCCAAAGTTGGAGATGATCCGATCACAGATGAGAGAGATGTGATTTTTTGAAAACTACCTATCATCTGAAAACGGGACTGGTTTAGTTAGAGCTGGTCGATATGATTTTAATCTTTAATCCCACGAGCTTTCGTTGATCAAATCAGCACTTAATGGTATCGCAATTCAGTATGCAATAATAAGAACTTGAAGGAATTAACAGAAGGACAAGAAAACCATAAAACAAAATATTTCGGTTGAGTCTCACAACCTATGAGACTCAACCAGAAAATCAGGAGCTAAACTCTCTTCTTTTTTCTGGTCTAAATCTGCCGGCTCTCTTCTTCTTTATCTTATTTATAGACTTAAGAAAGATTACAAAATAAGGAAGGATTTAGTCCTCTTAAAAAAAAATATCCTAAGATAAATTAAAAGGGAAACTTACCTTTATAGATTTAGGAAAGTTTCCAATCTAAAAAATATCCTAAGATAAATTAAAAGGGAAACTTGCCTTTATAGATTTAGGAAAGTTTCCAAAAAAACAACTTACAAAATATCAATCCATAATTTAACTTTAGGAAATAAAATCTAAGAATAATTTAGGAAAGAAATAACAAAAGAAGGAAAATTTCTGCTGTTGGTACTGTTCACGTGAACAGTACCGTGAACACTGTTCACGTGAACAGTGTGGGTTGGTCTTTGGGTTGGTCTAATGGACCAATACCGACTGGTTCTTTGGGCTGACCCATTATCGACTTGAGCTTGGGCCTTGGGCCTTCTTGGACTGCATCATTTAGTCACACAAGGACAGATATGAGGTGATGAAAATTGATGAGAGGGAGATGCTACAAAGTGATTATTTTAGGTATCTAGTTTCAGTAATAAATAAAGAAGGTAAGATAGAGATGATGTTTCACAGAGGATTAAAATAGGATGAATGAAGTGGAGAAATGCGTCTGGAGTGTTGTGTGCTAGGCCAATAATAACTAAGTATAATGAAATGTGATGCTTATTTGCTAGAAAACCCGTATTTGCTGCCCCAACTCATTAGGGGGCTAGGTAATGAGCGGAGAGTGTGGCATTCACCCACGAGGGGTGATTTTCGGACACACCCATGAGGGGTGATTTTCTGATACACACCCACGAGGGGTGGTTTTCAGATACACACCCATGTGGGGTTGTTTTCAGATACACACCCACGAGGGTGAACCCATGCACACACCCCATGAGAGGTGAACCCATGTACACACCGACGAGGGGTGAATTCAGATAGCCACCCACAAGGGGCGAATTCAGATAGCCACCCACGAGGGGTGAAGCTGGAAGAGCTCAGACGAACAAGAATATTAACAAAGCCACAGCTCCAACAATAGTGCTCTAGTCAGCAAACATAGACCATTTTTGCTACCTAAGACATGTAGAATGGTTACCTAGGATTGTTGCATTCAAGCCACCCATGATGTGTGATGTTGTTGTAAGCTTTGCTTACTAATATTCACCATGTATGATTAGTTGATGTTAATATCTTATTGTGTAATTTTAACTACATGTTGCCCAGTTTATCGCATGCCCACTTTCCCCTGCTTGTTGCTATCCTATATTTGAATGTTAATGTTTGATGTAGTTCTATCACATGTTGTTTGCCATGTTACCCAGCCAATTCATGTCCAAACCCCCATTGGATGCTGTCATATTCCTTTAAAACTTACGGAAAATTTTATAAGACAATCATTCGACCAGCCATGATATATGGTGAGGAATGTTTTGTATTTAAGAAGCATCATGTAGATAAACTTAGTGTAGCTGAGATGAAGATGATGAGATGGATGTGTGGCAAAACTAGGAAGGATAAGGTAAGGAATGATTGTATTAGAGTTGATTTGGGAGTAGCTCTGATACATAATAAGCTATGAGAAAGTCGTTTGAGATGGTATGACCATATTCAACGGAGGCCTTTATATTGCTCCAATATGGAGGAGTGATTTGATTCAAAATGAAGGATCTAAAAGAGGTAGGGGTAGAGGTAGACTTAAGATGATTCTAGGGGAGGTGGTGAAGAAGACATGCATAGCTTAGGCTTGTTTCAAGTATGACATCAAACAGAGCTGATTGGACAATAATAATCCATGTGGCCGATTCCGTTAGTTGGGGAGAAGGCTTTGTTATTGTTGTTGTTGTTGTTGTTATATTTGTTGTGCTGTTTTACAGAAGAATCTTTGTGTATGGGCTTGAGCCGTATTTTCTGATAATTAAGTCAATTTAAAATCATTGAATTTATATTATATTAGTTTCTATAGCTTTGATATATCCCAGCACAGTCATGTAGATTTTTTTTTTCTGTCTATTTAACTTACTCCTTTTATAATCATTTTATCATTGACGGCATTCTTTATATTATATTGGTTTCTTTAGCCTTGATATATCCCAGCACAGTCATGTAGGTATTTTTTTTCTTTGTCTATTTCACTTACTCCTTTTATAATCATTTTATCATTCACAGCATTCTTTGGTGGCCATCTGGAAGGCATGATAAGTTGATTAGCATTGATGAAGGAAATATTTTCTTGTGGAGCCTGGATTATTCAAAAAAGACCGCACAGGTGTGGTCAACAAGGAAATCCTTGGAGTGATCCAATGTCAATTATCTATGATATGTGTCAACAAGAAATGCGTTGCTGAATTTAAGGTTTTCTGTTTCTCTCTGCTCAATTGTTGAGTATAATGACCCCTTTATTTGAAATTTTAATTTCCTGAAACTGTTAGGTGCTTCTTTGCCTAATAGCTTGCAATCTCATGCTAGTTGGGGTCATATTTGCTCTCCAGACGATGAATGATCTTCATAATTATTTCTTATTGTGAGTGTATGGTCTTGGTTTTCTATACTGGCAAAAGGTCATGCTTGTATGCTCTTATATCTCACCTCTTCCTGCTGTTGTAGTAATTTATTTTTACCATTGTTTCTATGTTGAAATCTGAAGAATGGTGGTAGCTGGAAAATTGTTGTGTAAATGGAGTACAGGGATTGGATAAGCGAGTCTACAACTCAAACTGATATGGAAAGTTCTGGAATGAAACTTTAAAAGGAATGATTGGATCTATGGTTCGAGAATAAGCCTTTGAGATGTGGCTAGGTTTCTTGACATTTTAATAAGGAAGACCTTAAGAAGATAGAAGAAGAAGAGTTATAGAGCTACCTATTTTAGTACCAATCCATACTAGAATTTTAGAATGATAAATCCTTATGGCTGAGAGGGAGAGACTTCTAGCTTCAAATTGTATGTCATTTAACTAAGAAATAAAGGTTATCTATAAGAAAAAAAGAAAATGAGGGTTTTGCAACCCTTACTTTCTACGACACTTCTTTCTAGTAGTAGCAGTTCCTATTAAGACTTGAATTCAGTTTTATTCAGCAACATTTACCCCAAAAGTTTCCATAAATTTCTGAGGCTAAATGTAACGCCCCCAACTTAAGGCCAGGTACGTTACAGTTAAGTTGCCAAGATTCAAAAGGCTCAAAGAGACAAACAAATCAAGCCTAAATTAAAAGAAATTACGGAAGCTTAAATGACATTATTTAACACACAAAAGGCTATATACATTTCCTGTTCTGGTGGCACCATTGCTTAACATTCAAAACTTACTTACATGCATATACTAGTGTCATAGTTCTTGTTCTTTACATACATACAAAAGCTCTCACAGCAGAACAAAAGAAAATGAATCCAGCGACCTTAGGCACTTCTTCACTCAAGAGCTGGGTCAGCTGAACCAGGAAATCCATCCGAGAGCACTCCATTTGTCTCTGTGATCCATCATTTAAATGACAGAGTGAGCTTACGCTCAATGAGGATAAATTATTTACTTACAACAACAAAATCACAAAGCACTCGAAGTATTCAAACACGGACAGCAACTTCCACATCATGGAAAAACTTAACATACTTGGAAGTTATCATATACTCATGATGTGAATGCAAGAATCTCAGTTAAAATATTTCAAATAACCCTAGGTAAGCCAGTCATGTGTTTGCTGCAAGGTGCTTAACATTTGGAGTCGTTAAACACTAATTGATGTCCTTGACATCTCGTCTTGATAGCCGTATTTGCAGTTGATGTCCTAGACATCTCGCCTCAAGGGTGACGAGTTCCCGGAACTCTCAGTCCTCTAATGGACTGGTGACATCCCAAATGTCTCAGTCTCAGCAAAAGACGGTGAAGTCCCAGACTTTTTGGTGCCACGCATCTCTACTCATTATCTTACCCTTAATGAGAAAGGGGCAACAAACACGGGTTGCATTCATTTGCAGTTCTTTTATCAGGTAATTCTATACATGAATACATGCATATGTATTTCATCACATTCTTCATTCTTTACAGTCTTTCCCCCATTCATCTATATTCACTCATAGGGGGTCATCGTCATGGATACCGCAGCCATGAATATATTCCATTTAAATAACATTATACCAGATTCCATATAGCATAGTCTTATCATTTTCAGCAATATCACAAGAGCAAATGATCTAGAATAGCCACCACAACATTCCCAATCAAAAGAACATCATATTAAATCCATCAATAGATACAAACACCCAAATAAAAGCATAAATAAATAATTTTCCTTCACCTATTGTTGCTGAATTCAAACCTTATACTTGGACAGCAGCTAGGTTAGCTTTCTTTAACTTTCAATTCTACAAAAGAAGAGTTATAACTTAACTATTTTATTTCTAGCTTAAAACTAACAAGCTCATAATGAATTACAGGTTTAAAAACTGTTTTTATACTATTTCCCAAAGTTTGAAATATTTTGGGAATAACATTTTCTAATGTTTTCCTAAAACAAATGTTCTATGAGCCAGCCTTTAGGTTCAGGTCTGGCCAAATGGCTTGCTGGACCTGATTTTAGGTCTCTACTGGTTACAAGACCAGCCAACTTCAAAACCCTTTTCCAATTTGAAAATTTATACTGCATAGATATCAATTAAACTCCTTAATTTTAGTCCATGCTTCTCTAAATAATCTTAATTAGAAAATTCAGGCTGTTTGTTACATAATTAGGAACCTTAACCCTAAAATTTTAGGGTTTTCTAATAAATACTCTTCAATTTGTACCCCATAACACAAGCTGTCCTATACAACAGCTATTAACCATGTAAAACCACTCAATTTCTCAGAAATTAGGGTTAGGGTTTATGATGGAACCCTTGCTGGCTTTCTCATTTAAGAATTTCATGAAAACCATGAAGGAAAAAAGGAGGAGCATCACCATTTGAAGACTGGTTTTGAATCAGTTTCAGATTTAGGGTTTTTCCCCTTTTTTTCCTTTTTCGGTTCATTTTTCTTTATGCATGGACAGTAGAGAGGGATGAGAGAGAGAGAGAGAGAGGGAGAGAGAGAGAGAATCTTACTGGTCCTCTCCTTCCTCCTCTTCTTCCTCTTTTCCTTCTTTTCCTTCTTTTCTGTTTTTCCTTCTTTGTTCTACATTCTAGAATAGAGCCCTTTTTTCCCTCTCTTACGTTTTATATATATATATATATATATATATATATATCAATTAATTAATTAGATACTTAGTTATAATAAACTTTAGTAAAATGACTAACTTACCCTTACTTAGGTTTTTATAACTCTAGGATTAAAGTTGATTAAATAAAATACAATGGTATACCTTTAAATTAGGTACTGGTTATACTTAAGTTCTTTTATTTTTATCTTTTTACAACCAAGCCCTTCAAGTACATAATTTCCTTCTTATTTGTCCCCAACTTCTAAATTCTTCTATTTCCTTCCCTATCCTTCTATATTTTCCAATTACAACCCAAGCCAAAACTATAAAGTTTTATTTTAAGACTTGCCCCACGTCCAAATGACCAACTTACCCTGTGGGGCCCACCTATTAGCATAACCCAACCATGTAACCACACATTGTACATTATATACTTACCACTTCATAACAAAAAATTCTATTTGACTTCCAATACGATTATACGTATACTATTAATATATTATAAATTCCTACTCTCTCACCTCGAATTGGGGGGTAATGTTACTAAAATGCCCCTAAGAATAAAATTCAGCAGAAAATTCCCAAAGAGGGAAGAAAAATATTGGCAAATTAATACCACAAGAATTGGGGTATTACACAAAATGTCTATCAAATAGATGGTGTGAACTTTGCCTCTGACAATGTGTTTTACCAAAGGATGCTCAAAGAACCTTCAAACCTATTTCGTGAATTATTGGGGTAGAATTCGGTGACAATCAATATTCTTTTTTTTTTTTTTTCTCTTTTTGGATTGATAATTATAATAAGGGTATCTCGTTTGCTAAATAAGTTGTCAACGTGATATTATTGTTTTAAGGTATTCTTAGAGTGCAATATGGGTGTGGCCACTTTCTGTGTGTCATGGTTTTCTTTCAGATTGTCTTTGGTGCATTAACCCTTGCACTTGCCTCTTGTTCTTCTACCATTAGGAGGTGTTTGTATAGGCATTCTTCTCCCACCATGTTCTATTGCTTTGTGTATGTGATGAAATTTCTTTTTTAATCTTTATGACCCCTTTTCCAAATTCTTGCCACCTGTAGTTTGCTCGAATTCCAACTTCCTCTCAAAGATTTCAAACAATTACAATTGTTCCTTTTTTTTTTAACGGTGTTAAATTTAATATGCAACGGACAAGTATACCCCTGAATGGTTTGTTAGCAATAAATCACTTTCGTCGTGAAATGACTAATTTAACCTTGTCGTTTCACTTAAAATTAGAAAGGGAAATGAATTTCCTTCACCTCTACTTGCAACTCCTTCCACCTCTTTGCCTTCTTCTTTGAGCAGGCTCATTAGAGACACCCTCAAGGTCAAGGGCGTTCTAGGGACACTACCAGTACTACCCGACATCACCTCAGGGGCAGCCAGTGTGGAGTCGGAGTTCGAGGTGGGCTCCACGTTCTCTCCTTCCAAATCCTGTGTCGCCCGGAGAGGTTGAAATCGGTAAGGATGATGTGGCCGGATTGTTGAATGAACATGTTTTCAGGTTTGAGGTCACAGCATATGATGTTCAAATGGTGTATATACTCAAGGACGCATAAGATTTTGATGACGTAGAAAATGAGGACGGTGGGGGAGAAGATTCGATAGTGGTTTCAGTTGCTCCAAAGCGGCGACACTTAGAAACTCAATGACGGATAAGTTGTTTGCGAGCTTACCGTCATTAATTTCATCTAAAATATCTAGTTTCTAATTTGAGTAAACCGAGATTTCAAACACCACAATAGAAAAGCTTTTCGTCTGACATCATGATGTTTTGGAAAATTGGAATAAATGCTTTGATCGATACCCTTGGACGTTAGTCGATCCAACCAACGTGGTTTCTTTTGAGGAGACTAAATTTTTTTCCCTGAGGTTTTATACCTCAGCATCTTGCGAGCTTACGGCCATTTTATCTGAAATTCCAGCTTACTGTCATTTTCAACTGCTCCATCTTGACGAGTTTGGGGTTCCAGAGCAGCAAAAACTTGCATCGAAAGCTTCAATTCCTCCGGTGGGATTTAATTGTAGAGCTCGATTTGCAATACGAAACCAACCCAAAATCAGTTATTTAAATGGAGGATAGCAGGAGAGAGATTGATTGTAAGAGACGATGGACTGCATTGGTGAATTACAAGAGATTCACCATCGCAGTTCTTTGTTTGAGCATTAGAAGTATCAAACGCGTGGTTCCATCGTCTTCGGCGACAATCTCGGTAGGTTGAGGAAGGAGGAAGAAGAGTCCACTTTATTCAAGGAAGGCATTCCAATCCGATTGCTCTCAATCTTGGTTCCATCGTCTTCGGCGAGATCTTGGTAGGTTGAGGAAGGAGGGAGAAGAGTCCACTTTACTTTTTGTTCTGAGGGTAAAATAGTCACTTCACCCCATAATTGGGTGGGGGGGTAGTTTGGCCATTATAAAACTAATGGCCATTACACATCAGCACTAACCGAAGATGCCTAATGGACTGGGTTTATTTGTAATATAATCTGATTGTAGGGGAGGTAGTTGTAATTGTTTGAAATTTTTTGGGAGGAAGTTGGAATTTGGGCAAACTACAGGGGAGGTAGAAAGGGTGTGAAAAGAGGAAATTTATAACTGTGGACACTTTGCCTAATTGTTTTCATTCTCCAATGTGCCTTTCCACCACTTGAGGGGTTGCTGTGAAATTCTTAAGTAAATGTACTGCAGGCAGCCAGATGAGGGAGGGACTCCCCATTCCACAAATAACCACAGTGAACTGGATTGGACCAGCAAACAAATGTAGCAGTATCAATTTGTCTCCACTCCACAGATGTAAACCAGAAAATAAACACAAGTAAGAGACGATATGGTGAACACAATATCCAAAGATGAAGGTGATCCAATGGTTGGATCAAGAGATGTGGTAGAGTCCTTGTAGTGATAGAACTAAAGAAAACATGCAAGTGAAATTTCAGTGGAAACCATAGTTGTCAAGGCGTCAAGGCGAACCAAGGCGATGGAGGCCTGACTGGGTGCCTAGGCGACCAAGGCGACCAAGGCGCCCAATTTTCCAAGGCGACCCAAGGCAGCCTGGGTGCCTAGGCGGCGCCTGGGCGGCGCCTAGGCCTAGGCGACGCCTTGACAACTATGGTGGAAACTCAAGATCTGACTGATGGACGGGGGGGGGATCAGATTAGGTGGTGATGATTCAAAATAGAATCAAATTCGCATATCAGAATATGATGTCGGTCTAATGGTGGAAGCAAGAGATATGATGAAATCCTAATGGTGATGGAAGGTGGAACACCAGTCATTAATGGAGATAATACCAGCTTTATGTGAACAGCAAACAGAATCAGAACAGATCTGGGTCGGTGGAAGATGAATGGAAGAATATCAGATTTGAAATAATTACAGTACTTGATAATTAATGGAGGAGGAGAAGAAGGATATGATCATAGGAATCCCACAAATGATCTTGACAGTCTCACCGTCAGAGATCTCTCATCTCAACTGACTTTCAACAACTGTTTCCAGCAAACATGGGCAGCAACCATTCTTTCATTAATTTCAATCCGATGGAGGTTTTGTGGCCTTTAACTTTATATATAAGTTTAATAAAAAGACTCCAAACAAAGTTAATTTCGGTTAAGGGAAGGGAGACTTTCATAAAAATAAAAAGACTACTAAAAAGTAATTTTGACCAAATGGGGGAGACTCCTATTGACAGACCCTTTGGATAGCTGGAATCCTAATAGGAAAAGCAAGTATAACTCCTAAAAGCTACCTGTCCACAGTTAGAAGGTTTCCTAAATTGATGGGGGTGTGGCAAATTGGGGTCTCGCTTGACCTGGCCGATGGGAGATAAACTTGCATGCCTTGAAGCTAGGTCTGTGTTGATTGATATAATTGTCAAGTTCTTATACTTCCTTTCCTTCTTTTTTTTTTTTTGATACTTGCAAGTTCTTATACATTGCCAGAACTTGCATGACGGCATTGTTAATGCAGACCTAGTAAAAAAATTCAGTCCTATTTTAATATTTATTGTTATGGGCTTTTAATTCTTTGGGTTTTATTTGTAATAGGATGAATTATAAAGCCCAATTGAGGGTAGTTGACTTTAGTCTTAAAGAGTTCTCATATGACTAATGTGTGGGGCACGAGTTATCTGGAAGATTTAGTAATGCAATGCTAATCCTGAACTAGGTTTATTCTAGTGAGAAATTAGCTTGCAACAGGATTGAAGGAAAATAGGATAAATCAGATTACGAAGAAATTGAATAAATCAATCCAGAGAAATCTGATATGCATAAAATTCTGGGTAGGATTGCTCTAAGCAATCAACATAACATATCTGCAAAAGATGCTCTAAATCTTATGGATAGATTTAGTGTTATGAAGCAACCCTATTGGTGGTAGGAAAGCTAGAATGCTGCAAAATCAATGGACAGTATCAAGAAAAAAAAAGTACAAGAACTATAATAAGAACAGAAGAGAGGAAAAGAGAGGCAAGACCACACCTTGTAATCAATGCTTTTGTAATATGGGTATAAGGGTATTCTAGTACTTGTACCTATTCTTATTTCCCTGATTATAATTTATAAATAAAGTGTGCAGCTGTCATTGACTTCCTAATTCATTCTTCCAAATCAACATGGTATCAGGGCGAGCCAACTTGGGATTCCAACCCTAGCTGCTGCCACTACACTTCTCTCTCTCTCTCTCTTTTCTCAACTACTGCCACCACCACGACTCTCTCTTCTTCCTCTCATTTTTTCCACCACACCCTTATCGCCTCTCTACGGCTTCTCTCACTCTCGCCTCCCTCATCGCCGGCGACCCTCGGTGGGTTAGACAACTACTACTAAGTGTGGGTCCTTTTCTCCTTGGGTTATCTACTTCTCACATGATTTGAGAACCCTCAATTGTCACCTGTTACCAATTTTTTTTTTTTTTGTCCGATGTTACAAGCCTTTGTTTGTTGCTTGTAAGGATATGTTTGAGGCTTCCCTTTTTGTTACCTGTGGTTGGTTCTAGCCTATCTCTTGTTTTTTATTAATAATCATGTTTGATATTTGTACTGCATCAAGAGGAACTAATGGAACGGTTTCCCTTCGTTCCATGTAAGTTCCATCTGTTTTGATGGCAGAAATTATTGCTGTGCTCACGATCATGTTACATTTCGATTGATTCCCAATTTCCCACAGTTATGAGGGATATATTACGTGTGCCAAGACCAAGCCTTATACTGCTAGTGACACCCAAGACAAATGGGCTTGTGCAACTTCTCTTGTTATGTCATTCCTCGTCAACTCTATGCAGCCCCAAATTGCAAGGGATTATGTACTCCTAGATATTGGTACCTAGATGTGGACAGCCGCTAATGATACCTATTCCCAAGTTGGGAACGATGCACAAGTCTATGAACTGAGAAAGAAGCTTCATGAGACCGAGCAAAAGGATTTGACTTTGTCTCAGTATTATCAAGAGTTGTGTAGCTTGTGGTAGGCATCAGACTTTTATGATAATTGATACCTTTCAAGCTACCTACACCGATGATGCTACCACCTTGCAAAAGCGAGAGGATAAATTCCGGGTCTAGACTTTCTGGCTGGTTTGAATATTGAGTACCCTTTTTCCACCTTGGCACAATCGTATTCCTTGGTGCAGTTAGAGGATAGCCAACGCACTGCAATGCTCCCTCTGGTCTCTCTAGGCCACTTTGCTTTGTTCATTGGCTCTGACTCTCAGCCTCCAGATGGCCTTTCTCATATTGGTGATCATCCTCCCACTGATCGAGACCCTATCAAGTGTGAGCATTGTGGTAAGGAACACCGTACTAAAGAGTTTTGTTACGATACAGGCCCAAAAAGGGCCCACTCAATATTGCTAGGCGGTAATTACCACCAGCGATATCTAGTTGGGTTAGTTCCTTTTTGGGTTGTTGATTTGTTTCCTGTTTTGTTTATTGTCTATCTCCTTTTATGATTTCTCTTATTATAGAGACTTTCTTGTAATAGATGTTATTCATTCTCTATAAATATAATTTATAGAGAGGAGAGTTTTTTTTATCGCTTTTGGCTGTAGCACACTGCTATTGTCGAAATCTTTTTCTCTCCTTCTCTTCTTGTTATTTTCAGTCTTCTTCTCTCTTTTTCTGGTTTGTGAACTTGCTGGTTATCTCATTGTGAAATTGTTACAAGTTTTGCTGGAAACTTCATGGTTGTCCTACCAATTTCTCCTATCGCAGTCGTGGACGTATTGGGTCTTCTCTTGCACATCATACCGAGGCCTCTGAGTCATCTTCTGCCAATGCCAATGTCAAGAATTCCTTTCCCCGGATGCATTGGCTATGCTCTGCCATATGATGTGCCGTTTGGACTCTCGATCCACTGTGCCTCCATGGTTCACTCAGGCTTCAATCTTGCTGCCTCAGGTATTTCCTTAGGTGGTCATTATGTGTCTGTTGTCACTTGTCACTCATTCTTGGATAATTGACTCCACTGCCACCGATCACATAACTGGCTCCACTAGTCTCTTCTTTAAATATTCTCCTTGTTCCGGTAAAGACGAGGTTTGGGTGGCCGATGGTTCTCTTTCCTCTGTTTCTGGGAAGGGTTCCATTTGCTTTCTCCTCTTTACCTTTATATTCGGTTCTACATGTTCCCAATTTTTCTACCAATCTGCTTCTATTAGCCTTACTACTATCAAAACTATAAGGTAACCTTTTTTTAACTTTTCATTGTCTTTTCTAGGATCTGGTAACGGAGAAAACAATTGGCTGTGTAGGGTGCATGGTAGGCTCTATTTGCTCGAAGATGGGATCTTCGCTGCTCGTCAGGCATATTAGATAGATTCTGCTTCCACTTCTTTGGCTTCTACTGCTGGTTTGTTACTTTGGCATAATTGGTTGGGTCATCCACCGATTGACACTTTAATTAAAATATTTCTCCATTTATTTCAGCAATGTAAACACCATGAATTTTGTGATACATGCATGGCAAATCAAATATGTTCTGTTTATTCAAGTTTAAATAAAATAAGTGCCGCTCCATTATGTTCATTCTTTTGATGTGTGGGTCCCTGCCCTTTGTACTTCTGGTTCTGGATATCGATGGTTTGTCACGTTTATTGATTGTTACACCCTTAACACTTGGCTCTATCTTTTTTGTCACAAGAGTGAAGTCTTCTGCTGTTTTCAGCTTTTCCATAGCATGTTACGAACCCAATCTGGGATCTCTATTCAGATTCTCCGCAATGACAATGGTACAGAATAATATGGATGGCACCTTTCAAGTTTTTCTCGCCGCCCAGGGGATTCTCCACCAGACTAGTTGTGTTGATACACCAGCCCAGAATGGTGAGAACCACCACTTTTTGGAAGTGGCTCGTTTCCTCCTGTTTGAAATGCATGTTCCGTCTTCGTGTTGGAGTGATGTTGTTTTGACTGCTGCTTACCTCATTAACCGGATGCCGGCTTGTGTTCTTAATTTTCAGTCTTTTTGCCATTCTCCAAGGGGTAGCTGATTTTATCATTCCTCCTATGGTTTTTGGCTGTGTCTGTTTTGCTTGGAACCGTCAACATCCTGGGAAGCTGGATCTACGGGGTTTCCGTGTGTCTTCCTTTGGTTATTTGGTTACATAGATAGGCTTCAAGTGTTACCACCTGCCGTCTTGCCTTGTCTTTGTGACTATGGATGTGGTGTTTCATGAGACTGCCTCCTATTTTTCTCCGGTACCTCATCCTGGATGGGGGTGGGGGGGGGAGCCATTCATCATTGAAGATATGCCTATTGTTGCCCCGCTTTTGGCTCAGATTATGACTGCACCACAAGTTCTAGACGAGATAGCGACAGTGCCTGTGCCTCCCCCTTCAATTCAGGGGGAGATTGCTACTGTACCTCAGGCTTCGGTTCAAGGGGAGACAGTGATCATACCTATAGTGCAGGTTTATGCTTGTTGACCTCGTAAGCAAATAAGCCCCACCACTACTCCAACAACTCTGCTCAGTCCATTGCTGCCTCCTGCTCCAGGTCCTTCCTTTGGTAATTCTTCTGATTTTTCTCTAGATATACCAATTGCTGTCCGAAAGAGGATTAGATCGTGTAAGCATCACCTTGTTCTTCACGTGGTGTCGTACACATTTTTGTCTCCTCTTTACAATGCTTTTGTGTCGTCCTTATCCTCTGTTTTTATTCCTCAGACTTGGCAGGAGGTTCTTACTGATCCTAGATTGAAGGCTGTAGTTGAAGAAATACAAGTCCTTCCTTGTCTCTCTTCCTCCCCAAAAGAAAACCATGAGTTGCAAATGGGTCTTTTTTGTGAAGTAGAACATGGATGGGACCATGAATCGGTACAAGGCTAGATTAGTTGCTCATGGTTTTACTCAAACTTTTGGCTTCGATTATCAGGAGACATTTGCTCATGTTGCCAAGATTAACACCATCCGTGTTATTCTCTCCTATGCTGTGAATCTTGGATGGGACTTGCAACAACTTAACGTTAAGAATTCATTTCTTCATGGTGAGTTAAACGAAGAAGTGTACCTAGATGTTCCCCCGGATTTCTCTGATCCTGAAACTCAAAGGAAAGTGTGTAAGCTCATGCTCTTTATGGGTTGAAGCAGTCTCCTGGTGTTTGGTTTGGGAGATTTTACAAAGCCATGATGTCTGTCAGTTACAAACAAAGCCATCCTATTCAAACTCTATTTATTAATAAATCTTGTTCAAAGATTATTGCTCTTATTGTCTATGTGGATGACATTGTGGTCACCGGTAATGACACAGCTGAGTTTCTCGTCTCAAAGCTCATTTGAGTCAAGTGTTTGAGATTAAAGACATTGCAAGTTGCTATTTCCTTAGCAATGAGGTTGCTTATTCTACCAAATGTATTTTCCTGTCACAGCGTAAATATGCCATAGACCTTCTTTCTGTGACAAGGATGCTTGGCTGTAAGCCAGCCAACACTCCTCTTGAAACCAATTTACATCTTTCTCAAGAGAATGATGACCTTGCGGATAAGGGTCAGTATCAACGGCTTGTTGGCAAGCTGATTTATTTATTTCATGCTCACCTTGACATAGCTTTTGCAATCAGTTTGGTGAGTTAATATATGCATGATTCTCGTTCTTCCTACTTAGAGGCAGTGCATCGGGTCTTGCGTATTTGAAGTTGGCACCAGGTAAAGGGTGTTTTTTCCCCCAATAGTCATTTGCGTATGGAAGCTTTTACCGATGCCAATTGGGGAAGTTCTGTTGATGATCGCAAATCTACTACTGGTTATGCCACATTTGTCTGTGGAGATCTGGTTACTTGGAAGAGCAAGAATTAGGCTGTTGTTGCAAGCTTTAGTGCTGAATCCGAATTTTAGGCCATGTCTCGTGATATATATGAACTGATGTGACTTTAGAGTCTTATGCAAGATCTCACCTTACATGTTCCTTTACCATTGATGCTATACATAGTTCGAAATATCGGTTCTCGAGGGTGTCTCGACCCTTGAGAATACCGAGATTACTGACGGCGAGAACCTGCCGAAACTCCCAGAGGGTAAAAATGGGAGTTTCGACAGGTTTTTTTTATGGTTTAAGCCATTTTTTGCTGTTTTAAGTCCATTTTAGAGCCATTTTAAGGCTATATGTTGCAGGAAAATACTTATTCAACATATATAAACACATTTGAAGTATAAAAAGTAATCACATTATCGAAAAATCATACATTCATAAATCATAAATCCCACAAAATAACATAATTTACAAGTACTCATTCTATAAAAGACTTAAATACTCAAAATGAAATAATACATTCCCATTAGTCCATCCCAATGTCTAATCATATGTAGAGTGGCGTGTAGGTTTCATCTGATCAGATTTGACTTTGTTGAAGAAAATATATCTCGGTCTGATAAACAAAATCATGCCACGACATCCTTCGGCTATAAAAGGTTTGGTAGTCTTCCACATATTTCTCATACATATGATCCGGGAAGTTTCTAAAAATACCCAAACTTGGATAAAATTCACTATAATGTGGAGTAAAGTGAGCATATATTGGTTGGTGTGGGGGCGTGGTTCTTTGCAAATTTGGGACTGAAAAGAGACTGTCCACAAAGCTTGAGCCAGTCTGTGATGTAGCATTACTAGTATCAGCGGAATAATCATATGCACTTCCCATCATGCGGTCATCATCACCGGAATAAGAACCGTACGCCGAAGTGGTGCCAAATCCATGAGCACTCCACTGCCTCTGCTCCTGTCCATTGATACCCTCAATGCTCAGTCCTCCAAAACTTGTAGACATGCTATCAATTTCAACATCAGGCATAATATCAGGATCAGGAACGATGTCAAAGAAACGATCTTCTTCTTCTTCCACTGGTTGCAAAGGGCATTCTCGTTGACGAGACCTACGTGTATACCCAGTCATAGGCCGTGATAAAGATGTGCGTCCACCATGATCTGGATCCTGTGTAGCGTGTATATACTGACTCTCACCGGTCCATCTAATAATGGGTACAGTCGGTCTAGGATCACCACCACCACCCTCATCAGCACCACCACCCTCATCACCACCACTACTACCATCATCACCACTACTATCAGAAGTTGACCAGCCAGTTTGTTTCATTGTATCATCATCGCCTTCTGAGTCACTACCAGTACCAGCTGGGGGGTCAAACGGTCTAGGAGACTGTGCGTGTACACGACCCTCATCCGAGGACATAAACTGCTCGAGATTAGAACCCATCGGAGCAGACACAATGGGGTCGGGCATCCCACTAGGCTCATCCATCATTGGAACTGCTCTGTCTCTCATCCATTCCACATAGGGATCTTCTTCATCTGAAGATAGTTGGAAGACGTCGGCTAGCTCGATCAGCTCTTGTTCATTTCTTTACCCTCAGTTTCATGTTGTAATGGGCGTAGACTAAGTCATTTAGCCGTTGAGAGCCCAATTTATTCCGCCTCTTTGAATGGATAAGGGAGAAAGTACTCCAATTTCGCTCACACCCAGATGCGGAACATGTCTGAGATAGGACTTTGATTGCAATTCTCCTCAACTCAGCTGCATGCTCGCCATACAACAACCACCACTCAGCTGCACAAGATGAAGAACACATTTTAATACACATATTAAATAAGATATTTTACTTGAAAATTTCAATTTCCATAATTCCATACCAGGATCGGTCTTATCTCGTCCAGCCACTGCAGCGGGAGTTTCAAAACTTCCAAGAGCATCTCTGAACGTTTTTATCTACACCCATTTCAAAATTTATAACCATTAGCCATTGTAATATGTGGATATTCAAATAATTCAGCACTTAAACCATACAATTCACCTCCAGATTGAGTAGTGCTTGTACAGTATAATCTGGCACCAATTTTGCCACAACATCTTTTACCGCACCGATAAGGTCAGAATTGAGCCCAAGCACATATGAATATTGATATTTGGGGTTCAAATAGTATGCTGCAAAATATGAGTCGCCAGATTAAAATAGAGTACCAACTATTAAGTGGAACTAAATTAAAGACATTATTAAATATACTCACCAGCCTTATGCAATGGGTGCATCAGCTGACTCTCCCATCGATCTCTGATAATCTTCACAAAATGTTTGTTTCCTCGTGGAAGTACAGTTTTTATACGGTCCTTCAACATATCCATGGCAGTATATAAATGTGGCATGGTGGGCTGGAATGCTGTATCCACTAATCTCAGCACCTTCACCACTGACTCCATAATTTTGACTACATCCTTCAGTGTTCTTCAAAATTCCTCTGAAGCTATAGTAGTCTGTGCTTGAACCCCAGCAGGAGAGCTGGACTCCCTCCACCCAAACCAATCCTCAGAAGCAAACATCGATCTGAGGCCTACCATCTTTGCCTGAAAGCTCTTTAGGGCTATGTAGTTGGTGCAAATCTAGTAATGCTGGGTCTTACCAAGTCCCCTCCACATTTCTCCCTCAGCAAATTCAAAGAATAGCCATGGTTGTATACAAATGTTGTCACCTAGCGTGCTTGTTCAACCACTTGCTTTACTTTTTGGATCTTGCCTATGTCCTTCAACATCAAGTCAATGCAATGGGTAGCACATGGAGTCCAAAAAAGATTATAGTTAGCCATCATCATCTCTCATGCCTTCTTGTAGTTGCCATTGTCTGTCACAATTTGCACCACATTTGTAGCACCAACTTCATCCACCACTGTCTGTAGCAATCCATAGGTGTAGTTAGCATCTTTTGTGTATGCAGATGCATCCACAGACTTCAAGAATGATGTCTTCCCATCACTATAGACCATGAAGTTGATGAGACTTTCTAGTGGGATCAGTCCAACCATCACACATTATAGTGACCCCATATGCGTCCCAATTATTCTTTAACCTTTCTATCCATACTTCTAACTCTTTTTTAATTCTTGGGAGATAGACATTCATCACTTCATATGGAGTAGGGGCTTTAACACCAGGACCAGCCTGAGCAACTTCATCAAAGAAAGGCTGATAATATGGGCCACTACTGGCATTTGCTGGGATACTATTATAGATAGACCACCTAGCAAAGGCATCCTAATAAATTCTTTTATACCTTTCCAGTTCCACATACTCTTCAATCTCTTCTGTTTGGCGCCAGCCTTTCTAAAAACTGCTGGATCCTGCTGTAGAATCTCTACATAATCCTCATCCCTAGCAGTAGGTGGTGGTGCATGGGGTTGTGCTCTAGTACTTTTTGATCTTTTAAACATAGAAGCCAACCCTCCCTTACTCCGTGCTTGTGGTTCTTCGGGCTGCTGAAATGATCTACTACCACCTGCCCCTAAGGCTCTTTGTCTCAACCTTTCCATTTCCATCTCATGGCTGACTTTACTAGCCATTGTTGCCCATCTCAGATCTCTGGCTTCTTCCTCAGTCAAACCCCTGGTATCTAGACCATCATCATCTAAACCATGCACTGTACCTCGGATTGCTTCCTCAAATTGTTGTTTATTTTTTTCTTTCTCTGCCCTTCTCTGCTGGCCTCCCTTCATCTGTGCAGCTATGGCCCTGGTAATCTCCACAGGAACTATAACACACTTTGCCATGTCTGTAGAAGTCCCACTCAAGTGTTGCTTAAGTCCGGTAATCCCACCAGACATAAGCTTCTTCCCACAAAATTTGCATTGGGTCTTCTTTCTATCACCGTCAATGGTGGTACAATACTGCCAAGCCAGTCAGTACGACCAGCATCACTACCTCCCTCACGAGAACCCGAAGCAGCCATAATATTTAGAACGAGACACTGTTACATAAGATGATAAATAGAGAAATTTAAATCAATAGATTTACATTAATAAAACTTAAAATTGAAGAACATAAACGTATCAAATATGCAAATACAACTCAAAACACATTGAAATTACTTTTCAAAATTTTAAAACTATGTTACAAGAAAACATATTTTCCCTAATTTTCCATAATTATTTAGATATTATTAATAATTTTGGATATTAAATAAAAATAATTTATTTTTCGAAAAATATAATCCGACAACATGAAACCGTAGATTGGTCAATGATGTTCAACATATATTATTTTGAACCCCAATAGATAAGTATTAATATTTTTTTTACTAATTTTTTATTGCTGAAAAATAGAATTTATTAATAAAAAATTCATAAAAATAAAAATATGTACAGAAAAAAAATTGAAACCGTGACCACGTAGATCGGCCAACGATGTTCAACATATATTATTTTGAACACTAGTAGATAAGTATTAATATTTTTTTATTAATTTTTATTGCTGAAAAATAGGATTTATTAATAAAAAATTTATAAAAATAAAAATATGTACAGAAAAAAAAAACTGAAACCGTGACCGTGTAGATTGGCCAACGGTGTTCAACATATATTATTTTGAAAGTAAACTGATTAATATTTAAGAAATGTATTTTTTTTTAAACAAAAAATAAAATAAATATATATATATATATATATCTATACAGAAAAAAAAAAAATGAAACCGTGGCCGCGTAGATCGGCCAACGGTATTCATCATATAATATTTTCAACACCATCTAATTAATATTTATCATATTTTTAAAAAAAATTTAATTGTTGAAAAATACGTTTTTTTAACAGAAAATCAAAATAAAAAATCTATATGCAAGAAAATAATTTCGAAAGGATGAGTTTGTAGATCGGCCTAATGACTCTCACATATATAAATTTCATGATGAACCAACATGTATTGAACATATTCATGTAAAAAAGTAAGTTTTAGGGAAAAAAACCATACCTCAAACCTTAGATTTGCAAAGAATAGGTCAAAATGAGCCTCCAACAGCACTTTGATGGAGAGATTTGCAAAGAACAGAGGTTTTCGAACCTTAGATGCAAGGTTGGAGAAGAAGGAATGGAGGAGAAGAAGAAAACGGAAGGAAATTGAGAAGAAAAATGAGTCTCGGTCGAGATCTCGACCGAGACTCTTATATAATAACTTGGACCAGTTCGAAACTGGTCGAGACTAGTCGAGAACCAGTCGAGAACTGGTCGAGACTAGTCGAGATCCAGTTTCGAACTAGGTTCTCGTCTCGACCCTTTCGAGACTACCGAGATCTCGATCGACCCTTCTCGGTTGAGTTTTAAAACCATGATGCTATATTGTGATAGTAAGTTTGCCATCAACATTGGTCATAATCCAGTCTAACACGATCGCACAAAGCGTGTGGAGATTGATCGCCATTTTATTAGAGAAAAGCTGGATTCTGGTCTTTATATGTATTCCTTTTGTTAAAGCTGGGGATCAACTTGCTGATATTTTTACCAAGGGGTTGAGTGGTAAACTTTTTCATCCTGTTGTATGCAATTTGGACATGTGTGATTTTTATGCACTAACTTGAGGGGAGTGTTGTATTATGGGTATAAGGGTATTCTAGTACTTGTACTTATTTTTATTTCACTTATTATAAATAAAGTGTGGGCTGTGATTGACATTCTAATTCATTCTTCCAAATCAACAAATGGAGAAGAAGAGAGGAAAAGAAATCAGGTCTCGGATACCAATTAAGCTCAACGATTCCAAAACTCTTTGAAAAAACTCATATTCTTTACTCAAAACATGCTTAATTGATGGGGGATGCATTACATATTTAATGACCTTATGAAATTCCTAAACTGACTCATAAAAGGATCCCTTATGACTCTCACACACTGACTTAAAGTAAGTAAACTCAAAACAGAATTCTTAAAAGCTATTAAATTTCCTAATCTAACTCAAAACACTTAAAAACATTAATTTTGTGTACTAACTTGACCCCCACTTTATGAGCTTATAAACAAGGTCCATTACAATGAAGCCCAAGAAAATAATAGGCCAACCTATACTATAACTACCCAAATCAAATGTCAATTTCAGCCCATTGGACTGTCATCAACACCTTGTGGGCCTCCAAAGCTTGCACATAGACCTCCATACAAGATTAATGTCCAATGAGACCACATCACTCAGGCAATTAGGCCTCAACAATTCTAGCTAGTTAAGTGTTTTAGAGTCCTTGTAAGTTAAAGTGAGGAGACTTCTTTTGTTTTCCTTATAAATATGTAATCCACCCCCTTTCCATTAGACTTGAATTAAAGAAATTTTATTCGAAATGTGTGCCAAGTGATAGCCTTTCTTTTCGCTCTCTTCTCTCTTTTTTCCCCTATTAATTGATTGATCTCTTTTCTTTTGCTCTTATTCTTTCTGTTCTCTTTTTCTTCAAGTTATGGTTCATGGTTAGTGTTCATGTTCCCAAAACTGCCCTCTTGTCTCTTCTCTTTCTTTGCTTCTTTATTCTCTCTTTCTTTCCCCATTGCAAGCTGCTAGAGTATCAAAACCAACAAGCTTTAACCCCTTGTTTGTGAGGAAAATCTCCCCAAAACTGAGACTATGGTGCAAATAATCAAATCCTTGATTCTTAATCTATGATTAGGATTGACTAGCTGCATCAATTGTTGGTTTGAAATTGTCTACATATTATTTCTCATTTTTCCCAGTGATCCCGTGTTCTTTCCTTTTTGTGAAAGTTGAACCACAATATTACATTTTTTTAATTTGAAGCTTCTTGTCAAATATGTTTTCAGTTGCTTATGCATTACCACTGTGAAGAAGTGGCAGCTTGGTGGAAATTGAGCAGATTCTAGATTTTATCGTTGAATCAACTTCTTTGTTCATTATTTGGGTTTGATTTTAAGGTGTGTTTGCTTTGAAGCCATGCAGTTATTGTGACCTGCTATGGGGTATTAATATCTTGGCTATATTATTATTGCTCTCGCTTAAGCTCAATATTTGGTTACAAATTCCAACGTATTTTCTTTGAAAATTCAGGTACAATCACAGGAGTCTGTTGGTATGCTGCATAGCTTATCTGGTGGAGCATGGGATCCACACGACCAGAATGCTGTTGCTGCTATTTGTGACTCATCAATACTATTTTGGGATATCCGTTTGATGAAGTATGGTTTCCTTTAATATTGCATCCTTCTGTCATTTCATGAAGACGTGTTTGTTCTTTTAGGTTTCCTTTGTCATTTGTATAGTTGACTCTTGGATGAAAGATAGTAGATACGTATCATTGTGAAAGTTGAGGTAAGTAAAATGTTGGAATGTTACTGAGCAAGTTCTCCATAATTTATCTTGATATTTAATGTGTTAGACCTGGTTACTGGATTCTCAACATAGTTGCATTTTGTCCACCTGAAGGCCCCATTTGGTTGGTGGGGAGGGTGGGATGGGAATTCTGAGATGGTGGGTCCCACATGGTGCTGCGTTTTAGGACATGGATAGTAAAATGAAATACTGTTTGGTTGGCCTTTTTTTCCTGGGGATAGGATAATTTTACAAGACAAAATTGTTTGTACTGTTTTCATCAAATTTCAAAAAAAAAAAAAAAATCCTTAGTTATGTTTAAAGTTACAAAACATACCATCTTCTTCTTCACAAGGAGGAGAGAGATAGGGTGCTGTGTTGTTGGCTGAGGCAGTCATCTGTGGCTGCACCTTGAAGGGCAGCGACCGTTGGCAGCTGCCCACCCGCCTGAAATGCCTTCGACAACTGCCACATTCATTTTTCAGGGTCTCTCTCTTCCTCTCTCACAGATGGGCGGGCTATGTTGCAGCAGGGGCATAATTGCAGCAGTCAGGTGTGTTACTCTCTTTGTCACTGACCGTGGGAGTGAAATTGTAGAGAATATGGGCTGTTTTTTAAGGTAAAAGAAAGAAAGAAGAAGAAGATATTTGGTTATGGAATATAAATCAGAGATGAGCAATGTCACTACCAGAAAAGGTTGAGAGAGAGAGAGAGAGAGAGAGAGAGAGAGAGAATGTAGATGGAAGAGAAATCAGAGAGGGATGAAAAGGGTTTAGAAGGAGAGAAATTGGAGATCAGATATTCGGTTGATGTTCTCTGAATATAAATGGTGCCATCTTCAGCTGAAGTTTTCTTAGTTGGTGTCGTGTCCTCTCAGCTAAGAGGGGTTTTGGCCCTTTTATACAAAACTATGGTGAACTCTTAATATAAGCTCCCTAAAGTTATTCTGTGAGTGACATGTGGCTTTAACTTTTCGTTTGTTGCAGACAGAAATTTACTATTGAAATGCAATTTAGCATCTGTGTTGTTCCTTGAGAATTGAAACTGCTATGAAGTTCGATTCATGAGAATCCAAACTGCAACGAAGTACCTGATCCACATTGGATCAGGTCATACAAATTAGGAATCACAGGAATTTTTGTTGTCATCTTAATTAATTCCATGACCAACTGGAATTCCTCCACCTAAATTTCTGGAGTTTGAATCCTACTGGAACACTGGAATTCCCTCAAGTAGAGTGAACCCAAGCTGACGGCATTTGTTACACCTCTTAAACCATTAATTAGAAATCCTTGAACTGATTGGATTTTCTTCTCCAACAATCCAAACTGATGCTTATGCTCTGTTTATTTCAACGAAAAAAATTACTTCCATCTATGAAATTTTTTTTTGTATTTAATTGCCATTTTTTTATATTATACATTCAAGGAAGCATATTTAGGCATGGTTGATTGACAAAAGGAATCTAGCCATGTGATGGGATTAGTGTCCTACATGGGTGCCAATTGTCTCATTGACCTAGATTCCAATTATATATTTTTTTTTTCTGGAAAACAACACTAAGAAATTAAATTGAATTCGTTTTTCAATTTTATTGCATTTCGGTAAAATAAGTTCTCGCTTTATAGACATACAATTTTCTTTTCACTTTTAATCAATTCCTTCGAAATACTTTCCACTGAATCAAAAGATAAGTACTGAATTGGGCATCTTTTTTGCAGTTATTTTCGTACTTGTTTTCTTTGGTGAGACTTTTAGTGTGAAGTTTCAGTTTTATCTTTCTTTAATATCCAGATAATTGTTAATTATATTCTACAAATAAAACTATAGGACTGTTAACATTTGAAGGTTTCAACTTCTTGTGTGTTGACTTATACTTAAGTTCAGTTTAATATTAATGGCTAAGAAGTTTTCATATTCTTTTCTCCAGGAAGACACATTCGATTGAGCATCCCCATGTTCGCAATGTGGATTATAATCCTAAGAAAGAGCATATAATTGTAAGTCTTCTAGATTTCTAGTTATGGATTTTGAAGCAAAAACATCTATAAATAGTGAATCTTGGGTGCAGTTTCTCTAGACAAGCACCCCTTGGAATGCTTTTATCTGCCACATGCCAGCATTTTTGGACTTTAAATTTTGTGGACTATCCCTATCATTTCTTGATTTATGTGGTAAGTTTCAGTGGAAAAACATTACAACCAATGTGTCAAATCAACAAGTCAAAACAGCTAAGGAAATTGTTCAACACATAATGGGCCATATGATTGAGCTTGGCTTTCAAGTTTGATAGATGACAAATCTACAATTCTACATGTTCCTTGCCTAGCCAATGGTTAGAATTAAATTGCAACATCATTTTCCACTGATTTGATGGCTGAAAATAGAATAAGGAAAAATCAATTAGATGGTGTGTCTATTGGATTATCCCCATCATTCCTTTTTTTCTGCAGTTCTGCTCTTCTTCTCCTCTTCTTTTCTTCTTCTGCTCCTGCTTCCCTCCTTTTCTTCTACCTTCTTCTCATTCTCTAGCAGTCTAGATTTTTTTTTTTCCATTTCTTCTTCTACTCGGCTCCTCCTCTGTTCTCTCATTTTTTTCTTCTTTTTTTTTATTTTTATTTTTATTTTTTATTCTTCTTTTGCTGTGCTGCTGGTACTCTATTCTCTTTCCTTTTTTTTTTTCATGTTCTTTTACTGTGCTGCTCGTACTCTGTTCTCTTTTTTTTTTTTTTTTTTTTCTTCCTGTTTTCTTCTTTTGCTGTATTGCTCGTACTCTGTTCTCTCTCCTTTTTTTCCTTTGTTTTACTTCTTCTGCTCCTCACCTCTTCATCTGTTCTCTCTCTATTTTTCTGTAATTCTGTTCTTCTTCTTCTGTTCACCTTTTTCTCTGTTCGCTCTGTTTAGGGGTGAAACAGGGTCGGGTTGGGCCGGGTATCTGCAAACCCTACCCTACCCAAAAAAATTTCATGCTAACCCAAACCCTACCCTACCCTGTCAGGGTATTACATAACCTCAACCCTTTCCCTACCCTGGCAGGGTATTACCAAACCCTACCCTACCCTGATTTACCCTGATCGGGCCGGGCCAGGTCGGGTTTACCCTGATTGACCCTAAATCAGGGTAGGGTTTACCCTGATTTACCCTGAACTCAACATTTTAACATATAAATGCCAAATATTTACAAGTATAAGACATGAATGATTATCAAAAAGAATAATATAGTAACAAGATTAATAATAACTTAATAGAGATGATCAAAATAAAATAAAACACAATATAATAGAAATATAGAGTAATATAAAAAGTAAAAACATTTCATGAGAATTCAAAATAGTAATATAAAAGATAATGTTAAATTGTTAATATTCCTCTTCTGCTAGTAATATAGAGAAACTAATACAACAACATTCATTATGAAATAAAATGAAACAACAAAATAGCAAAGCTGAAAACTAGCAAAAGGCCAAAAGTATGAGAACTAATGGTCTCTCTTTCTCTCTCATTCTCCATAGTCTAGTCAGTTCAAATTCCATCCACAATCCACCATCATATTTCCTACACACAAAAAAAGGTGAAAAACACAATTAGAATTTAAAACTATCATTTAAAGTAAATGAAAAATAAATTAAAGTTATGTAACAATTAGTTACAAAACCAACTCGAAGTCCCTAAACATGCAACACCAGGCTCTAAACATGCAACACACCATGCTTTACGTCAAGCTGTGGTCAATCCTGAAACTCCAATTAATGTAATAAAAAAATGAGTAAATATAATCCAATTCATAATTCATGTACTTAATAACAGTTATATCATTAAACTTTGTACCTGATAAATCCTTATCAATTTCGTCCATGAATTCTTCTTCATTATTAAGAGGAATATTTGAAAGTCGTAGCCAATCCTGTGCACACATCAAAGACTCTACAACACGTGGTGTCAATGAGCTACGAAATTGGTCTAGAATCCGACCACTAGTGCTAAATGCAGACTCTGAAGCAACAGTTGAGACAGGAATTGGTAAAATATCTCGAGCCACCTTACTAAGAATTGGTAATCTTGAGCTATTATACTTCCACCATCCCAAGATGTCGAAATCATTAGTTTTCTTCACAAGGTTTTCCATCAAATACTGATCTATCTCTGTCCCAACTTCTAAATTTTCATTTTCTTCCAACTGCCTTTCTATCTCAATGTCAAATATGTCATTTGTTACTTGATAGAGTATCAACATCAAATGAAGATGAAACATCTACCATTGTACGAGAAGAAGATGATTCATGTAATTGGTAATGATAAACAAGAGATTCCAAGACATTCCTAACATTTGCAACCTTCGCATCAACCTCAGATGGAGGATATAGATTTGAATAAGAATAGCAAAGCTTCACATATTTCATCTTCTTTCGAGGATCAAGAACAGCAAGAATAATCAAAAAAGATGTTAACTCTATCCGCATTATCCCAAGTATTTTTAAACTTTTCCATCATGGCCATTGCCATATTATGACATGTGGGATCATCACTTCTTGACCACTTCATCAATAGTGACTCAATTGCAAAAACTTCTTTAAAATAAATATTTGATGTGACAGAAAGAGACCCAGATAATTTTAATGTGGCAGTGTAAAAAGCTTCTAAAAACTTGCAAATAACTTTTGTATTTTCCCATTCTTGTTCACTTAGAATATCCTTGCATTCCATTCTAAAGTTCATGTCTCGCTCCTCTAGGCATTCAAAAGCCTTTTGAAACTCTAAAGCAGTTTCTACCATGAGAAATGTAGAATTCCAACGAGTAGGACAGTCTAGACAGAAGGTTTTCTTACATTGAATTTTTTCTTGTTCACAACACAACTGAAACTGTTGTCCTCTTGTAGGGGAACTCCTCACATATTTCACTACAGAACGAACTTTAATTAAAGAATTCTCAAAATATTTGAGACCTTCCTTAACAATCAAGTTCAGAACATGAGCACAACATCTCACATGAAGGAAGTCACTATTTAACAACAACCCATTTTTCTTGCTAAGTCTCCTTTTCAAACTCCGGATTGCCACATCATTATTAGCTGCATTATCTACTGTAATAGTTGTTACTTTGTCTAAACCCCAGCTTAGTAGACATGACTCAAGAACATTACATATGACATCACCAGTGTGTGGTGATGGAACTACAGAAAAGTTAATTATCCTCTTTTGTAATTTCCAATTTTCGTCAATGAAATGTGCTGTGACGCACATATAACCAAGATTTTGGTTTGAAGTCCACATATCAGTAGTTAGGCAAACCCTTTGACAAGATTTCTCCAAAAAAAATTTCAATTTCTTTTTCTCCTCCTCATACAACCCAAAAAAATCTTTTGCTACAGTGATACGTGACAAAAGATTGAACCTAGGATTCATAGCATTGCAAAATACTCTAAAGCCCTCCCGCTCTACAGCTTTAAAAGGCAACTCATCTATGATAATCATACGAGCAAGCATCTTTCTACAATATTCTTGGTCAAACTTCCAAGCTAACATATTGGGACAAACGATGCTCGAACTATCATCACCCTTATCACTTGGAAAATTCAAGAGCTTTTGTTTCTTATCTCCTCTATATGGAAATAGCCAACATTTATCTAAATGACGTTTCAATGAGCTTGTCCCATGTTCACTTGCACATCCAAGTTCTTTATTGCAATAGTTGCAATTACATCTTTTAACTTTAGAACCATCAGGAGGTATAATCTTCTTAAAGTGATTCCAAACACTAGATGGCGGTAATGGAGGTAGTTTAGAATTAGATGATACCTCACATTCAGTGCTAGTTATTGGAGTAGAGTTTTGCTGATCAGGAGTTGAGTTGGTTGATGGGACACTTAATGATGTAGGCACTTGCTGCTCACTAGGAATTGAGTTGGCTGATTGGACTTCCTCTGCCATTGACACCTGTATAATTTAAAAATACATGAGTTAAAACTCAAACAAGTCGGATACATGAGTTAAAAAAATAAGTAACACCCTTTGTGAAGATGTTTGGGACTGCAATAAACACATGCTCTTTGTTTCTTAAGTCCTATGCTCAAGATGACTTGACTTGCTCTCCTCTATTCCTTTATTGGTAGATCATGCTGACATCCCAGCTCAGACGGCTTTGCCATCTTTTGATAGAATTGAGATTGTTGTTTAGGATTTGGATTTGGATGTAGATATATAATGGTCTATGCCTGATTATTTCGGATTGAGAATACCTTAAAAATGGATGGTTCAGATTCTTTTATTTTTCGGAAACATCACAGTCCATTGTTACACGAATAACTACCTATTTAAATTATATTAATCTCATTTCTTAAATATTTTCTTCTTTATTGGGCCTACTGAACCCATCTGATTTGCATCCCTTGCTCCCTCTGGGTCCTCATGGAAATGAGATCATTCAAACAAAATTTCTATTGTGAGCAGGCCAAGGTGGTTTGGTTGCTGATCTATATTCTATCATGCTTGATGGACGTTTTGACTAGAAACAGGGTTAAGCTAAAGTTACGCTGGTGGGTTTGGGGGGATTGCTATCTCTATGTCATCTAGACAAGGCGAGAAGAGAGCCCAAACTCCTCATAAGTAGTATCTCTATGTAGCTTTTGGTTTCTAACTGATCATATTACTTACCTCTCATATGCCCTCCTGGGGAACCATTATGAAGCAGCCTTGAATTTAGCTAATTGTGCTATTTTCATAAGTATGGGCCGTCACCATGAGTGAAATGGTGGTAGGGTAAAATCAAAGTTAGAAAACCAGCATTTTTTATTCGACTTGCTTTCTTCGAAAACTGATGAGTCGAAGTCAAATCTGATGAAAGCAAACCATTTTTGTAAAGGGTCCGGCAAAGATTCAGAAAGATAGATAGAGAGAGAGACTAGAGGGAGAGAGAGAGAGAGAGAGAGATAAATACCTTATACCTAAAATCAGGCCGAAGAGGAAGAAGATGATCCGATGGGGCTGAATCCATGAATCGGATATGATGGCTCTACTCTCTAGATAGTGTCGTCGACTCGGCAGTAGGAGGAAGAGAGAGTGAGAGACGCTCTCGCCGTCAACTGCCCTGTAGGAGCTGTCGTCAATGCCTTCAACTGCGTTCGCCGGCTTTAGGAGAAATAGAGAAATCGTCGGTACTCGGTAAGAGAAATAGAGAGCGAGAGCAGTAGGAGTCTAGGAGAAAAAGAGAGAATGAGAGAAAGTGAGAAATGGCCGCGCCGGCAGCTACGGTAGGAGAAGGAGTCTGAACTCTGAAGGACTGAATTTTGAAAGAGAGGCGGTAGGAGAAGACGAAAGTCTGAAAGAGAGAATGAGAGAAAAGAAATCGTAAGGATTAGGGTTAGGGATTTAGGAATTAGGGTTATTTAGAAAAACAAAATGAAATAAAAAATTATTTCTGAATATATAATTATATAATTATATAATTATATAATTATATAATTATATATATATATATATATATATATATATATATATATATATAAGTCAGGGTCGGGTAGGGTCAGGCCGGGCTCTACCCGAGGCCTCAACCCTTACCCGCCCTTACCCTGACAGGGTAAAAATTACCTCGTGCCACTGATTGGACCCTATCAGGGTACGGGCCGAGCTAAACCCTGACCGGGTTCAGGGCGGTTTTGGGCGGGCTCGGGCCGTCAGGGCAAAACTTTCACCCCTAGCTCTGTTTATTTATTTATTTTTTTTTTTCTTTTCTTCTTCAAAGCTCCTACTGAAATTGCATTGTACATCTTCTGTTCTCAACTTCCCTCTCTATTTGTTATCTGTTTCTGTGCACTTGGGTAGTTGGGTTTATTTTTGGAATAGGTAATTAAATTTAGGGATGTTGTTGGATATGTTTTGTTGTGAGAAGATATTTCATGTAATTTTGATTTTTGGTATTACAAATTTAGACATGACCCATCTGTTTTATAATCTATGGTTTGGGATACGAGTTCAATTTTTTTTAATTTTACTTTTTAACATGTCTTGATACTTTAACGTTTGATGATTGTTCTTAATGCTTAGCTGTCTTTGACTCTTTGTGGTTTGATCTTTAAAAGAAAAATGTATTTGTTTTTGCAAGTCAGAAGACTACATCTACATATTTATAGTTAAATTATGGAAGGTAATGTTGGTGCTAATGTAGAAAATACAAGCACCATGGATCCAAACCAAGATCCGAAGGATGGCCAAATCAAAATATCCTGGGTGGAAGTATGGTTCTTGACCCGATGTTAATGATAAAAGCCTAGTTTGATGCAGTCTGTGTATAAAGGATACCAATTCAAGAATTAAAAGGTTAAAGCAACATTTAACTGGTGGGTATAGTAAAGTGCTTAAAGACTATTGCATCAATTGTTAGTGAGATGCAAATAGCTTTCATGCGCAATAAGAAGATTCCAGGGTATTTGGATGACGCCCATGAAGAAGAGTTACTTATGGAGTTTTCTTTTGATAAGCTACTTATAGAGGTGGAAACTGAATGGCTGCCACAATCTGATTTAAGTAGGTCCCCGACTCTCGAGTCCCAAACTTCCACAAGAGTTATCTCAAGCTCTGGGACAGCAGCTAAAAAATGGAAAGTTGTCCTCCAACCACAAGTAAGGGGTCCATGGATGCTCATGTGAGGTGGACTCCTGAAGAAGTGGTTGCTATGACGCGGGCCAAAGGTCTTACTCAGACAACAATAGAGAATTGTTTCTAACACCAGCTGAAAAAAGAAAGCATTGATTCTTATGTTGCAAGATGGTTTTACGAAGGCCGAAGCTGGTATCCCATTCAATGCAACAAACAAAAGGAGTTTTGAGGAGATGGTTGAAGCCATTAAGCAGTGTGGGCCAGGATATAAGCCCCCTTGTTTTCATGATTTGAGGGTGCTATTGTTAGAGTAAAAAGGATAAAATTGCAAATTAGGAAGAAATATGAAGTACATTAGAAAAATATGGTTGGACTCTTATGTCTGATGGGTGGACAGGCAGGAGAGGAAGACAATAAAAAATTCCTCGTCAACTGTATGGAACACATTAAAAAAGACCCCTCTGGACAGTTGACGAGGAAATTAATTAAGTGTCTTCCTCTCTTTCCTGTCCACCAATCAGACGTAAGAGTCCAACCATATGTTTTCTAATGTACTTCATATTTCTTCCTAATTTATAATTTTATCCTTTTCACACTTTAGTAATAGCACCCTAAAATTGTGAAAAGAAAGGAGCTTATATCCTGGCCTATATTGTGTAATGGCTTCAACCATGTCCTCAAAACTCCTTTTGTTTGCTGCATTGAATGGGATACTAGCTTTGTAAAATCATTTTGCAACATAAGAATCAGTTCCCCCCCCCCCCCCCTCCCCCCCCCCCCCCTCCCTCCCCTTTTTTTTTCCGCTGGTGTTTTGAAATGATTATCTATTGTTGTTTGAGTATGACTTTTGGCCCGCCTTGTAGCAACCACTTCTTCAGAGGTCCGCCTTACATGAGCATCCATGGGACCCCATGCTTGTGGTTGGGTTATAACTTTTCGTTTTTTAGCTGTTGTCTTAGAGCTTGGGAATACTCTTGTGGAAGTTTGGGATTCAAGAGTTGGGGACCTACCAGCCCTTCAGTTTCAACCTCTCCAAGTAACTCTTCTTCATAGGTATTGTCCAAATCCCCTGGGATCTTCTTCTTATTGCTCATTAAAGCTTCTTGCATTTCACTAGCAATCACTATAGTGGTCTTTGAGCACTTGATTGTATCTCCATAGCCGCCAATTAAGTGTTGATTTGACCTTTTAATTCCTGAATTGGTATCCTTTCCACACAGACTACATCAAACTAGGCTTTTGTTATTATCAATCATCGGGCCAATAGCCGTACTTCCACCCAAGATCTTTTAATTTGAACTTCCTTTTTTGATCTTGGTTTGAATTATAATCCACGGTGCTTGTATTTTCTACATTAGCTACAACACTACCTTCCATAATGTAACTATAAATATGTAGATGTAGTCTTTTGACTTGTGAGAATAAACTGCACATTGCAAAAACAAATATATTTTTCATTTAAAGATCAAACCACAAAGAGTCAAAGACAGCAAAGCATAAAGATCAATCATCAAACGTTAAAGTATCAACACATTTTAGAAGTAAAATAAAAAAATTGGACTTGTATCCCAAACCGTAGATTGTAAAACAAATGGGTCATGTTTAATAGCAAAAATCAAAATTACATGAAATATCTCCTCACAACAACACATATCCAGCAACATCCCTAAATTTTTAACTTATTCCAAAAATAAACCCAACCACCCAAAGTGCACAGCAACAGAAAACAAATAGAGAGAGAAGTAGAGAATAGAAGATGTAAAATGCAATTTCTATAGGAGCTTTGAAGGAAAAAAAAGAAGAAAGGAAAAGATGATGTGTAGAAGAAGAATAGAATTACGGGAAAAATAAAAAGAGATAACAGAGGGAGAGGTGAGGAGTTCTGCACCCATCTCAGTGCATGAGGCTTCTGATACTGTAGGGTCTGGGGAGGGCAGAATGTACACAGCCTTACCCCATAATGCGGAGCAAAAGAAGAACAGAAAAAAAAAAAAAAGAAAAAAAAAAGGAGAGACAACAGAGTACGAATAGAACAGCAAAAGAAGAACAAGAAAAAAATGAGAGAGAACAGAGTACAAGCAGCACAGCAAAAGAAGAACATAAAAAAAAGACAAGAATAAGTAGAAAATGAGAGAGAACAGAGGAGGAGCCGAGTAGAAGAAAAGGAAAAAAAAAAAAAGAAGCTACACTACTAGAGAATGAGAAGAAGGCGGAAGAAGAGGGAAGCACAATGAGAAGAAGAACAAAACTGCAGAAGAAAAAAAAAAAAAAAAAAGAGCCATAACCATAACAGTGGAGGTCTGGAGGTGAAGTAGAAGAAGAAGAAGAAAAGAAAAATAAAATAAAATAAATACTTACCAGAAGAAGAGCCAGTTGCTAGAAGAAAAGGTTGTCATTGGAGTTCTCGCAGCCGCAAGGAATCATGATTCTCAGGGACTCAGGGACTCAGGGTTTCTCCACTCTTTCTCAATCTCTTCTGTGATCGGGAATAGCAAGCAATGGGAGGGAAAATGGGAGGGAATAGTTTGGGTTTTTCACCTTTATAAAGGCATGATCTTGTGCTACTCAAGTATGCGAATGCTATGTTTGCCAAGCAATCAACAAGTTATAAATGGAATCAAATGATATTCTAATTGAAATAACAAAATGTATATATATCTAAAAAAGTGACTGACTACATGATTAGGCGTCCAAAGAGCTTGCTTTGCCGACTAAGCGTCGCCCTGAGAGACAAATGTAGATAGTTCAAAGCGTTTGGTCTCTCAGCCTACTAGATTACGCTCGACGCCTAAGCCCCACTTAAGCGTCGGTTAGGAGACGCTTGATAAGCATGGCATGTATTTCTGTCCACTACCATGAACTGCCTGAAGGAAAATATGTTTATTTGCTCACTACTCTATAAGGTTGTCCATGTATTAGTTGAGAAATTGACCATTGCATTGCATCCAAGTACTTTTACGAACTGCAGCTAGAAGAAAAAGCATCAAGAAAAGCCCCTCGATTGAAATGGAGAATGGCTCAAAAAGTGAAAAGACTCTTATGGTCCTTGGGAATAATTCATTCAGGCCTAAATTACTCCAAAAGTCTGCCATACTTGTGTTAAATAGGAGCAATGCCCCTCGGTGGAAATGGAGAATAGCTCAAAAAGTGAAAAGACTCTTATGGTCCTTGGGAATAACCTGTTCAAGCCTAAATTACGCCAAATTGTGCCATACTTCTGTTGAATAGGAGCAATGCAGCAAAATATGTGAAACAGGTTCTTTGGAGTGTCAGCAAAGACTGCGCATTTGAAAGGCAGCCCATTTAGTTGAAATCAATGATTGATGGTCAAGATAGCACTGTGGATTGCAGCTGAAACAAGGATCAAGTGTTGGAAAACTCACTTGTCAAAAAAAAAGTGTTGAAAGACTGAGTTGCTGACAGTTTTAGCTGGATCAAATTCTAATGTCTATGAATTTTATTTCTTACAGAGAATGTAGGCATGTAGCCTTGAGCTGAGGTCGTTTTGTAAGATAACGCTTGAAGGTGCAGAACCACCGTCTAATCTGATCTTTTTGTTGCTTTAGTAGAATTTTCCTCTCTGAAAACAAGGATTTAAATATCAGATCCAGGGTTCGACTGATCTCAGCTGATCCTGGTCGGTCAATGCAACCGGCTATGATGCACAGTCGATAGTAAGGCCAAATGTGCTTAATTCGTCATTGATCAAGGCACTTCTTAGTGAAAGATCTGGATGTGACTCTTTCGTAAGCTCTCTTCTCTCTCTTGTTCTGTATCCAGCTGGAAATCTAGTTTTTAAAAAGCATGAAAAGAAGAGGGGGGAGGGAAGGAAAAAAGACGGATAAACCAAGAGTGACTGCGTTTGCAAGGGAAATGACAAATGGTCTGAAAACTGTCCTACGACTAGGGTTCATGTGTTGGGAACCCTAGTTAGCAATAGATTGCGCATTGGCCAATCCAAGTGGTATATGGATTGGGCCTGTCAGGCTGACCTGCCCATATGGTGGATACCTTTTTCCTAGATGCAAATGGGAATCAGCTATGTTAAATCATTCTTCATAGTGTTTTTGGACTCGGTAGTACATGTGGGCTTGCAGTTTGAAAAACTACAAACTGGATGATCAAGAACCGTAGTATTCCATTATTTTTAGATTTTTTTTTAGCTCTTGGTGGTCTAGTTGGAGGCCTACCTTTCTAGTTGTCCAAATCCTGGGGGTATTAGAATGCCGATGAAAAGTAAATGACTCAAACAACAACAAAAGAAAGTAACAAAGATACATTAATAAACAATGCCATCATTACCATTGTTTGACAGCGCCTCTCTTGAGGGGCTGCTAAGCGGGTCGGACTTAAATCCAATGAGTTGTGTATGTGATTTAAAAAAAGGGAAAATTTAACACCCCAGGCCCCGTACTCTCTTTAAATCATCCAACCCCCAACCTTGCCAATAATATCAGCCGCACTCCCTGCTGTTAGATTGACAAACAGAAAAAGTAAAATTACTCCATTACCCTTCTCAATAAATTGACAACAAAATAACAAGTTTCCCATAAAATTTATCGTTTTTTATGAACTCTTCCATATTTCATTTTAATTTGGTTTTTGTGAGCGGTGACATTGGCAGCGAAACAAGCTGTATCTTTTCGGGCGGTAAGCTGTATCTTCTCCGGCGGTAAGCTGTATCTTCTTCAGCGACGACAAGGTGTATCTTCAGGCAGTAAGCTGTTTGAAACACTCGAGATATACTGGTCCCCAGACCCATTTAATCTTCTGGGATCAAAAAAGGGATCCTGTTCTAGCTTATTAATCTAGTTGTATGGGATCAGCGACACAAGCAAACAGTATCAACAGGACATTTGGCTTTCAAACCGGGTATAGAAATACCCTTAACACTGAAGATTTTTCTGCAAATACTCTGAAAAGGAAATTCAGCAAGGATGGAAACTTGTACGCTTTCAATGGATGCCAAAAATCCCTATACCTTAATTATGAGTGTATACTGCTTGTACTACTAACATCTTCTTAATCCTACTTCTCATTTCTTCAGTTCCTGTGATGTCATATCACTCATGTACTATGTCTTTTATTTAATAGTTTCTCATGTGTAACATAAATAGAATAGAACTCTGTACTTTATGCATTCAGAACATTGAATATAATTTTTCACTCCCAAACTCTGAACTTCTTCTCCAAGCTTCTCCATTTGACATGGTATCAGAGTGCAGCAGCTCTTTCTGATTTTCTTTTCTCTTCTTCTTCATCATCCTGCCAGTTATGTGTTTGTTTTTCGATGATTTGCATAGCTCTGTTGTTTAATTGCTGCTTCGGTGCTTGTTTTCCGTTCTGTTCTGTGGTTCTGTTTAGTTGTTCTAATGTTGATGGAGTAATTTAGGGTTTCAATTTTTTGATCAAAAGCCTTTTTCCTTCTGCAATTGTTTCTTAGTTCCTTCTTCTGAGAATTTCTGTACAACAGGTTCTTGCAAATCATTCTTCAATTCTTTGGTCGTTTGTTGTTAGGGTTTTGTACTCTGTTTTTCTGCGATTTCTTGAATCTTGAAGTCTACCATCAATTTCTTAATCCAAACCCTAACTAATCGATTTCGAAATTAATTCAACTACAAAGGATCTGATTATAATGTGTTCTACCAATGGCAAAGTAGGGTTACATCTCAATTTATGCCCAAACCTTGTTAAGGTAGGATCTTTCAACCAGCCTAATAAAATTTAACACTTTAACAACAAGTAAGAATGATTGAATTTGACAAATAATTATCCAACTTCAAATCCGTCTGTAAGAATGCTTCAAAATTGAGATCATTGATCCTTAGGATATGAGAAACAATATTCTAGAAGATGAACTTGATTCAACTGGTGGGATCGAAACCAATCTTGCCTGTAGGTCTCAAACTTGTATTTTGGCGAACCAGAATTATAGAATTATAGAAAAACTCACTTATCTTGAGATCTAGCCATTAAAAATGGCTCAAATTTGGAAAGAAAGGGTTATGGGATATGCATGATAACATAACTAAATTTGAGAGCCATCTGACCACTACAGAAGAAACCACAAGATCTTGAAACTGACTATCTTATTGACTCCGCTCAAAGAGAGAAGAATCTGTTGGTGTTGATGATGATCTTCACTCCAGCAGCATAAATTTGGTAAATATCATGTAGTCTTGATGTTGTCCAACAGTAAGAAAAAGAGGAAAGTTATTAACAGCAACAGAATTTAGCAAAATAGAAAAGATAGGACATACGGTTGAGTCTCACAACCAAGACACTCAACAATTTTTTTTTTAATATTTTCAGGTTTCTACTAAATCTGCATCCCTCTTCTCTTTTCACATTATTTATAATGCTGTAGGAGATTACATAATATGGTAAGACTAAGTCTAAAATAAAATATCCAAAATAACAATAAGAAACTTTCCTTTATATCTAATAGGAAAGTTTTTAAAATAATTAAACTACTAAAACTTATGAAAGTTTCCAAAATAATTAAACTACTAAAGCTTATGAAAGTTTCCAAAATAATTAAACTACTAAAACTTAGGATAGTTTCCCAAATAAACAAACTTCTAAACTATGAGAAAAGGTCAATTATAGGCTATCGATTGGTACTGTTCACGTGAACAGTGTTGCATCTTGGCTTGGCTACTGGTCTTTGATCCGGTCCACTGAACCAATTTAGGCTGGGTCTTGGGCTGGTCTCCTGCTGGCTAGTCCTTGGATTGCATCAACTCCCCCCACTTAAAATAAACTCGTCCATGAGTTTTGTAATGGTGAAGAATCAATTCCGTGGGGTCGGCACACATCTTTCTTAGATATTGGAAGTCTGGTTGTGCTTGAAAATTCGAAAGAAAATCCACCATCTTTGGTCCACTCCTTTCAAAATATTGGGGAGGTATCACAAGGTCAATATGATCAATATCTTGAAAAGATTCAAACCTGAAGAGGGTGTCCGTGGGGATTACCACATCTAACTCTTTTTCTTCCACAGTCGCTTCCTCAACGTCTATAGCCTCATGATCACTGTGACTCATTATCAGTCAATGGAGCTATATAAGAAAGATTAAGATCACATATGTCCACCTCATTGATTTGAGTAAAATCATCCACATTGTAACTGATGTGGTCTTTAACTACAACCTCTTTAAGGCAAATTGCTACATTAGGAACATCAATGTTGGTATCTCCTTTGTCATCATGGATTTGTGAAACCTATTCTTTGTTTTCCTTGACTTCAACCACTAATGCTCCTAGAACGGTTGAAGGCATTGGAGTTTCCGTTGGTGGTGCAACTTTAGGTTCCGCCTTTACGTTAACATTGTTAGTGTTGGACTCCCACCACTTGCTGACTTGCGAACTGAATTTTATAGATGGTTTTATCAGGTTTTCTTCAGTTGTACATACTACTTGGTAGTAACTTTGTTGATGGAAGAGCTTTATTTGGATATGTTCTGGTACGTATTTTCTCGTTAATTCGTACTTCATATCTTCCCAAGTCCTAGGCTCTCGTCCTCGAACTCTGAGCTTATGTTGTGCTAATTTTAATTTTCGTGGTTCGGCAAGATCGAACCAATTGAAATATTCATCCAGTGCACACAACTAGTCATGAAAGGCTTGGGGGCCTTTCCTACCATGGAATACTTTTAAGTCCAGTCTTACTTTATGTGAATTTTCATATCGGGGAAGTTTTCCATCATACTCATCATCTGGTAGATCTTGATAGTCCTTCCTAGGGACTCTTTAGAGTCTTAGGATTATTTTTAGGCACAATATTGGCTGTGGGATGTCGCCGTCCAGCCTCCCTGGTTTTCATTCTCTCCTCTATGTTATCAAACTTGGCATTCAACGCAACCAATTGTTGAAGAACCAAAGTAAGGGGGTCATTGGACTCTTTAGGAGAATTAGAATCCTTCATTACAAAGCTCTGATACCAATTGATGGCAAGGGAGGGTTACATCTCAATTTATGCCCAAACCTTGCTAAAGTAGGATCTTTCAACTAGCCAAATTCAAATTTAACACTTTAACAAGTAAGAATGATTGAATTTGACAAATAATTTTCCAATTTCAAATCCGTCTATAAGAATGCTTCAAAATTTGAGATCATTGATCCTTAGGATATGAGGAACAATATTCCAGAAGACGAACGTGATCCAACGGGTGGCATCGAAACCAATCTTGCCTGTAGGTCTCAAACTTGTATTTTAGCAAACCTGAATTATAGAATTATAGAATTATAGAAAAATTCACTTATCTTGAAATCCAGCCATTAGAAAGGGTTCAAATTTGGAAGGAAAGGGCTTTGGGATATGCATGATAACATATCTAAATTTGAGAGTCATCCAACCACCATAGAAGAAACCACAAGATCTCGAAAACTGACAATCCTATTGACTCTGCCCAAAGAGAGAAGAATCTATTGGTGTTGATGATGATCTTCACTCCAGCAGCATAAATTTGGTCAATATCATGTAGTCTTGATGTCGTCCAGCAGTAAGAAAGAGAGGGAAGTGATTAACAACAACAAATTTAGCAAAACAGAAAAGATAGGACGTATGGTTGAGTCTCACAACCAAGAGACTCAAACAAAAAATTTTCAATATTTTTCTGGTTTCTACTAGTTCTGCGTCCCTCTTCTCTTTTCATATTATTTATAATGCTGTAGGAGATTACATAATATGGTAAGACTGAGTTTAAAATAAAATATCCAAAATAAAAAAAAGAAACTTTCCTCTATATCTAATAGGAAAGTTTCCAAAATAATTAAACTACTAAAACTTAGGATAGTTTCCAAAATAAACCAACTTCTAAACTATGAGAAAATGGTCAATTATTGGCTGTTAATGAGCATTGTTCATGTGAACAGTGCTGTGAACAGTGTTGCATCTTGGCTTGGCTGCTGGTCTTTGATCTGGTCCACTGAACCAATGTCGGCTGGGTTTTGGGCTGGTCTACTGCTGGCTGGCCCTTGGACTGTTTCATCTACGCCCATGTTGTTTTGCGTAATGAAGTTTGTAAATTGGGGAGGATAAAATAGTGAGTTACCACTGTTAAAGGGTTATTTTGTATAATACAATTTTTAACCTTGCCACGTCATCACGTAATAGACCTGACTGTTAAGTCAGGATCTGTGTGATATCTATTTAACATCTAAGGGGGGGGGGGGTGATATTATTGGCAAGGTTGGGGGTTGGGTGACTTAAAGAGAAAGTATAGGGGGTGGGTGAAATAACTCGTACAAACCCCTTCTTCTTTTTTTCCCCTTTTTTTTCTATTTCTTGAAAGGATTGTACATTTGTAGCTGTCTATACGGGATGCAGTTTGAATTATGCATTTACAACTTTGAGCTACCAACAAGTAATTGCTGTGGATGACTAGTACAAGTTGCTAAGTCAATATGTCTAATGATCAATGCTTGGATGGTATGTAGGAGAGAGCAGTATTTTAAGGGGTGTATTAAGGATCAAGTCAACAGGGATTGTTGGATGACAACTTTGAACTTCTTCCTTTGACTTTTTTTTTTTTGGTGGAGGATTTAATGATTTTAAGGCCAAATAAGCTCCTTTTGTGTGTGTGTGTGTGTGTGTGTTTGTGGGGGGGGTGGTTCCCCTATGTTGGATTCTTTAATTTATGGCAATTGGATATATATTGTATCCAGTTCGATAGAAATATTTGGTCTTGGTTTCCATTTTCTTTTTTAGATAAATGTATTTCATCAATGCCAAAATAAATGTATTATATGGAAGAAGAGCTTTGTCAGATCTCATGATGGCTGTGAATTAGTGTTTCTTTCTCATGGAGTTACACAATTGTGACCAACCTACACAGGTTACTGCAGAGGATGAGTCTGGGATACGCATATGGGATCTTAGAATGCCGAAGATTCCTATCAATGAGCTTCCTGGGCATGCACATTGGTACATCTCATTCTATTCTTTTGTTTAAGTTCCTTTTCTTTTTTAAACTTAGTGTTGCACATCTGTTAAAGGTTCTAAATTTCTAATTTTGGAGGGATTTTGACCCCACCGAAACTGAACTTTTCTGCCAAAAAGTTGAAATTCCATTGAAATTTGGTCCATTTTGGTGGAAAATTCAAAATGGCCATTTCCATGGTCAAAACCTAAAGTTTTCCCTGGAACTTCAGGGATTGCCTATTTAAGTATATTTACACGTTTGAATCATTATATTGGAAAAAAAAATACACTGCAACTGGTAGTCTGGTTTTGGAACCTAGGATGCTAGTTTATGTTGTACCCTACTCAATACTTTCCTTTATATAGTTTGTTCTACACATAATTTAATCCTAAAATATGCAGCATTCAGGTCAACTCTATGAAGCCATAGAACGGCCAACGGTGTCTAACATATATGAAATTGATCTCCCAACCAATTTATATTGTCCTTATTTTTATCCTTCAAAAATCATGTTCAAGAAAATAAAAAATTTTAATTAGAAAATTATAAAAATAATTTAAAATTTTAAAATTAAATTTGGTTCCATGAAGTTGTAAATCGGCCCATGGTGTCTAACATATAGAAAATTGAATACCAATAAAACAACAAAGCCTTATCCCATCTAAATTGCTTGCCTACGTGGATCCTTGCCTTCCAATCAGCTCTGTTTGAGGTCATACTTGATACAAGGCCTAAGCTATGCATGTATTTCCTCGCAACCTCACCTAGAGTCAAGTTAGGTATGCTCCTGACGTTCTTAGTTCTTTCGATCTGAATTAAATCACTGATCCATACTGGAGCATCTAAAAAATTAAACACTAATCTTTGCCCTATTTTTTGTAAAAATTAATTTTAAGAGAAAAAAAGGGTTTATCTTCAAATTCAAAATTTGCTCAACATTTTCTCAAATCCATCAAAAAATTGAAGTAGATGCTCCAATGTAGTTGACAAAGCTTTAATCCAGCAAAAGGTTGGCCAAAAATCTGGATTTCTAGCAATTCCGGAACCCTCAGTCAAAATGTGTGAAAGGTTTCAAAATTTAGACAAATAACTTGAAATGTTGTATTTAAATAGGAGGAAGGTGACGTTTTGGTTTAATAACTGGAATATTATGGCATTTGGTCATTTCACCAAAATGTTGAGGCACAACATGTATTTTGGGTGTTTGGCATGTCATTTCATTTTGATCAAGGTGGAAATCAAGTTATTTAACTGAAATATGCTTCTGTTTCACCAAGCTTATGCATCACAAGCCTATTTATGTATTTGATGTCACATCTGTCTTTTATTGCAGGGATCTTTGATAGTTATTGGTTTTGTAGAATGTTTAGATGTCTCTTTTGCATATACGCATACATTTATGGTTGTTATCTGATTTCTGATTGGTCATGTTGGCAGGACCTGGGCTGTACAGTTCAATCCTGAATATGATGAACTGATTTTGGTCTCTCTCTCTCTCTCTCTCTCTCTCTCTCTCTCTCTCTCTCTCTCTGTTTGTATCACACAATCACTGACACAATGACCATTCCTGTTTCATACATGTGGGTGAACGAACTGTTTAATTGAATGATGTGGAAGATAGGAGACCCTCTGGATTGGACAACTGCTTGGTTCTACTTTCTACAAGCTGCATGGCCTGGCATATATTGGATATTCCCCCTTTAAACACCCCTTTGGAAAAGATGACTTTTTTTTTTGTGACCAGCTGCTATTGAATAAAAATTTGACACGACTGGGTGAGATGTCCAATATGTGAGATTTCTGGGTTGCCAGCTAGGCTTCCATGTGGAAGATTCTTTAAAGCTAGATTATTTTGCTGCATGAATCAAGTAGCTACCAGTCCCACACATACACTTGGGCTAAAGAACATGGACACCAAAGAAGCAGTCATGCCTATTTGTCTTATAAAACTAAAAAAGGAGTCATGGGTTGAATTACTTTCTGTCCAAGAGACAGAGGCCATGACAATATCCGTATTTTTTATCATGGATTTCTTTTTTTAACCCTACAGCCTGTCACATTCTTGTGATTGGTAAAATGGAGTATAACACCTTACTGAAGCTGTCTATAGATTTTATACTGTCCAATTCCCTGACTGTGTATGGTGTGCACACTTTGAGTGGCATAGGCATAGGGAGGATCTACTCCCTCACCGTGGTGATTCAGCAAAATTTGTTATGCTTCTTGAGCCATTATCCTTCATGACTAGAGGTTTAAAATTGCAGAGTGCTGGAACAGACTCAGCAGTCAATTTGTGGTCAGTTTCTTATGGTAGCAGTGATGGTTCAACATCGGAAAGGTCATTTGCTTTCTTTTATTGTTCAAATATCAATTTTTTTTCATTATTTTTTTTTTCTCACATATTACAAATGTCTGTTGGTGATAGTCTGTTACGTACACCTTCTCGGCATGTTGATCCATTACTCAACTCATACAGTGACTATGAAGATAGTGTTTATGGTGATGCTCGTATCTTCAATAACTTCAGGCTGATCTTGATGCTCAAATTAAGGTTGACTAATTTTTTACTTTTATTTCAGGCCTCGCTTGGAGCTCTCGGGAACCTTGGATTTTTGCATCGTTGTCATATGATGGGAGGGTAAATCTCTAGACAACGTTATGCATAAACAGCAACAAACTAGCACTTTTATTTATTGCTGACAGGGCTCTGCAATTTATTTGATAACAAATGGAGGCGTTGTTATATTTCTTTTTTCTGGACATTGAATGAGAAACTTTTCCCCTCATAATATGAGGCAGTGTTTTAATGGACACTGCTCGGATGGGGTCTAATATAACCTATTTAGAGACCTGATGGGGGTGGGTGTTCGATCTATTTTGATGAGGCATATTGATTGAGTTGGACCCCTGCTGCATTTTTCTTTACTATACTAGATCATCAGATATCATGCCGCAATGTATTTATCATTTTTCCACTATGCTGCTATTTGCTTAGAGGTTTGTGGGCAACATATCTGGATTTGAGTCCCATGTGCATCATTTGTGCAGAATGTCCCTTCATCCACTCTCCTGTTCCCCATGGTGAGGCAGCCTTAGTTGTATACAGTTATGATTGGTATTAATGAGCTGAGCTCAAGCAAGGCTTAGTTCGGTCTGACTTGGTGCATGATATTATTAACTAGCACTGTCCTGGTTCAGGGGTGCTGCTGGCCAAAACAATGTAGGGCCCTCAGCCCTGAGACTAGATATCTAGGCATGTTCTGATTTTTCATTTTTTGACTATATTTTGTTCATATTCTTTAATAAATTCTTATGTGCTAATATGCTGTTAGGAGCAACCTAAACTGGCATGATAATAATACTCAAGAGAGTTGGGATATGGCTAAATGCACCTGTAAGATATATTGGGGGGGGGGAGGGGTTGGTTTACATCTACAACATATTACGTATAGGCCTGTATTTTAGAGTGACAGCAGGTATTCAATATTTAAGACATCTCTACCATTCCAATTAAACATGCTTTGAAGGTGCAAAAAGTTTGGTATGAAACTTCAATTTTTTTGGTGAAAAACAGGTGGTTGTGGAATCAGTCAAGTCTTATCTCCCAAAATATTGAAGGTTAACATTTTGATGCTCTTTTTCTGGGCACAACATTTTGGTAAGTTTAAGTTGATAGAGCCTTGGTGTTTTTTACAATCTGGGAAAATGTTGTCTGAACACCATTGGTGCTTGTTTTGTTGCAGAACTTCATGATGTGAACTCCGCACTGAAAATATTATCAACATTTTTACGTCTTGCTCTATAATTTTTATTTTTGAATTTTTCCCTTGAAACTTACTGTAACACTAGGCAAATTTTGGTTTCTTATTACTGAAAATGTGTTTTGATTTCGTCCAGGCTGGGTTGTTTTAATATGAAGGTTTTCTTGAAGATAAATGGTAATAGCATGCATGCCATTATGTAAAATATTTCTGATATTATGTTTTTTGGATAAATTGGTCTGACTGGTTAGAATTGTTAGATTAGCTCACTAACTTCCTGTGACTGGCTTGCTTAGGGGGTGGGGTACAGGTTTGGATTGGGCACAAAAAGGTCCATGTAGTTCTAGATCTATTCCTTTTTTCTAAGAAATTTCATTTCTGATGATTCAATCTCTTTATTCCAAAATGTTCTTTGTTTAATATAAAGGCCAAAGCTACTAGTTGATCCTCCTTGTGAGCATGAGACTACTAATATGAATATGGACCTCTGCCATTGCCATCTGCAAATGATACTTAAAGAGTTACACTAGTGTATGCTGCCGCCGATGAACAATGTACCCATTTTATCTTTGGAGTGCCTGTAATGAAACATTAGAAATGCCGTAGCTGCCTTTGCCTGCCTGTATTTGGGCAGGACAGACCCATGGTGAACCTTCAGTCTTACTGCTTTTGCTTATGTTCTGAAATGGTATCCCAAGGACTGAAGGTAGTACTGCTCTTTCCAGGGTACCATGCTGTCAAATATGGACCTCAGTTTCTTGAATATATGCAACAGATTGCTCAGGAGGCTCAAGCCATGGCTACTGTGAGATTACAGCTTGCTTGATCTCCAGTGATGGACAGATGGGTAGGGCTGTCAATGGGTTGCATTTGAGTTGGATCACAACGATCCAACTGATTTGATCCAAATTCAATTAGAAAACCACCTGATCCGATCCAATAATCTGGTGGTTACCTTTTAGTTATCCAGATTTGAATCTGATAAAAAGAACCAAGTATGACATTCAGATCCAATGGTGCTTGGTTGGAACTTGGAAGTAAAATGGAAAGGAAGGTTGATTTTGCTTGGTTATCTCCTGAAAATCAAAGAAAGAAATAGGAGATCAGGCTCCTCTGAATTACCCTTAAGTGATTCAGGGGGTGGAGCATCCTTTGGATGACTGCCACATGGCCTTTAAAATATCCAATGATCAAAGATAAAAAATTGTAAATGAGATGTTATGTAATAATATATCTAATCAAATGGGAAAAGAAAAACAAAATTGTAAAACACCATTGTATTCGTGGGAGAGTGACAAAGACAAAGGAGTGCACCCACTGGAGTACCTGCAACTGCACTCAACCGTTGCCGGATTCATTCTCTATTGTTGCTGGCATCAAAGTCTCTTATTAATGTTTGTATTGATCTTGATTTTTTGTGTTTAATTTGTTCAGAAGTTTGGTTTACACCGTTTCTTGTGGATTGGTTCTTATCCTACCCTTTTACAGCAAATGCTTTGGTTCTTGAATCCCCACTATACTGTCTGCATGCTTGGGCTGTTAGTGGAGGGAATGAAGGGATTGCTGATCATTTTGGTGAACTTGTTCCTGATATGGCTCTTGAGTTTCAATCGACTTGAGTTTTAACCTATTCTCATCAGTCTATCTTAATTGTAGAAATTTCTCCGTTTCTGTTGTCTTCCTCCCTATCAGGCGATTCTGTTTTTTTATTGCTTTATTAAGACTTTTCTGTTAGAAATTTAGAATCCGGATTCGGTAAAAGAATTCCACTTCTTAGGTGGATTCCTAACCCATTATCTATCTATCTATCTATCCTTCTTCTAGAGAATTATATTATATCTTTGCTTATCCACTCGCTATTGGAAGATGGAAAGATACTTAACTGAAGAACATTAAAGGACGAATAAGCAATTTAAATTTATAGTCATGATCAGAGTTTCTGGGTTCTTCTCTTTACGGTTGCTGCGACGACCTGTTTCGCTCTCTAGAGTCTAGAGTCATACGTTGCGATTTTAACTGTTTATTTATGGTTCTTCTCTGGGTTGTCAGATCAATAAGAGCTAACCTTAGTCCATCTAGATAACCCTTAGTTTCAATTTTGATAATTGAAACAATCAAGAGGATAGGATAAGAATACCTCTGCGAAGAATACCTCCGGCGACAAGAGAGAATGAATCTGGCTGCCGGTGAGTGCAGTAGTAGGGAATCCGGAGGAACACTGGCGGGTGCTCTCCTTCATCTTCGTCGCTCTCCCATAAATACGATGGTATTTTTCAATTTTTTTTTTCTTTTCCCATTTGATTAGATGTATTATTTGATAACATCTTATTTTATAGTTTTTTATCTTTGATCGTTGGATATTTGAAAGGCCATGTGACAGTCATCCAAAATGCTCCATCCCCTGAATCCTGAATCACTCTGAATCACCCTAAGTGATTCGAGGAGCCTGATCCAATAAGCAATTCTTTCAATTGGTTCAGAGCGACCTATCAGGGGTGTATCAATGAATTTGGAACCCCCAAAACTCAACCAGGCCTTGTCGAACTAGTCCTATTTTTGTGGTTCACTGTTTGGAAAACCGGTTTTTGTCAAGTAGATTGAAAAAAAAAAAAAAAAAAAGAGAAGGAACTGGTGAAGAGGCTTGGAGACTTGGCCCAAGTCTTCTCAAGTCATTGGTGATTCACTGATTTTTTTTTTCTGAAATTTTCATATATTTGTAATTTTTAATGATTTGTGTATATTTATTGTATTTGAAGAAGGGGAAATGTGATTTGCCCTCATGAAGTTGGATTCACATCCTCTCCTCCCAGTGATTCGGGAGGAGGGAGACGTCCCCGTTGGATGGCCGACACCTAGGGTTTGGGTGAATCCGAGCCGACACCCCCTGTCGGCTCAGCTTGTGCCTTGTCGGCTTGGTGTCGGCTTGGATTTACCCGAGCCCTAGGTGTCGGCCATCCATCCAGGCTGTCACCCCTCCTCCCGAATCTCCGGGAGGAGAGGGTTTGAATGCCATGAAGTTCGACTCCGTCAGTTAGAAAACCTCCAACAGTGGTGTGGTATTTTACCTTGTTTAATTTTTTGTTGTGAGAAATTCTACCTTGTTTAGTTTTTTGTTGTTTCTTACATGTCCAATCCTTTTTTTAGCTAAAGATCAGATGCATATTATTAATGAAGAAAAAGAATAATGAATACGAGACCATTGGAAGGCCTCACCCTATCTTTGGCATTGCCATTAATAGAGGGAGGTCAATAAGGAAAAAAGAAACAAAAACTTTAGCAAAACAGAATCTTGGACCTTCAGAAGTATCCCACAATACATCCCTATCAACAAAACGAGGGCAGAAATCCCGACTCGGACTAATCTGAGAGCGAGCCACATGCTTAGCCAGACCATCAACTACCTAGTTCACCTCGTGAAAACAATGCATAATACAAACTAAGAGGGGCTAGCAAACTGTTCCACATCTGCAGGACAACCCATGGATGTTCATTCTTTGGAAGCACTCCACCACAGCACCCGAGTCACATTCGACCCAAAGATGGGTCACTCCCATCCCAATGGCTAACCGAATGCCAACAAGAACCGCCCAGAATTCCGCATTGAAGTTAGTGGAAACTTCCATGTACTCAGCATAAACAAGCCGAACCACACCTAACGAATCTCGAAAACACCAGTGGCACTCGATATGCCAAGATTTGCACAACCATCAGTATTTAACTTCAACCAATTCCCAATGGCCTTCCTCCAAACCAACTACTAAACCATCCTCAGTTTAGGAACTCAAGGTTACAACCTCAGGCGATTAGCCACCCCCCAATCTTCCATGGTACAACTAGAGAGGGTATTTTCACATAAACATCATGAAATCCCTCTTCCATAGACTTCATGAGAGAAGCCACCGAATCTTCAAAAGAGACTCGGTTCCTACCTTGCCAAAGCACCCAAGCTACCACAAATATCCCAGGCTCCCATATGTCCTTTAACTTCACAACTCGCTTCTTCCGCCTCCACCATGATAAAAGGAGCTCAGCGGAGGCAAAACCCTGCCATTGCAGCTTAAAGACCGCTAGAAACCTGCACCAAACCTCGAGTGCAAGCTCGCAAGAAAAGAAAAGATGCTGGAACGATTTAGACTCACGATGACAGAGGTGACATCACAAAGCCATGGTAACCCGGCGACGAGAGACCTTATTATCTGTTGGAAGATGGCCATGGCACCATCGCCAAAAGAAACTCTAGGGGGATTCCCTTTACACCAAGCCGACTTTGGCAGCCCATGGCCGGTGCTCAATGCCGCAAAAGCCTCCAAGCTGAAAAAACCGAAAAATCCCCCTCTAAGGAGGCGTCCCAAATCATCTTATCATCGACACCTGTAGTCACCATAATGGTGCCAGCTCTCACAAAAAGCTCACGAAACACAAGCGACAAGACCGTAGGGAAATTCCAGCTACCATCCCCAGTAAAATTAGAAAGCATGATGTCACAGACTAACTTTTTCGGGGCTCACAGTCCGTGCGGCGCCCTAGCTGCGCCCATCTAAGGCCAGCCTTACCCTTATTTCACAGCGGAATACATAACCCAACAAGCTTTATCCCGAAAACCAACAGGAAGTGGCTATGTGTCTTAGCCACCAACATGCCATCATCTAACGTTCCCTCAAGACACTCACACAGTCTAGGGCCACTTATGCCACACGCCCGACACCCTAGACGTACATCCTTCTATCACCGAGTGAACCTTCTGACAACATGGCTCCTTTATCATCGAAGCCCAGCAACCATAGTGCCACCCTACCACTAGGTAGCACGCTAGTCTACTCATGGTTACGACTAGTCGATCCTCGTTATCCAGCATAGAGGGTCTTCATTAAGCTCACCGCCGACACGTCCTAGGCATGCCGAACCCAAGCCATGCCAAGGACAAGGCACACCCATGCGAGGAGCCATGGGATAGCCAACTCCGCCCAAGCTACGGTGCCACTGGCGCATAGCGAATGCTAGTAGCAACGTAACAAGGAACCTCTGCCCTTATGGCAGCGCGCTACGCCAGGGCCTTCCCCTAAACGTAGTCCCTGTGGGTGCTCCTACCCACAAGGGAGACACGCGTCGCCCCCTTCGGCTCCGCATGTCCGCCTACGGTATCCACCCGTGGAATACCTGACCACCGTGCATACAAGGTCAGGCCAACCCTGCATACAGTGCCTATGTGACAGGTCCGTTGCCATGCCACGATGCCATGCCTAGGAGCACATGACACCAAGAGGAGTGGAGGCACCCCCCCCCCCCTGTCAAGATACTAGCACTTTTTCAAAAGGAGACGTTCTCCATCCCACTCACTATTTACGATAATGCCACTAGCCCATCATGTGCACCATCCTTGCCCATGATGGCACACACCAAGCACACGAGCCCCACACACTTGTGCACATGAGCCCCATGCCTTAGCACACAGCCACATACATGCATGCTCCCGCAAGCACCAAGGCCAACCATCTAGGCCATCAAGCTCCCACATATGCGTGCCAACCATGTCACAAGCCATCATCGGATAACGGCCCCTGCGCAAGCATCACTTCAACCTCCTTAGGGATAACTGGTGGGCGTAGCGACCCATTGAGTGGCGCACCATACGCGCTAAGGGAGGAACACAAGAGGTTCATTCATTAGGGACGTGACAATGAGGTTCATATCCTAATAAAAAATGCACGTCCAAGTCAAAAGCCTCGATTAGGGAATAATCCCCAAGCAAGCGCTCTCGCCAAAAAATGATGTGCGACCCAGCTCTGATTAGTCCATCTACTATGGCTTTGACATAAAATCCCATGCCTTCTTCACACTCAACCAAACAGCTGAACCTAGAACATTGGACCAAAATGATCCATCCTAACACAAATACCCCCCCTCGCATATACTGAACAAAACTTGATGAGCCCGATTTTACTGTCCATGCCATCTTCGCTAGAAGAGTTCGGTTAACATCCTCCAACACACCTTATACCAAGACCATCCTCTTCCTTTGGTACCGCAAATCGAGTCCTATTTTACAACAATTGATTTCCTTTTCTCAGGGTCACCACATGCACCGTATAAAATTTTGCATCCATCCTTCAATAATTTTAACTAGAGAAGTCAGCCACTTGTACTCGGCAAAGTTGTGCACAAGAACACTTGACAGAACAAAACGCACAAGCTTTACTTTCCCTACCATGGATAAAAGTCTACCATTCCAAACTGAGAATTTCTGCTTAAATTTATCCATCAAGGGTAATAGATACTCTTTTTTTTGCCTCCACCTTTAAAAATCTCCACATTGAGGTACCTTGTCGGAAAGAAACCTTCCAAGAAGCCGAAAGCCGAGAGCATGCGCCTCTTCCTGGCTGGAGGATTGTTACCAAAGAAGATCTTGCTTTTCCTCAGATTTATTCTCTAACTAGCATAATCCTAGTAGGCATCAAGAAAAATCCTCAAACATCTCACTTTCTGCATACTTGCTTGCATGAAAATGAAAATATCATCGGCAAATAGTAGATGGCCAGAATTGACACACCACGAGAGCTACGCATAGGAGCAATGACTACTTCAGTAGCTAAAGCTTTCAAACCCCTGTAGAGCACTTCCTCAGCTAAGATAAAAGAAAAGGGGATAGAGGGTCCCCTTTCCAGAGACCACACCCAACACCGAAAAAACCCACCCGACCTCCATTTAGAAGAATAGAAAGCCAAGCTAACTTTAGAAGTTGATGATATGGTGGATCATCAAATTCGAGAAACTGGATCAAAACAACACCTCAAACAGAAACTCCCACTCTAAGGAATCATAAGCCTTCTAGATATCCAGCTTCAGCAACACACCGCCACCCAAATCTTTCAACCCATCAAAGTCACTAGCTCAGATGTCATACAAATGTTATTAGAAATCAACTTGCCTTTCAGAAAGGGGCCTTGCTTTTCTGACATTATTTTTCCTATGATTCCTCTTAGCCGAGTAGCCAAGATTTTAGAGATAATTTTAAAGATAAAGTTCCCCATACAGATCGAACAGAAGTGAGATAATTTAAATGCATTCTCCAATGTTGGAATGAGAGTCAAAATTATTATTAATACCATTCAGCTTCACCCCCTGTCATACTGCATAACACAGCTACAATGGAGGGGTTGGAATCATCAAGTGGGTGTGGATGAGTTACATCAACTCAATTTCTGGTGCAATTCATGCTGCCCACTACAGTTGCAATGAAGAGGCTGGAATCATCAAGTGGGTGTGGATGAGTAACAACAATATCTGTAAAGATTACAGGATCATCATTCTCAAAGAGCCTTGGTACTTGATAAGGTACTGAATTGTATAAAGCCATAGTATAGCCCCTGACCTTGGCGTTGATTTTGAGAGCTAAGTTTGCTAGAAATTTTGAACCCAACTTAGCAAGATTAGGGTATAAGTACTAAAGCATTGAGTCACAACACCAACATTAGTCTTGTCTATTCACTTTAAATTTGCATACGCTAACTTACTGAATTGTCTAAATGCCATACCTATGGGTAGCTTCTCTAGCGTAGGGATCCTCTGTAGTGACTATCAAGCGGTAGTGAGAATCCTGACGACTAACAGTGCATCGACACGTATCCAGATGTACTATGAGCGGCTAGGATCTCACTACCGCTTGACAGTCACTACATAAGATTCTGGTCCACTTCTCTGCTATTGATAAACTTTTTTACACACAACAACAAAGACAGAAAGTACCATAGCACCACTCTTTGATATCCCTAACCAAAAAAAAAAATTCAACGTAATAAAAACAAGAGATACGTCGGATATGGAAATCAATCCCAAAAACTACATTATCATGGATAGGGATGCAAGTTTTACCCTGACAACCCGAACCCGCCCAAACCCGCCCTGAACCCTGGTAGGGTTGAACCCGGCCCAAACCCTGATAAGGTTGTGTTAGGGTTCAAATTTTGATCAACCCTGGCAGGGTTGGGTTGGGTTAGGGTTGACCCCCTGGGTTAAGCCCAACCCAGCCCGACCCTATATATATATATATATATATATATATATATATATATATATATATATATATATATATATATTTATGTTTGTATATATATATTTATATATATATATATATATATGTATATATATATATATATATATATATATATATATTTTTGTGTTTTTTATATTTTTAGTTTATAATTGTTATATATATGTTATTTGACAATTTGTTGTATGTTTATAGGCCAATTAGGGTCATTCCAACCCTAAATCAGGGTTAATCAGGGTTACCCCAGCCCAACCCGACCCTGTTAGGGTCAATCAGGGTAGGTTAGGGTTAGGCCCAACCCTGCCAGGGTCAGGGTTAGGGTTGTATATTTTCTAACCCTGACAGGGTTGGGCTGGGTTAGGGTTAAGTTTAAGTAGTCAGGGTTAGGGTTAGGGTTTTGAAAAACCCGGCCCAACCCGACCCTGTTGCAGCCCTAATCATGGATAATGACAAAAATTTTCAAACTTTTACAATTACCACAAGAAACACAATAATAAACAAACCCAATATAAATTGACACATAATCTTCGGGCTCCAACCAACTTCTTCAATATCTTAAATTTCATCTTCACATTGCGGATTTTGTCATTCAACTGTTGCAATTAATTGTTACTGTCAACCACATTGTTTCTGTTGCAATTAATTGTTACTGTCAACCACATTGTTTCTCGATGGTTCTTCCATAGGCAAACATCAATTGAAAAATCCACAATTATCCTTATAGCAATAATAGAGCCTACTCTTATTCCGCTCGGACTCTGATATCCTTAGTGCAGCTCTTTTGCTGCATCCACATTTTATGTTCTGAAACCTCATTGACCTTGAGTTGCTAGAGTTGGAACTCAATGAAGACATTTACTTACAAATCAATGGAATCAAGGTAAAGTTCGGGGGCGATACAAGTAGTTGTCCCTAATTTGGGATAGGCATCGATTTAGGACAAAGCTTTTGTTGTTTTAAAAGCTAAAATTAGAAAAGTTTCAAAAGTTCTAAAATGAAAATTCAAAATTTTCAATTTTCGTTTTTATGGGAAAACTTCTAAAGTTTGTTTTGAGTTGGTTAAGCAAATAGGGATTTTTAGTCCCACATTGCTTAGGGACAATGTGTAAGATCCGTACGTTAAAATTTCAAGGACGAAATTTCTTTTAAGGGTGGTGGAGTTGTAAGACTCGCACGCCACGAACCCGGTCTAACCTTACATTTCGTGTCGTGACCCGTCTACATATCATGGTCGAGCCAAGTGGACCAAGTGTGTGAAGAAAAACCAAGACCCAATATAAAAATTTACTCAAAAACAGTCAAAATGAGGGTAGGGTCGCAGGTTTTAACAGGCAGGTCCGACCCCCCCATCGACCCATGACCAGGGGTCACAGGGGTCTATGAATTGTCCGACCCCCCCATCGACCCCCGGTAATCGAGAAAAACAGCACGAACCGAAAATTAGGAAATTTTCCTAATTTCAATTGAAATCTTTCCTAAACTCAATGAGACTTATTTTGGGAGGTTTTACTCTATAAATAGGACGTCCCTAAGCCTCTTTCACTCCTTTTACAACCCTAATTGGATTGAGAGAAAGAGAAGAGAAGGAAGAGAAGGAAAAGAGAAAGAGAATTGAAGAAGAAGATCAAGGAGGAGGAAATTCAGAGAAAACTCTGAATCTCAGCAAACCTAAGGTATGAATCATTCCCCATGATTTATTTAAGACCTTAGAATGACCTTCATATACTCACCATCATAATCAGAGTAAATACACAATAGCGGAAGTCTTATAAATAAATGAACTGAGAACTAAAATGGTATTCATAAATAATATCAAATTATTCTGTGTTTAACTGAGACATAAATAATTAAATACCAAATACATGTCTTGTAAATCCAATAAAGAAACCTATAAAAAATATCTAGTCAAATACACACGAGTTGCACTCGCAAGAGGAGTCGTGTGTATCGTCTTCAGCTCCAACTTCCATAGCTGCTACATTTCCATACGCTGACGCGTTCATAAAGTCTTCAACTGTATAACCTGCATCATCAACTAAAAATATTCGACGTCGAGGGGTGAGCACACAACACGGCTCAGTGAGTAGCCAAAACAATGCAACAGTACATATGCATGCAAAAATCAATTTATATCTTTGGTCTTGGTTTATTGTTTGCAATGTGCAATAGAAAGGTTGGGTGGTCAAAGGTTAACGTTTATTGACACCGCCTCTATACACAGGGTGTGGAAGCCCGCCCGAAGGTTAACGTTTATCGTCGTCCCCATCCACCCTACCATAACATTATACAACAAAGGTTAACGTTTATTGCTATATAATGCTATACCAACACGTAAGCCCCTGTTAGCGAGGGCTTGCAAACTGGGCTCGCTGCTAACCAATCCTAATGCCAAACAGTGTATCCAAGGCCTCACCCCAGCATCCCTCATAACATCCATAGAGATAGAGGTAAGGCCCCCCCGGTAGAGTCAGAGACTACAAGGACCGAGACCACCTCCCCTGATACTCTACGACATAATAGTTCTGCTAAGGTAATGGCGATACGACGATGTCAATGCACATGACTTGAGTTAGAGATAGAGCTAAAGTGCTGAGACCCGCCAAAGGTTAACGTTTATTGACGTTCTCATCACACCTCCCCTGATACTCGCTCGCATCAAGTACATCAACCACACACATACAAGCACATGCCTATTCCTATCATCATCATCATCATCATGTTATAAACAATAAAGTAAATATGCATGAACAAGTAATAGAAATATTGGATGGCATGTTGTATGCACATTACAAACATATTCGCATAGAATCAAACATGGCATAGGACTCAAGAAATAGAAAACAGTTTATTATTAACCAATTTAGTTTGGGGTTAAGGTTCCTCACCTTAGCTTGCTAAAAGATACTTTTCCAAGCTTTAGAATCACCGTTATAACGTAATTATATTGCTAGCAAACCTAACCAAGTCGATAGAATTTAATTAGAATTAATTCGAATTTAAAACCATTCTGTCAACTGAGGGTCGATGCTAGGGTCGATGCTAGGGTCGATGGGTCTATCGACCCTCCCTCCATTCCGAACTTCCCGAATGCCGAGGGTCGATGGTCGAAACACCTAGGGTCGGATGGTCTATCGACCCTCGGTGCGACCCTTGGTGTACTCGGGTCCAATTTCCACTTTTAAATCCATTCTTCGTGTTTGGGTCCTATGGCTTACTTCCTACATTCATTCAACAGTCATTCCATGGTCTAGAACCATGTATAATCCATCTAGATAGTTTTCGTGCATCCTCCTATGGTTTTCCATGAAAACCTAACCATGGATGGATGGTTTGGGTTTCTCCGAAATCCTACACTCAACCATATCTAACCTAAGGTCTGTAGAAACTCATGGAATTAGTATCCATACCTGAGAAGATTACTTTTCTCTGCAAATTCTTCTCCTTTTTGCTAAGCCTTCTTCCTAGCCTCCTTTCTTCCTCTTTTCCTTCTTCTCTCTTTCTCTCAATTCAATTAGGGTTGTGAAAGGAGTGAAAGTGGCTTAGGGACGTCCTTTAAATAGACTAGGAATGTCCTATAATAATCCCATTGAGATTTGGAAGGAATCCCAACCGAAAATTAGGAAATTTCCTAATTTCAGTTTCGTCAGAAACCGAGGGTCGATGGGAGGGTCGATGATCCCGTCGACCCTAGGGTCTTAAGCTGTCCGACCCTCCCTTCAAAACTGAGGGTCTGACTTTCTGTTTTGGGAGGTCCGACCCTGCTTAACTGGGTGTGCGACCCTCCCCTATAATTAAGTGTTTGGGTCGATTTTATACCTGGGATCTCGATCTCCTTCATGCCCTTGGTCCATTTGACTCGACCATGATGGGTAAACCTGGTTCAAGGTGGTAAGACCGGGTTAGTTTGACACGGGTCTTACAACTCCCCCCAACTTATAAAAATTTCGTCCTCGAAATTGTACGTACCTTCTGAATCAAACAAGTCAGGGTATTGCTTTCTCATAGCATTTTCTTCTTCCCATGTAACCTCTTCCATGTCTCTACTTTTCCATGTGACCTTAACATAGTAAATATCTCTGTTACGTAGACGTTGAACCTTTCGACTAGTGATTTCCGTTGGTGTTACTTCAAATGTCAAATCATCAGTCAATTCCGGCAAATCCACTGTCAACACATGTGTTGGGTCTTTGACATACTTCTTCAATAAGGATATGTGAAATACGTCATGCACACTTGACATAGATGGTGGTAGTGCTAAATGATAAGCTACTTTTCCACGCTTAGCCAGAATCTCATATGGCCCGACGTATCTTGGACTTAGTTTTCCCTTTCTGTCCGAACCTCTTCAATCCTCGCATAGGCGATACTTTCCAAAATACTTTATCACCTACGGCGAACTCTAGCTCTCTTCGTCGAGTATCTGCGTATTGCTTCTGACGGTTCTGAGCTACTCTTACTCTTTCCTTGATGATGTCGACCACTCGACAAGTCTCTTCAACAAATTCCGGTCCAACAATACTACGTTCTCCAACTTCATTCCAAAACAAGGGAGTTCGACACTTCCTGCCATACAATGCTTCATAAGGTGACATCTATATAGTAGCCTGATAGCTGTTATTGTAAGCGAACTCGATCAATGGTAACTTTTCGTCCCATGATCCTTTGAAATCAATCACACATGCTCGTAGCATATCTTCTAAAATCTGGATTGTACGCTCCGACTGTCCGTCTGTCTGTGGGTGGAATGCAGTACTGAACTTCAATGTTGTACCCATAGCCTTTTGCAGTCCTTCCCAAAATTTGGAAGTAAATCGTGGATCTCTATCGGACACAATGCTTTCTGGAACACCATGTAACCGAACAATATTATCCACATACAGCTTTGCTAACCTTTCCAGGGTATCTGGGGGTCGTATCGGTATGAAGCGAGCTGTCTTAGTCAGACGGTCCACAATCACCCAAACTGCGTCAACTACTCGAGGTGTCAATGGTAGTCCTGTGACGAAGTCCATAGTGATGCAGTCCCATTTCCATGCTGGTTCCGGTAATGGCTGTAACAGTCCTGCGGGTCTTTGTCGTTCTGCCTTTACCTTCTGACAATTTAGGCATTGAGACACGAACTTGGCTACATCTGCCTTCATTCCCCTACACCAATAGAGTTTCTTTAGATCGTGATACATTTTTGTACTTCCAGGATGTATCGAGTAGATGGTGGTATGGGCTTCCTTCATCAGTCGGTGTCTAATGTCCATACTTTCTGTTTCAGGTACACATATTCTCCCTTTATATTTCAGTACCTTCTCGGTATCTAAGGTGCACTCAGGGTTGGTCCTACCTTTCTCAATATCTTCTTGCACTGTTCTCAGATAAGGATCTGCTTTGATAGCTGTCTTCACTTCGTCCACTATATCCGGTATAATCTTCAATGCCGCGAACATATTCGAAAACCGATGAATAAACCCTTGGCTAGCTGATTCATCCGTTGTATCTATCACATATTGTTCGTCGCCGTGATTAAACACCATTCCGTTGGTATACATTGCTGCAGTCGTGCTAACTTCTCCTTGAGATTTTATCATTGCTTTTCTGCTCAATGCATCCGCTACCACGTTCGCTTTTCCCGGATGATACTGGATATCACAATCATAGTCTTTCAATAGTTCCAGCCATCTTCTTTGTCTCATATTTAACTCCTTCTGATTAAATAGATAAGTAAGACTTTTATGGTCCGACTTAATCTGAAATTTCTCTCCGTATAGGTAGTGTCTCCATATCTTGACAGCATGTACTACTGCCGCTAACTCCAAATCATGAGTGGGGTAATTCTTCTCATGTACCTTCAACTGTCTCGATGCATACGCAACCACTTGCTCTCCTTGCATAAGCACACATCCTAATCCCAATCCCGATGCATCAGTGTATAAGGTAAATGTCTGTCCTGGAACGGGAATGGTCAAAATTGGAGCGGATATCAATCTGGTCTTCAGTGTTTGAAAACTCTTTTCACACTTATCCGTCCATACAAACTTTTCTCCTTTCTTGGTCAAACTGGTGAGAGGTACGGCAATCCGAGAATAGTCTTCTACGAATCTCCGATAATATCCAGCTAGACCCAAAAAACTTCTAATTTCTAAAACACTCTTTGGTGCTTCCCACTTCACTATAGCCTCGATCTTACTGGGGTCCACTTTGATTCCTTCTGCGGATACTACATGGCCTAGAAAGGCGACTTCACTTAGCCAAAACTCACACTTCGAAAATTTGGCGTATAACTTCTCTTTCCTTAAACGCTGTAGGGCTGCGTTTAGGTTCTTGACATGGGTTTCCTTGTCCTTGGAGTATACCAATATGTCATCAATAAATACTATGACCGACGTATCCAACATATCGTGGAAAACCCGGTTCATAAGTTCCATGAATGTTGCCGGTGCATTAGTTAATCCGAAGGACATCACTAGGAACTCATAATGTCCGTATCTTGTCCTGAAAGCTGTCTTCGGAATGTCACCTTCCTTAATCTTCAGTTGATGATAGCCCGATCGAAGATCGATCTTTGAAAATACTTTTGCTCCTTGTAACTGATCGAACAAGTCATCGATCCTGGGTAGTGGATATCGATTCTTGATTGTCAGTTTATTCAACTCTCGATAGTCGATGCATAATCGAACGCTACCATCCTTCTTCTTTACAAACAACACCGGTGCTCCCCATGGAGATATACTGGGTCTAATATAACCCTTATCCAGCAGTTCTTGTAATTGCACTTTTAATTCCTTCAGTTCAGTAGGAGCCATTCTATAAGGTGCTTTTGATACTGGTGCGGCTCCAGGTATTAGGTCTATTACAAACTCCGTGGCTCGGTCGGGTGGTAATCCGGGTAGTTCCTCCAGAAATACATCAGGAAAATCTCGCACGACATCAATATCTTCCATTTGTGGCACGTCCTCGGTTAGGTCGACTACTGATACTAGATATCCGACCGCTCCTTTCTCAAGGCACTTCTTAGCCTTTAATGCTGAGAGTATGAGCTTGCGTCTCCTGGGAAGTTTGGTTCCCGAGAAACTGAATTTTGCTCCTTCTTTGTCTTTGAACGTTAGCTTCTTCTCGGCGCATAACAGATTTGCAGAATGCCGAGCTAACCAGTCCATTCCCAAGATGACGTCAAAGTCTGCCATCTCAAGTTGTATTAAGGTTGCATCCAAGGTCTGCTTTCCAATGAGAACTGGACATGGTCCATAACCTTTCTCTAATTCCACTTCTAATCCCATCGGTGACCGTACAAGTAATTTGTAGTCTAATGTTTTGATGGGCAGATTGGTCTTCTTTCCAAACGACACAGATATAAATGAATGAGTAGCTCCTGAATCAAAGAGTACTCTGGCGGGTACGCCATTGATAGGTACGATACCTGTGATTCGTTTTTACTTAGTCTACATGCTCAATCAATTCTAATTATAGCCTTACAAGTTTCGGTCATACCTGTGACCACATCGGGCGATGCGGCAGCATCCTCTGATGTAACGGCATATACCCGTCCTTGATGTAGTTGCTTCTTGGGTTTTGGGCACTCTCTTGCCATATGCCCTGGTTGGTTGCAGTTATAGCACTTCGGGGCTTCAAAATTTGACTTTGGCTGTGGTTGAGCTGCTGTAGTAGACTTTGGTGCAGTTGCAAAATTCTGAGGACGAAAAGGTTTATACGTCCTATTATTGCCTCCGTTGTAGGAGTTTCCGGCTGGTCTCTTGATTCCTCTGCTCTGGGAGAAATAGCTCTCCTTCTGGCTCGATTCAATTATTCGAGCAATTTGGACAGCTTCGTTGTAAATCTTCTTTTCTAAACCCAGAACATTTTCTCTTATGCTTCCTCTTAGTCCCGCGACGAATCTACGGGTTTTTGTATCTTCTTCTTGCATACTAGCCGGTGCAAAGAAAAACAGTTCTTCGTAGCGCTGTTGATATGCGTCTACGGTCATCATCCCCCCCGGTACAAACTCAGGAACTCTTTCTCCATTGAATCTCTGAAGCTTCTGGGGAAATACTTCTCGAAGAATGCTTCTTTATATATAGCCCATGTCAGTAGGGCGTGCTTGGTCAATAAGTATGTCTTTGTAGATTTCCACCAATGGTGTGCGTCGCCTTTGAGCATAAAGGTGGCGCATAACACTTTTTCTTCCTCAGTGATAGTCATCATAAGGAAGTTCCTTTCCATCTCGTCTATCCAGTGTGCTGGCCACAGTGGATCAGACGGCTTGCCGTTGAATTCCTTAGGTTTCATCTTCAAAAATCTCTCTACTAGTCGGGAGTGATCCAGTTGATTTTGGTATGCCCCAAACATAGGGGGTGGATACTGATAGTTCCCTTGGGCTGCTTCTGGGACTTGCACTGGAATTGGTGCAGCCGGTTGTTGAGGTGTTTGTTGAGCTGGGTGGTTACCCACTGGTGCTGCACTAGCTTGCCCAGTGTGCATGGCTGCAGTGTGAGTGGCTTGAAACATAACTCCCATCGCAACCTGCATTTTAGCTTGTGCATGTTGCATTTGTTGTAGCTGTTGTGCCAGATTCATCACCACTGTTGTTAGCTCTGGTGGTGGTGGTGGCAAATTTGTAGGGTTTGCCGGCTCGGGATTACCCTGTGCATAATTGTTCTCTTGACTAGTCTCATCCGCCGGTGGTGGTGGTGGGACTGTGTTTCGGGTCTGTCGGGTCACTCTACGGCCAGACATATTTACTTTTGAGATGGATGGTGCCTGAAAATCATCAAAATCAGTGAGAAATCATTTATACTTCATGTAGGCACGCTAACCGATATAAAATTCAAAATCTCCAATTCATTCTGAAATAAATACTGTCTTTTCTATGTAGGGTCGATGGTGAGGGTCGCTGGTGTGTCCGACCCTTGGTATCCGACCCTGGGAATGACCTGTTCTTCCCGAGAGCTGAGGGTCGATGCGAGGGTCGATGGGTGTCCGACCCTCAGTCCGACCCTCGATTTTCTGTCAGATTCCCGAGAGCCGAGGGTAGATTGGAGGGTCGATCCGAGGGTCGATGGTGTCAGTCGAATTGTCCGACCCTCGGACCAAAAATCAGATTTTTAAGATCCGATTCTGGGTCAATTCTCACTATTCCTCCTCCGTTTCGACTCGTCTCTACTCTCCGAGTTGCTACAGTGCTACTTCACTATTGTGGATCGTTCTTAGTCCAAGTTTCGACATACACATCACCTCTACAGGTAAAATTTCCCAACTTTCCCTGTTTTTAGGTTTTTATTTCTAGGTTTTTGCTCATTTAGCTCGTATTTTCCAAATTAAACTTTTTCCAACCGTAAAAATTCGATTTTTATTGGGGGCTTTTGTTATTGGGGTCTTGAGGAACGAAAGCCCTCAAAAATTTTTGAGTTTCATCGGTTGGTTATCGAGAAACTTAAATTTTTTCTCTTTTTACCCTAATTTATCGAAATTTTTGATTTTTCTTGAATTTCTTCAAATTGGACCTTATCCGTTAAAATTTTCTACTGCATGTAGATTGTAGGATATGTTTTAACCTACGTAAGTTCTTATGCCCACTTGTATAGTGTGGAATGGGCTTCTATTTTAAAATTTTCAGATTTTTATCCTATTAACTCCTTATTTCTTTTCTCCTTCTTATTGTTGCAGATACTATGGCCCGTACTAAAGTGCCAAGATTGCGTGATCCACTTCGCTTCCGTTCGAACGAAGCCGAGGCACAGTATGCTGACTATGCCCGTAAGAAAGTGGAAGGGGGTCGCATGGTGAACTTGGCTAAGCTAGCCTTGTTCAATGTAGAGGGAGCATTCGGTGATATGGGGTGGCTCCCTGTCATCACATACGACGCGTGCACCTGTCCAGATTTGGTGCGCCAGTTCTATTGTAATCTCCAGGTGGTGGGGAATTACAATGATGTTGAGCACGGCTAGGAGTTGCGCATCACCAGCTACGTCAAGGGGGTGCACATCTCCTTTGATTATCGGCAGCTGGCCGATCTGTTGGGCATTGCCTATGATGGCCCTATGGTGTACTGTGCGCCGGGAGAGCCACAGTTTGTTGAGATGGAGATGAGGGCAGAGATCGACAACCAGTTGCTCCGTCCCGATAGATGGCAGATGAGGGCTTGCTACTTGCGTCCAGCTCCACGGGTTTTCTGCAAGATTATCCAGCATAATCTGATCCTGCAGAGTGGGCATTATGAGAGCGTCTCTCAGCTGACTCAGTTCTTGATCTACTGCATCTGCACTCGTCAGCCGGTCTGTCTTCCTTACATCATCATGCGGACGATGATTAGTGCTACACTGTCCGGTCATAGGGGAAACCTACCCTATGGACGCATGATTACAGTGCTATGATGAGGAGAGGAACGCGATGGTGCGCCCTCACACTCGGGTTGAGATGGCTGATGCTGAGGCTGCTGCTAGGGCTCGTGGGGATCCGGTCGACGATGATCGCTTATATATGGATGTCGATGCGATACCACCGCCATCACCCACGCATGCGGATAGGGCTGGTACTTCTGCTGCGGCGGCTTCGGTACCCGAGACCAGTCCTTCTCATGATGCTGGTCCTTCACGCCCACCTTCTGATATGATGGAGATATTGCGCGAGATCAGAGAGACTCAGCGCAGATCGGACCTGAGGATGGAGGAGTTGCTAGATGCTCAGCGCATGAGAGTGGATGAGCTGTTGGTTGCTCAGCACACATCTGACGCGCGGATAGGTGAGCTCATGGAGATCCAGCGTACGACTGACAGGAGAGTAGCCGATCTCACAGCTAGTCTATAGACGACCCAGACTCAGATAGCCTGGTTGACTAGAGTCTATGCTGAGGACTACGACAGAGATCGTGAGGCTCCACCTCCTCCTTCGCCTCCAGCTTCCTGATTGTACTTTCCTTTTCCTTGTACTACAGAGTAACTGTCCGGGTTGTGGACTGCACTCTGTTTTAGATATATATATACTCTTTGTTTCGCTCTCATTGTATATCAACTTGTTTCTCCTTTTAATAGATGTATTATTCTCTTTTTAAATTTGGTCTCAACCATCACTTGTGCTTACAGTGTGTTTGTATTAAAGCTTTTAATTTATCCTATCTCAGTTCACAATGGTCTTGAATGTATGATAGTTCAGCGGGCAAGGCCTGAGATGCTCTGATACCAAGTTGTCACACCCCAATTCCGCACATTTCAGAATGGTGTGATGAACCGCTAAATAACCAACGGTTCAACCAGGATCTCAAATAGGCTATCCCCGCGTTACCTGAACCTTCATATACTCACCATCATAATCAGAGTAAATACACAATAGCGGAAGTCTTATAAATAAATGAACTGAGAACTAAAATGGTATTCATAAATAATAGCAAATTATTCTGTGTTTAACTGAGACATAAATAATTAAATACCAAATACATGTCTTGTAAATCCAATAAAGAAACCTATAAAAAATATCTAGTCAAATACACACGAGTTGCACTCGCAAGAGGAGTCGTGTGTATCATCTTCAGCTCCAACTTCCATAGCTGCTACATTTCCATACGCTGACGCGTTCATAAAGTCTTCAACTGTATAACCTGCATCATCAACTAAAAATATTCGACGTCGAGGGGTGAGCACACAACACGGCTCAGTGAGTAGCCAAAACAATGCAACAGTACATATGCATGCAAAAATCAATTTATATCTTTGGTCTTGGTTTATTGTTTGCAATGTGCAATAGAAAGGTTGGGTGGTCAAAGGTTAACGTTTATTGACACCGCCTCTATACACAGGGTGTGGAAGCCCGCCCGAAGGTTAACGTTTATCGTCGTCCCCATCCACCCTACCATAACATTATACAACAAATGTTAACGTTTATTGCTATATAATGCTATACCAACACGTAAGCCCCTGTTAGCGAGGGCTTGCAAACTGGGCTCGCTGCTAACCAATCCTAATGCCAAACAGTGTATCCAAGGCCTCACCCCAGCATCCCTCAGAACATCCATAGAGATAGAGGTAAGGCCCCCCGGTAGAGTCAGAGACTACAAGGACCGAGACCACCTCCCCTGATACTCTACGACATAATAGTTCTGCTAAGGTAATGGCGATACGACGATGTCAATGCACATGACTTGAGTTAGAGATAGAGCTAAAGTGCTGAGACCCGCCAAAGGTTAACGTTTATTGACGTTCTCATCACACCTCCCCTGATACTCGCTCGCATCAAGTACATCAACCACACACATACAAGCACATGCCTATTCCTATCATCATCATCATCATCATGTTATAAACAATAAAGTAAATATGCATGAACAAGTAATAGAAATATTGGATGGCATGCTGTATGCACATTACAAACATATTCGCATAGAATCAAACATGGCATAGGACTCAAGAAATAGAAAACAGTTTATTATTAACCAATTTAGTTTGGGGTTAAGGTTCCTCACCTTAGCTTGCTAAAAGATACTTTTCCAAGCTTTAGAATCACCGTTATAACGTAATTATATTGCTAGCAAACCTAACCAAGTCGATAGAATTTTATTAGAATTAATTCAGAATTTAAAACCATTCTGTCAACTGAGGGTCGATGCTAGGGTCGATGCTAGGGTCGATGCTAGGGTCGATGGGTCTATCGACCCTCCCTCCATTCTGAACTTCCCGAATGCTGAGGGTCGATGGTCAAAAACACCTAGGGTCGGATGGTCTATCGACCCTCGGTGCGACCCTTGGTGCACTCTGGTCCAATTTCCACTTTTAAATCCATTCTTCGTGTTTGGGTCCTATGGCTTACTTCCTACATTCATTCAACAGTCATTCCATGGTCTAGAACCATGTATAATCCATCTAGATAGTTTTCGTGCATCCTCCTATGGTTTTCCATGAAAACCTAACCATGGATGGATGGTTTGGGTTTCTCCGAAATCCTACACTCAACCATATCTAACCTAAGGTCTGTAGAAACTCATGGAATTAGTATCCATACCTGAGAAGATTACTTTTCTCTGCAAATTCTTCTCCTTTTTGCTAAGCCTTCTTCCTAGCCTCCTTTCTTCCTCTTTTCCTTCTTCTCTCTTTCTCTCAATTCAATTAGGGTTGTGAAAGGAGTGAAAGTGGCTTAGGGACGTCCTTTAAATAGACTAGGAATGTCCTATAATAATCCCATTGAGATTTGGAAGGAATCCCAACCGAAAATTAGGAAATTTTCTAATTTCAGTTTCGTCAGAAACCGAGGGTCGATGGGAGGGTCGATGATCCCGTCGACCCTAGGGTCTTAAGCTGTCCGACCCTCCCTTCAAAACAGAGGGTCTGACTTTCTGTTTTGGGAGGTCCGACCCTGCTTAACTGGGTGTGCGACCCTCCCCTATAATTAAGTGTTTTTGGGTCGATTTTATACCTGGGATCTCGATCTCCTTCATGCCCTTGGTCCATTTGACTCGACCATGATGGGTAAACCTGGTTCAAGGTGGTAAGACCGGGTTAGTTTGACACGGGTCTTACACTAGGCATCGACCCCCAGTTAACAGCAAGCTGTAAAAATTAGAATAAATTCTAATTAAATTCTATCGACTTTGTTAAGTCTTCTAGCAATATAATATTGATATAAAAGTGATTCTTAAGGCTTGAAAGAGGATCTACAAATAAGCAAAGGTGAGGAAACATGACTCTAAACTAATTGATTATAACAAACTAATTTTATTTTCTTGAGTCCAATGCCATATTGATTCTATGCGTGTGTACTTATATGTGTATTCAACTGTCATCCAATATTTCTATTATTTGTTCATGCATATTTACTTTATTGTTTATAACATGATGGTGATGATGATGATAAGAATAGGCATGTGAATGTATGTGTGTGGTTGGTGTACTTGATGCGAGCGAGTATCAGTTGAGGTGTGATGGGGACGTCAATAAACGTTAACCTTTGGTGGGTCTCAGCACTTTAGCTCTATCTCTAACTCAAGTCTTGTGCATTAGCATCGTCGTATCGCCATTACCTTAGCAGAACTATTACGTCGTAGAGTATCAGGGGAGGTGGTCTCGGTCCTTGTAGTCTCTGACTCTACCGGGGGGCCTTAGCTCTATCTCTATGGACGTTCTGAGGGATGCTGGGATGAGGCCTTGGATACACTGTTTGGCATTAGGATTGGTTAGTTGTGAGCCCAGTTTGCAAGCCCTCGCCAGTAGGGGCTTACGTGTTGGTATGGCACTGTACAACAATAAACGTTAACCATTGTTGTACAATGTTATGGTAGGGTGGATGGGGACGACAATAAACGTTAACCTTTGGGCGGACTTCCACACCCTGTGTATAGAGGCGGGGTCAATAAACGTTAACCTTTAACCACCTAAACCTTTCTATTGCTCATTGTAAACTTTAAACCAGACCAAAGATATGAATTGATTGCATGCATATGTATTGTTGCATTGTTTTGTTTACTCACTAAGCTCAAGTTGGAGAGCTGACCCTCGCGCGCGTAATTCTTTTTAGTTTCTGATGTTACAGGTACTATGATTGAAGATTTTGTCTACACGCCAACATATGAACGGGTGGAGACTATGAATGAGCAAGCTGTGGAGAACGAACATGGTTCGTTAAGCTAGCGTTTCAACGGTGGATACGTTTATTGTTTAGTTTTCATATTTGGATATTGTAATATGTATTAAGTTATGTTTTGGTTACTTAGAAATAAATGGAATATTATTTATTTATCATGATTAGACCTTAGTTCATTATCTGTAAGACTTTCGCTATTTACTTTATTACCTCTGATTAATGTGGAATGTGTTTTGGTTTATCATATGTGAAATAGCCTATTATGAGATCCTGGTTGAACCGTTGATTTATTGACGGTTCATCACACCATTCTGGTTGATGCAGAATTAGGGTGTGACAACTTGGTATCAGAGCTCTCGTAGGCCTTACCCATTAAACCTGATTACTATCACTGGAGTCCATGAACTGAGTTAGGATAAATTAAAAGTTTTAATACAAATAAACCATAAGCACCTGTGTTGATTGAGACAGAAATTAAACAAGACGATAATGTACATATAAAAGGTGGAACCATATATATACACTCAAACAGAAAGAGAAGACCAAAGAATTATCCTAATAAATAAATAATATAGGGTATTATCTATAAGTTGGGTAGTTATCCAAGTATACAAGGATATAGTACAGTAGCAAGAAGGGAGCTTCTGTAAAGCAGAAAATTGAATACCGAGTTGGTACTCACAAGATGTGAAACTCGATGTATGCCAAAGGAAGGAGAAAATGGTTAGTAATGCCTAATTCCCTGCAAAGGTAAAGGAAAAGATCTTGGGCTAAATCCAACAGAGATAAGAGAATAATGGTCATACATTAAGAATAAGACTAACTACAAGAAGATAAAGCTATACCCCTGGGTGACATGGAGACTCAGGGTGAGATCCACCACAAGCTGATCCATTACCCGCTGAGCATTAAGATGAGGTTACAACTTGACCCCACCACTATCTGGGTCGAGAACGGATAATGAAAACTCATCTGAGTTGGTAATCAGATTAGAACAAATAAGAGGAAGTGAACAACCAGGCCACTCCAGCCAACCACCTGGACTACCAATTACCTTGGTCACGGTTGTAATAAACTTGGTCCAATAAAATACAAGAGCAACCACAAATGAGATCGACTATGCAAGTTGCTATCCAAATTGCCAATGCTACATCAATACCTCTGGGTCAAACCAAGTATGGTACCAATTGGTAGCATCACTGTACCCCAACACATGTTAGCTATAACACAGTGCCTACCATACAACAAGTCCCAGTAATGCATATCCCAGTGCAGAAGTTTGGTGCACAACAAGCAGTGTATCAAAGTGGTTACCCTTATCAGCGATCGATAAATGGGAAAATTGCATCATGGCAGAATGATCCGAAAAGGATTGAGAAATATTTTCTGAAGATTAAGCCTCAAACGTTTTCAGCAAGGATCAAATCTATTGTGGCCATATATCTAGATAGGTTTATATAGGATGCGATGCATTATTGATTTACTCTTATGATTATAGAGGATGCACATACCAGATTTTAAATTCTCGTACCTTGATAGGATACCTTCTTGATTTAACCTGTCAACTGAAGTCATAGATATTGTTTCTTTAGTATTAGTCCTGATTATACCAATCTGAACCACTCTCATGATCGACAACATGAACAGAGATATGAACTGAATGAATAGTTAAATGTTTAATCGTGTTGAGCGTACATCTTCTGATTTATACCTGATTTATTGATGTACGAAATCTTTCTCCAGATTTATACCTGATTTACTGATGTATGAAAGCTTCTCCAGATTTACTCTTGTAGTGCCTTGACCAATGGCATTATATACTCGATAGAATCTGTAACCATGAGGTTAAGAGCTGTAGAACCTCTATTTCCACGTATTTGGACCACCGTGCAACCTAACGACCTTTGGATGCCGGTTGGATTACCATAGATTTACTCATGATTCTTAAACCTAGGTTCACTAGATAAAATAAGTGTCATTTATCATACTGAATTTGAAAGGAGGAGGTGAATCACTTTTGGATAAACATTCTGATTCTTACATTTCTCGACATCCATTGAAAATATGTTTAGTGATAATGGAATTATTGGAAGAAAGATGATTGGATTCATATTAAGATTCTATAGCCAAGAGACCTCAGATAAAGTAATGGAGGATCTATTTTGAGATTGCTGAATGGATGGATATGAGTTATGTCTATAAAAGAGTGCATGAGCAAAAGTGAGAACTATCAATGATAGCCAATAAAGAAATAGATAGCACTCTAGTAGAGTTAAAGATGGTTATATCGGTATGAATTTTGATAAGGTAGAAGATTCTTAAAGGAAAATCTAAGAGTGGATACCAGGATAAAGTCAAAAAAAATCATGGCATTAATACTACTCAGTTTAATATAATGATAATTGAGTTATGCCCAATGTTGAGACATATGATTAAGAAAAGACCAAAACAGTTTGGCTGAATTAATGAAATTATAAGCATATACCCTAATGCTTATAAATAGATTTGGGATATGAGATTTTGACGATAGTCTTTGAAAAATCATAAGAGATGAAGGAACTAGACAAGCCCTTAAGACCGTTACACCAGATTTCTCTAGTTTAAGCCCTTTTGGGACTAAATGTTGTTTTAGATGAGTGTTATGAACAATGATCGAATCATATTAATGGATGGATGAAATTTGGACGCAACCTAATTAGATTTGAGATGACAGACTTTAACGTCATCTTGGGGATAGACTGGTTGTATCAACACTCTACAAAGTTGTTATGTGCATAGAAGAGGTTATCATTCAAGAATAAAGACGACATATAATTTAGTATTATTGGAAGTATGTTGCCTAGGAAGTGAAAGTTGATCCTCTCTATGCTAAAGGCGAAGAGATGCTTTGAAGAGAAAGAAGTTGGATATCTGGTATCTGTGGTATACACTATCGAAGAAGCATCACAGACGGAAGGTATTGATGTGATGCATAAATTCCTGATGTGTTCCAGGAGACTTATCTGGGTTACCATCTGATCATGTGACCGAGTTTGTCATCGATTTGTTACCAAGGACGATACTTGTGTCAAAGGCACCTATAGGGTAGCTCCTACGGAGCTGAATGAACTGAGACTCAACTACAAGAGTTATTAGACAAGGGTTCTAATTGGCTAAGGATTGCAACACGGGAAGCGCCAATGCAATTTGAGAAGAAGAAGGACGGTAGTGTCCGATTATGTATAGACTATCGAGAATTTAACAAAGCTCACGATCAAGAATCAATATCTACAACCTCAGATCAATGACTTGTTTAAATAGTTGCAAGGAGCAAAGGTATTTTCTAAGGTTGATCTTCGATCAAGATATCATCAGCTGAAGAATTTGGACAGCGATATCTCGAAGATAGCTTTTAGAATCGGGATTAGCCAATTATGAGTTCTCAATTATGACGTTTGGATTAACCAATGCCCTTACGTCTTTTATGGAGCTGATGAACTGGGTGTTTCATGACATGTTGGACACGTTGGTCATAGTTTTCATAGTTGATATTTTGATTTATTCCAAGAATGAAGCAACTCATACAATGGATCTTGGAGTAGCTCCACAACAGTTGAAAAGGGAAAAACTTTATGCCAAGTCCAAGAAATATGAGACATGATTAAACAAAATGATCTTCTTAGATCACGTAGCATTAAAGTGGACCCTATTAAGATAGAAGCAATCATATGGTGAGAAACACCTAAGAATATTGCGAAGATCAAAAGTTTTTGGGTTTAGCTGGTTATTACTGATGATTTTGGAGGACCACTCTAAGATCGCAAAACCTCTTCCCAAGCTAACCAGGAAGGGAGAGGAGTTTAATTTGACTGACAAGGGTGAAGAATATTTCTAGATTCTAAAGTAAGATTGATATCAGCTCCCATCTTGATAGTTTCGGCACCAGGGAAACCTTTTACCCTATCCATCGGAGCTTTCGGATTGGATCTAGGATGCGGGTTGCTGTAAGGTAAATAAGCGATTTCATATGCTTTAAGAAAACTGAAAGAGCATGAGAAGAGTTACCCAACTCATGATTGGAGTAAACAATTGTGATTCATGCAAGCAAGACTTGGAGACATTATTTAAACGGAGAAGAATTTTAGATTATATCGGATTACAAGTGTTTTATTTATCTCTTCATTAAAAAGAGTTGAACATGAGGATAAGGAGATGGTTAGGAATACTTGAAGGATTAAGACTGTGATATTCAATGTCACCCGAGCAAGGCTAATGTAGTAGCTAAGGCCTTAAGCAAAAATGGAATTATGAAGTCCGGAGAAGGACCCAGTATAAATGCTGCCTTATGTTCCGCAACAACAGATTCACATTTGGAAGAAGAGTAACATATAATAGAAACTCGTGATGATCCAATTGAGCGAGAACTTAGGGATGAAGAAAAAGTAGTAATTTTGTTATATCTATATATAAGAACGGTACAAGAAGATTTAGAGCAAGAAAAACCTAACCCTGACTTACTTTGGATGCGGAGATGGTACTCAGATACAGAGATAGACTCTGAATACATGAAAGTAAAGACTCGGATATCATGAAGATGATAAGGATAAGAGCCCATTGTACTCCATATTCAGGACATCCTGGAGTACCAATATGTATCATGACCTGAAGAGATAACAAATGTGGCTTAGTGCGTGTTCCATTGTCTGAATTATCAGCAAGTAAAAGCTGAAAGACAAAGACCACCATGGCTTACAATAAAAACTATCGGAGTCAGTCTGAAAGTGGAATTGCATTACAATGAATTATGTCACTGATTTGCCACTGACTATCAGATCGATTGACGAAGTTAGGGTGATTGTTGATGAAAATAGATCATTCCATTGCTATACGACCTCGGTATGCTTTGGAACGGCTAAATAAACTATATGTGGATAATATTTCCAGATTGAATGGTATGCATGAGAGCTTAGTGTCGGTCAGAGGCTTATGCCTTATCTCGAAGTTTTGGGAGGATCTACAGAAAATATTGGGGACAAAGTTGAAGTTTAGTACCGCATTTTACCTCAAACCGATGGACAGTCAGAGCGAACTATACAGATCCTAAGAGACATGCTCCGAGCTTGTAAAATTGATTTTAAGGAGCTTGAGTTGAGAAGTTAACCGTGAATTGAAGTTGCTACCAAGCTACTATATAAATGTCACCTATAAAGCATGGTAAGGTAGAAATGTCAAAATTCCTTTCTTTTGGAATCAAGTTAGTGAATGAAGAGTTTTAAGACCTAAGTCAATTGCAGAAAACTGTCGAGTGGCAAACAAGATCAAAGAAAAAGGGACCAAGATAGCTCAGGATTGTCAGGAGAGACACCAAGACCTCGAGTTCACCATAAGTGACAAAGTGTTTTTTTTTTTGAAGATATCACTTATGCATAGTTAGAAACGATTAGACAAGAAGGGAAAGTTATATTCTATATATCTTATAAACTTTGGAGAGACGTAGACAAAGTTGCATATCAATTAGCGTTACCGCTATCCATGTCTAGTGTGCATGATGTATTTTGTGTGTCTCTATTGAAGAAGTATATTGGAGATCCATATCAAAAGAATTGACCACGGAGTCACTAGATTAGATAGAATGTTTAACAATTGAAGTGGTACCAGCCTAGTTCACTAGTTGGAAGGTACAATGTTTCCAAAACTGGGATAATTATTATATGAAGATAATCTGACAAAGACAAGACGTGGAGAAGATGGCATGGAAAGAAAAAGATGCAATGCGGAATTAAAATTCCCACCTATTGACTCCGAAGTAAATTCAAATTTTGAGGACAAAATTTATTTTAAGGATGGGGGAGTTGTAAGGTCCGTACGATCAAATTTCGAGGACAAAATTTCTTTTAAGGGTGGTGAAGTTGTAAGACCCGCACGCCACGAACCTGGTCTAACATTACATTTCGTGTCGTGACCCGTCTACATATCATGGTCGAGCCAAGTGGACCAAGTGTGTGAAGAAAAACCAAGACCCAATATGAAAATTTACTCAAAAACAGTCAAAACGAGGGTAGGGTCGCAGGTCTTAACAGGCAGGTCCGACCCCCCCATCGACCCCCACCATCGACCCGTGACTAGGGGTCGCAGGGGTCTATGAATTGTCCGAACCCCCCATCGACCCCCGATAATCGAGAAAAACAGCACGAACCAAAAATTAGGAAACTTTCCTAATTTCAATTGGAACATTTCCTAAACTCAATGGGACTTATTTTGGGAGGTTTTACTCTATAAATAGGACGTCCCTAAGCCTCTTTCACTCCTTTTACAACCCTAATTGGATTGAGAGAAAGAGAAGAGAAGGAAGAGAAGGAGAAGAGAAAGAGAATTGAAGAAGAAGACCAAGGAGGAGGAAATTCAGAGGAAACTCTGAATCTCAGCAAACCTAAGGTATGAATATATTCCCCATGATTTATTTAAGACCTTAGAATGGTTTATGAAGATGGTATGACTTAGAAGAAACCCAAATCACCCATCCATGATTAGGTTTCAATGGAAACCATGGAGGAGATCATTGAAACAATGTAGGTGAATAAAGAATAGTTCTAAATCATAGGACATGTATGGAATGGACTATAGAAGGAAGCCATAGGACCCAAACATGAAAGAATGGACAAAATTTGATATTTTCGACTCAAACCATGGGGGGTCGCACCTAGGGTCGATGGAACCTCCGACCCTAGCATCGACCCCCAACATTCGGGAAGTTCAGGAAAGGAGGGGTAGCACCTAGGGTTGATGGAACATCCGACCCTAGACATCGACCCCCAGTTAACAGCAAGCTGTAAAATTAGAATAAATTCTAATTAAATTCTATTGACTTTGTTAGGTCTTCTAGCAATATAATATTGATATAAAAGTGATTCTTAAGGCTTAAAAGAGGATCTACAAACAAACAAAGGTGAGAAAACAGGACTCTAAACTAATTGATTAATAACAAACTATTTTTATTTTCTTGAGTCCAATGCCATATTGATTCTATGCGTGTATGCTTGTATGTGTATTCAACATGTCATCCAATATTTCTATTATTTGTTCATGCATATTTACTTTATTGTTTATAACATGATGGTGATGATGATGATAGGAATAGGCATGTGAATGTATGTGTGTGGTTGGTGTACTTGATGCGAGCGAGTATCATGGAGGTGTGATGGGGACGTCAATAAACGTTAATCTTTGGCGGGTCTCAGCACTTTAGCTCTATCTCTAACTCAAGTCTTGTGCATTAACATCGTCGTATCGCCATTACCTTAGCAGAACTATTACATCGTAGAGTATCAGGGGAGGTGGTCTCGGTCCTTGTAGTCTCTGACTCTACTAGGGGGCCTTAGCTCTATCTCTATGGACGTTCTGAGGGATACTGGGGTGAGGCCTTGGATACACTGTTTGACATTAGGATTGATTAGTTGCGAGCCCAGTTTGCAAGCCTTCGCCAGCAGGGGCTTACGTGTTGGTATGGCACTGTACAACAATAAACGTTAACCTTTGTTGTACAATGTTGTGGTAAGGTGGATGGGGACGACAATAAACGTTAATCTTTGGACGGACTTCCACACCCTGTGTGTAGAGGCGGGGTCAGTAAACATTAACCTTTGACCACCTAAACCTTTCTATTGCGCATTGTAAACTTTAAACCAGACCAAAGATATGAATTGATTGCATGCATATGTATTATTGCATTGTTTTGTTTACTCACTAAGCTCAAGTTGGAGAGCTGACCCTCGCGCGCGTAATTCTTTTTAGTTTCTGATGTTACAGGTACTATGATTGAAGATTTTGTCTACACGCCAACATATGAACGGGTGGAGGCTATGAATGAGCAAGCTGTAGAGAACGAACATGGTTCGTTAAGCGAGCGTTTCAACGGTGGATACGTTTACTGTTTAGTTTTCGTATTTGGATATTGAAATATGTATTAAGTTATGTTTTGGTTATTTGGAAATAAATAGAATATTATTTATTTATCATGATTAGACCTTAGTTCATTATCTGTAAGACTTCCGCTATTAACTTTATTACCTCTGATTAATGTGGAATGTGTTTTGGTTTTTCATATGTGGGATAGCCTATTGTGAGATCCTGATTGAACCGTTGGTTTATTGACGATTCATCACACCATTCTGGTTGGTGCAGAATTGGGGTGTGACACAATGTAAAAGAGAAGTTTATATGCAAACGGTGTCCCAATACATCTTGAACCCTTAAAAGAAAGCCTCCCTTTGGAGGGAGGTTTTTGGGTGTTCTAGGTCATCCTTAACTGGCTACACTAAGCCGAGGCATGTAGTGACCGTAACACGACGCTCCCCAGGTGTAGGTGGGGGCATGGGTGTGGACGCAAATGTGGATATGGATGTGTCCCTTCGTAGGTACCATTTTTGGAAGGATACCTATATGTAGGGTAGTGCCTATACACGTATGTACAGGTACAGGGGTGCAAGTTTTAACCTGACGACCCTAACTTGCCCAGGCCCACCCTAAACCCTGGCAGGGTTAAACCTGGCCCGAACCCTGACAGGGCTGGGTTAGGGCTTAATTTTTTTATCAATCCTGGCAGGGTTGGGTTGGGTTAGAATTGACCCCCTGGGTTGAGTCCGGCCCGACCGTACCCAACCCTGTATATATATGAATATACTTAGGGAAGCGTTGCCAACTCTAAGAGGTGTTGAGACATTGTCTGAGAGATTGAGAATTGACTATCGAAAAAGATTAGGTGAGAATCGAAATCTCTTGAGGAGTTTTCCCTGTTTTGAGTTAAATGTTTTTTATAGTTTGATTATTATTGTTTCGACTTCATTTGCTGATCTATTAAAAAACTGTAAGGAGATTTTACTTTGTTTTGAGTTATGTGTTTTCAATCTTTCTGTTGTTCTTTTAATAGATTGAGTATATTGTTTGATTTTTGTTGTTTCTATTTTATTTGTTGATCTTTTAGAGTTCCCATTTGTTTTGGCTACCAATCTTGTTCATATTTTGTTCATATTTTCATCAGTAGAGATTTATGATTCCCATGAGTATTGTAATGGACAATCAAAAGCATGTTTAATGATCGAGAGGAGATTTCGATTTGAGCTAAGATCAAATAAGTTTTAAATGAATTGTATGATTGATATCGTTTATCCTCTCTTTTTTTCTCTTTTTACCTATAGAGATCTTTTTTTCTCTTTTTACCTCCTCCTGAATCAGGGTTAATCAGGGTTAACCCGGCCCAACCCAGTCCTGTCAGGGTCAATCAGGGCAAGTTAGGGTTAGGCCCAACCCTGCTAGGGTCAGGGTTAGGGTTGTACTTTTTCTAACCTTGGCAGGGTTGGGCTGAGTTAGGGTTAAATTTAAATAGTCGGGATTGGGGTTAGGGTTTTGAAAAACCCAGCCCAACCGGCCCTGTTGCAGCCTTACCTATACGTAAGGAGGTATCCCTACGTATAGATGGGTACGATTTGGACCGCTGATCTAAGCATCTAAGGATGCTTAGATCGAATGCATTCGGGCCATCCAATCTAATGGACATGCCCCATTGTACGGACCCCTTGAAAGGGCACATCTCCTCTATTGCCAAGGCTTTTTGCATTTAGAATTCGGTTAAGAATTCAATCTTCTTCTTCTTCTTCTTCTTCTTCTTCTTCTTCTCTCTCTCTCTCTCTCTCTCTCTCTCTCTCTCTGTGTTGACGCTATCGAGCCCACTCTGTTTTTCTGACTATTGATTTAAGTGGTCAGTTCTTCTGATGAAATCCAGTTTTTGTGTGCATATAACTGCGTGAGCCTTAAGGGGTTATTTCATCTTGGAGGTTGATTTACAAGAACCCTCTACACCATAGGGGGTGAATACAATCTTAATGAGAGTGTTTATACACGATTTAGCCCATCCATTTTTTCAATTGGATTTCATACTGTGAGTACCATTTTATTATCTTTTTAATTTATATGATAGTTGTTGCATATTTGTATACTATACATATTATTGAGTGATTTGTATCAATCTTTTATTAAAATAACTAAGTCTTAAACAATACTTTATTGCTTTTTCCTTACAACTTTGAAAGGTAATGGTTCAAGTATGTATTCTATTTGAAGTCATTTTATCTCTAAAATAATGGAATCAGTAATATGAAATAAACCCTACTCACATCTAAAATAACAAAATTCATCTCAACCAACAAAAATTACATTAAAGGAAGAGTTGGAGTTCCTTACCAAATGAAGACTCGACGAAGGTCATCGATGTTGGAGATGGAAGTCCAAAGAGATATGATCGTTGGAATAGAAAAATGGTACAAATTTAAGTGAAACAAGAAGATTAAAATAGACATTTCAATAGATGACTTCTTCCTTTTAAACTACTTGGGGGTAAATTTATCCATTAGTAAATTTATCCATTAATGTTTATGTTTAACAGTGCATGCGTGCGTGCAGAAAGAGAACATAAATAATTATTTGAAATATTAAATTGCTTGGATTTAACTCAGAGTATACGGTTAGGATTGTCTACACTCTAGTGTAGCAGAGTTCTTGGCTGTTAAGAGTGCATCGGGACATGTGACTGATACATTCTCAATGATTAAATCAATTATGTTATAATAGAGTGCTACAGACAATTCTTTTCTCTAGAGGAGAGGCACAATTAAATTTTCCATACCCCCTTACTGATTTGCTGAGAACATAATAATAATAATAATAATAATAGTAATAATAATAATAATAATAATAATAATAATAATAATAATACTGAGATGACCGCAACCCAGGTCACTCTGCCCCGATGGAACCCAAGCTTGGGTTTAAGTATGGACTTGAAAGGAGCCGTGACATAGGACCCGGCTCCTCTCAAGTCCAATAATTTTTCCAAGTTGTGATCTGATGGCTGGAGTTTATTCTGTATAAATACCAATACATTAGTTTTTATGTAGAACCGACTCTTATCACTGGATCATTAACTTGAAGAAATTTGAACTTTGAGAGGATCTTTTTCCCGCGACATAAATGCCTTAAGGGTTCTTATCCAAATTGACGTGGAAAATCAATCATAATGTATGACTGTATGTTCACAACTTATTTTCTGGACTGACGACGAATTCCAAGTGTTCATCTGCATATGGACACGTATCTACCTGTCCCATTCTACACATACGTATATGGACACGTATCTACCTGTCCCATTCCAAGTGTTCATCTGCATAAGACTTCATAACCATCCATATCTAACTAGGCTCCACTCCCTAAACGGATTCCCCCGAAAAAAACATACATAAGTACATAGGAGCCGACTTCATCCATCGGTGGGTCCACCCATCCAATATGGATCCCTGGAGGGTACTACGAGGATAAGAACCGGTCTAGCTCATTTAATCCTCCAAAACGAACGTTGGAACTAGTAACCAAAATTAATTATTTGTGGCCCACAATTTGTGGCTGATAACTCAGCTCAATCAAGTACAAGTCAAAGAGATGGGGGCTGAGGCTCTGAGGCTCTGCGGCTCTGAGGCCCTGAGGCTCATCTCTTTGACTATATATTCCAGTTAAATCACTTGGCTTCTCTTAGAACCACGAATCATTTTTCCACGTAAGTAAACCCATGCTTTCCTGATCGTCTCACTTTCTCCATTTTCACTTATCCAGAATTCAGATCCAAGTAGAACCATCACATCTCACCAGACATAGGAAGACGGACGCTGCCACATCATCATCATTATCATCATCAAACGGTGGAGACCCATCTCTTTGACCTTTCCAGCTAATCAAATCCACTTGGCTCCGCCAAGAGCCACGAATCACTTTTCTACGTTCCTTATATGACACGTAATTAATCCCACAATTTCCTGCTCTCGCTTTCTTCCTCGATCTCACTTGTCCAGATCCAATAGCACCTTTACATCACATCAGAGTGCCACATCATTATCATCATCCACAATTCAATATGTGGTTAAACCATATAGAAGCTGAGTCAGCATATCTTACAAAACGATGAAAATGAAACAAAAAAAAAAAAAAAAAAAGTTTCGGATAAGGTGGAGAGCAGGAATTTGTGGAACCAAGATAGTGACATTGCCTAGAACCGACTTCCCATGATTCAATCAAGCTTAAAAGCCCATGTCACGTATCAGCTACACAGATTATCAAACAATCCCGAATTTTGCTCGGAAACTATTTGATAATAAACCTCACACGGAATTTCAAGGATTATCCCGATTTTCACCCCTACACTCTAGTTTACGGATCCACATCTTCTCCCGTTTGAGTTTGGACAGGAGACTTTGTAGCCCGAATCCACCAACCTGAAACTAGCAACTTGAACCGATTAAGAAACCAATTTCATGAATTAATAACGTAAAATCAATTGTAAAACATAATCGATTTTTGAACCTGTTTTTTGGTTTGAAATTTTTTTGAATCATTTGATTTTGGAAAAAGATTTTCTATGGTAAAATCAAAATCGCAGTAAAGATTTTAACCACTCAAAATGTATCAGGATATATCCTCACTAATTTTGAGTAGCCAATAAAGATGATACACTTTAAGTGATTGAGTTCTTCAATGTGAATTTGGCCCCATTATAGAAGATCGTAATCCATTGATTCTAAGGTAGGTGCGAAGTAGGACTCTGAAGGGCTGTCCGAAAATTAAAATATATATATAAACATGTGAACAACTACGTTAACAGCTCAAAGGTCCGGCCAAAGACTGAAGAAGGTTTTCTAAGCTTTACCCAAAAAAACAAAAAAAAGTTTTCTAAGTGGGCCACCACTCAGCAGAAACGTAACTTGGGAATAGACTAACGGTGCATGTAATGCCACGTGGCAATAGTAACGTTGGGTTTAATGGTTAATCCAATGAAAAGGAGGCTCCACACTGTTTCACGTGTACTAAACAGGCGGAGGAGATCCCGAGCAGATCGAAACGGATCTCTCTCCCATCTCAAAGGCAAACGGTCGTCTTCTCAATTCTCTGATACTGATAGACGACTGATAGTCCAACTCCTCCAGCGAAGAACAAGAAACGGAATCTTTAGGTCCAACGACGAAAGAATTTTACTATTACAAGACCAATCAACGCACACACCACCTACACACTCCCAGAATTTCTTCTTCTTCGTTTGTCTTTCTGTAATTGTTTATATATATATATTTATATTTATATATATTATATATATATATGTATGTAGAAAGAGACGCACTCAGTCTCCTTTGGGCTTCCAACTTCCAAGTAGTTGCAGATGATAACAAACAGGTTTTGAATCATTGAGTTCAGTAGTAATAGGGTTTCATCATACGGATTTTCTGTTCCTTCCATATGGCTTTGTGGTAAATAATGGCGGCCGGTTCCAGAGGCATTGCAACTGCTCCATTTGAACTTAAACTTCGTAGGTTTGACATTTCTCCTCTGCATCTCCGCGGCTTGGATTTCCGCAAGAGGAGAAGCAGGTGCAGAGTTGGTCATAGGGATCGATTGAGTGGAATCACAACCAGTTGTTGTTCAGAATCGGTCTTTCCAATTAGCACAGACTCCGTGTCGGACAAGAAGGCTGTGGTTTGGCGGTTTCAGACAAAGAAAAGTTCTTGTAGAATCCGAGTTCAAGCGATACCTGCATTGCCCTTTGCCTCCCCCCGGTACTACTCCTTTTCTTCTTCTGATTCTTCTTAAGTGTTAGTCAAAATTGCTAAAATGCTAATGCGGTGGACTAGGTGTTCTTGCCTTTATTAGAAAATGCTACTATAATCCAAGAAACTTCTGAGCGGGAGAGAGCATTTCGTTTTATTTTTTTTTATTTTTTTATTTTTTGTTGGGTGGGGGGTTGCTTTGATTTTTAGTTTCCTTGTGTACGATAACCGGCTCGGAAAATCATTCATACGGAACTTGAAAAAATTATAGTGATTAGTAAGAAAACAAATCCGATTGGCAAGTGTCAGAGGTTATTTTGATGGATTTTAGAAATTTAATTTATGCCGCGAGCTACAACGTTCCCGTCATCACACCCAGATCATACAGACATCTGGAGTGTGGTTAGTACGGTGAAAGTATGGCAGCTGATTTTGCTTGAACTAGCTCTTCCTTTTATGGAGTGTAGAAGATTTTGGTGATTCTTGGTCTTCATTCTGGAATTTATGTTTGTGAGTACACAGGTTTCAACTTGTACTATCTTTGCTATTTTCTATTATATATCTCTTTGGCAACGCTGTGCTCAGATATTCTAATTTTCCAAACTAAGAACTCATTCATAGATCAGTAAAGCTTTATGTAGGAGAGAACTGGACGGTACATATCCACCCACCCCTTTGGATTGATGATATTGAAAATATCTTGGAAGACGGTTAAGACTTATGTTGGCTTGTTAAGGTAGTGCATTTAGGCAAATCTTCAGCACACATGTGTCATTGTTCTTCACTCTTCTTAACTTAGCTCTTGAATGGACCAAACGAGGCAATAACCACCTGCTGTAGTAGTCCGTTCCATGTATGGTACCCTTATCTGGAAATTATGTTCTGAAGTTTCTTATGTGGTTTGAGTTTCAATTGTTGCAGGCCTCGTGGTGCTTCCAAATCAGAAGATTTCTCTCCTCGGTGTAGCTCAGGAAACTTTGCTCCACAGTCTCGTGATACTCCACCCAAAAGAGGTAGACTACAATGGCTAACCTTCTTAGTTGATACATGTATCTGGATCTGTCATTCTAATTCCATGATATGTTTTAAATGTTTATATATTATATATAATGCTTCCTGATGAGATGGTGAACCTCATTATGTGGAGTCCCCAAGTCTATTAGTATATCTTATTTGTTATGTTCGGATGACATAAATATCTACTTTAATCGTGGTTTTTTCTTGATTTTTCATGTTGAATCTTATTTTTACTCTGAAGATATTTTTGTATGTACTAATTCTTTCACTGTAGACACCGGCATTGCTAATGAGAAGGATTGGGGCATCAACTTAGTAAATGAGAAAATCAGTGAGTCTGGCACAAATGAAGATGGAAGTACTTGGTACCGAGAAAGTGGTGAGGAACTCAGGGAAAATGGATACAGATGCCGGTGGACAAGGATGGGTGGTCAAAGCCATGATGGTTCCTCAGAATGGAAAGAAACGGTGATTTTTTCTTTCTAATTAAATTCAACCTTATTATTTTTCTTGTTTATGTAATTGACTTCTACAGGTAAACCTGGTCAGCACACACCACCACACAAAAATGTGGTGGCATAACGTGAAAAGAGGTCTAGCTGAAAGAGAGCCTAAACGCTGCTCTCTGTTAAAACTTATAAACCTTGCAGAGTCATTTGTTGCTGATTAATCGGCCTGCAAAAGATTATGTAAAATAAGTGAGATCTGGAGGCAAGGATTTTGTGTTAATTATTATTGTTTTGATGCTTTCCTTCAGTGATATTCTTTTCTTATTCTTGAAAATACGTTATACAATGATTTGCATTACTATCAAGTTCAATGCTTGAGAATCTCCAAGATAATCCTGTTTTTCTTTACTTTGGGACTCAATTGATTGTACTTATCTGTCTAGAGATATGTACCCAAGGTACAAATTAATTCAGTGACTCATCCTGACTTCTATTTGGGGGGAAAAAAAAGAAGAAAAAAAGAATACCCTATTTTATGGTAAATGATTCATGCATTTACCCATTAGAGTTGGTTGACAACCATTAAATATTGTGAAATTGAATAGAAAAAGTAATTATACAATGTTTGTGCTAAGCCTGAAAATGTTTATTTTCCTCCTCTATACTTGATTTCAATAACAAGAGTATATCATTGGTAATGGGCTTCCATATCACATTGTACCATCTACAATCAAAACTGCTTGATACTGAAGGTCATTTCTTTTCGTCAACATTGTTGAGCACTTACTTTCTAAATGGGGATAATGTATGTGAATATTGGCTTCATCATGGATGCAAAAGCATGATATTCTGTTCTTGTAATGTTATGAATTGTAATTTTATTGTATCTCTCTCAGCAACTTATGTTTCAGAACTTACAAATATGCATAAAAGTTTCAAACCTTGAGATGTCCTGGACTATTCATCGTCCAATCAACATTTTCTTTTTGAACCCTCACGAGTTAAACTTGTTTCTCAGTTTCTGTCATCAATCTCCACATTAAAGTGTATATTGTACTATCCTCATACTTTTCTGTTGATGTTGCTTGTTGAACCCCAATAATTATCTGAGGTGGATGCATTTAATTTTCTTTCCTGATTCCATTGACAGTGGTGGGAGAAGAGTGACTGGAGCGGGTACAAAGAGCTAGGTACATATATGATTCTTCCCTTTTTCTAGAATGAATAGCTATCTCGATTACATTGACGTTTACGAAGATATGCTGGTGATTCTTTCCCATGCTGGTCAATTAAAACTGCTGCAGCATTATAAAACCTTCTCTTTTGAATCCAAATACTTATGCCTGGTTGTTGTTCGAATTGTGTCTTGAGTTCTAGTTCCTAAACTTTTTTTTTCTTTGCTTCTTTTATTTTGGATCCATTTGTTTTGGCATAAAATGGGTGGAACAAATACAAAAAAATCAAAAGAAATTTTTGTTGTCTATGTTGTTGCAAGTGCTCATTTTTGTCAGACATTCCATAGGTGTGGAGAAATCTAGGAAGAATGCTGAGGGGGATTCATGGTGGGAAACATGGCAAGAGGTTCTTCATCAAGATGAATGGAGGTACGATTTAAACAAGAACTCTTTTAAAGATGGAGGTATGCATAACTGTGTCAAATCTGTCTGGCCATTAAATATTAGGATATGGGACTTCAATTTAATGGATCTACTTACTGTGTTCGACTGTATATAAACGTCATAGCCTCGATTTATATAAAATTTCAATAAGCAAGCAGTCTAGTGATCTAGCTGCATCGTTATTTGCATAAAAAACAACAACAACAACAACAACAACAATGGGGTCGGCTACATGGATTCTTGTCCGCCAATCAGCTTTGTTCGATGTCATACTTAAAGCAAGGCCTAAGCTATACATGTCTTTCTTCACTACCTCCCTTAGAGTTATCTTAGGTCTGTCCTTAGCTCTTTTAGACCCTTTAATCTGTATCAAATCACTCTTCCGTACGGGAGCATCTAACGGCCTCCATTGAACATGACCATACCATCTCAAACGACTTTCTAGTAGCTCATCATGTATCGGCGCTACTCCCAAATCAACTCTAATACGATTATTCCTTATCTTATCCATCCTAGTTTTGCTACACATCCATCTTAACATCCTCATCTCAGCTACACAGCCTAGACTAGTTTATGAATATGATGCTTCTTAATTGCCCAACATTCTACACCATACATCATAGCCGGTCGAATGGCTGTCCTATAGATTTTTCCTTTAAGTTTTTAAGGAATACGTCGATTACACAACACTCCATACGCATTTCTCTACTTCATCCATCCTATCTTAATCCTGTGTGAAATATTATCCTAAAATGATCACTTTGTTGTATATCCCTCTTAAGAATGTTCACCACCTCATTATCTGTCCTTATGTGACTAAAGTTACATACCATATACTCCATCTTCGCTCTACTTATTTTAAAATATTTTGATTCCAATGATGATCTCCATAGCTCCAACTTTGCATTAATCCCTGCTTTTGTCTCATCTATCAAAACAATATCATCAGCAAAAAACATACACCAAGGAACTTCATCTTAAATGTCTCTGGTTAGATCATCCATAATGAGGGCAAACAAATTAGGGCTTAAAGTTGATCCTTGATGTAACTCCATTGTGATTGGGAATTCACGACCTTGACCCCCCACGGTTTTCACACTGGTCACCACATTATAATACATATCTTTAATTATGTCCACATATTTGCTTGAAACACATCTCTTCCTTATTACTTACCAGATTAACTCCCTAGGGACTCACTCTATCATAAGCCTTTTCTAGATTGATAAAAACCATATGGAGGTCCTTCTTGCCTTTTCTATATCTTTCCATGAGTCTCCTAAGCAAGTAAATAGCCTCTGTCTTGGATCTACCTGGCATAAAACCACACTGGTTATCCATAATGGTAGTTTCTTTTCTCAAATGGGTTTCAATAACTCTCTCCCACAGTTAGCCAAGATACTCCATAAACAAAAGTGTTTACCAAGAAAAGTATATTGTGAACTTGCAACATAACATTCAGCCCTCAAATATAGTAGTATATTAGAAATCCATGGAAGTTAAAAGGTGGATCCAATACATATCCCATATCCATACCTTGTCTTCCTGTGTTTTACATGGCTATTTTAGGTAGAAGAATGAAGGTTCCAGGTTTCAAAGGAAGAGTCACCATTGAGTTGCGATACTAACAGTCTGACCTCATATTAATTTATGGCACATTCATTATGTATATCCTTTCATATTCTGTTATGGCAAGCTTCTATCGGAAAATATCTTGGTATAGTTACTCCTACTGTCATTGATTTAGAAATGGCAATACAGATTCAAGTCTTTTCTTTAACTAAACTGATGCGGTGTTGTACTATAGGTGGGTTGACTGAAACAAGACTACCGGTATGACCGGGAATAGCTCTTTGGATCTGGCTTGTAAATATTGACAGAGTTGTCTTTTCTATAATATTCTGTAACCAACAATGATGCTTAAATAAAATAGAGAGGACGAGAGAGAGAGGGAATAATATCCAAACAAGAGAAGGAGGAAGGGAAGGTTGACTTATGTCAGGACAGGGCATCCCACCCTTTTTGCTTCTCATAGAGATGAACTAGAAAACCCGTTCTCAATATATTTCTAAGCTGTCTCTCCTCTTAGGCCTTACACTGTATATATAGCCCAAGAGGATATCCTAAGAAAGGAATGTTTTATCAATAGCAATCCTTATTACCAGTATCTTCTCACCTTAGGAAACAAAATAAACTAATTAAGAGCACAAAATAAAGAACCTCCTTATTTGGTTACACTTAGATTGCTTTTTCTTTATTTAGATTGACTAAATCCTCCTTATTTGGTCACACTTAGATTGCCTTCCCTTTATTTAGATTTGCTTCCTTTTATAGCCGATTGTCTTCCTTTCATAGCCGTTCTCATTAATCCTGGTTGTGCCACTGGTTTGGGCCGCCTCTTGTTTTTCCGTTTAACGCGATCTGCATCAACTCCCCCCCATCTTAAAAACATTCGACTCTGACGAATGTAGGGTAGACATATAGTGCTTGCACAGATCAGGATTCAGACACTGAAAGTTTGTAGCGGGGATCCAAGTACATTCTGTTGAGGAACGATTCTGCCATTTAACCAATAATGAATGAAAGCCCCCATCCTTGGAAGTAACCATTTTATCATCAATTACTGCTTCAATAACGTCATCTCCAGAACTGGAAAACGCAGGGAGGCTGAGAACTAGTTCTTCATCACCTTCATCAGTGTGGTGACCCGTGTTCAAAGTAAGGTCGGCCATATTAAAGACGGGACTAATCTTCATATTGGATGGTAACTCCAGGAGGTAGGCATTTGGGCCAATTCGATGGAGAACTTTAACCCATCAGTCGAGGTCGGAGTTCAGGGTTGGTACCTGGAAGGAGTCGTTTTTGAGAAATGCGAACAAGAACCAGATCACCCAGGGCAAACTCAACATAACACGAGTGCTGGTCGGCAGTAAGCTTGTAGGACTTTGTTCTTACCACAATGTGACGACGGACATCAGTATGAACTTCAGTAATATGACGGATGAATTCGTCGGCTTCAATGCTAACTCGTGCCATGGGTGATAAGGGCAGAAGGTCCATGGGACGTCGAGGGTGCATACCCAAGACAATTTCAAAAGGAGTACGTCCCGTGGTGCGATTAACAGAACTGTTATACGCAAATTCAGCAATATCAAGCATAGACGACCAAGCTTGAGCATGATCACGAACCAGACAGCAAAAAAGGTTACCCAGGCTGCAATTGACAACCTTTGTTTGCCCATCCGTTTGAAGGTGGAAAGCTATAGAAAAAAGAAGCTTGGTGTTTGTCTTCAACCATAATGTCTTCCAAAAATAGCTTGTGAATCGGACATCACGATCGGTCACTATGGATTCAGGGAGACCGTGGAGGCGTACGACCTCTTTGAAGAAGATCTTTGCGACATGACTGGCATCTGAAGTTTTCTTGCAAGGAATAAAATGTGCCATTTTGGAAAATCGATCAACGACCACTAGGATAGAGTCATGCCAATCGCGAGTAGGCGGAAGGCCTAGCACAAAGTCCATACTGACGTGTAACCGTGGACTGTGAGGGATCGGTAAGGGGGAATACAGACCCACGTTTTGTTTAGTGCCCTTAGCTAGCTGATAGATGTGACACTGTTGGATGACGATGTGGACATCCTTTTGTAGATGGGGCCAATAGTAAAGATTAGTTACTAGAGACAGTGTTTTATCCTTACCAAAGTGGTCACCCATGCCACCACCATGTAGTTTACGGATGAGAAAATGGCGGAGAAAACCCCAAGGGATACACGGCCTGTAACCTTAGAATAGGAACCCATCTCGTAGTAAGTATTTAGGATCAGTATCCCCTTGACTGAGACGAGTATAAATGGAACCGAAATCAATATCAATCGGGTATTTCTCTATAATAAATTCAAACCCGATACTCTGAACTGAGGACTTGTGAAGGACTGGAGCCCTACGAGTAAGGGCATCAGCCACTTGATTCTCTTTGCCGGCTTTATAACAAAGGGGGAAAACAAATTCATGTAGATAGGCGGTCCACTTGGCATGTTTACTACTAACCGATTTTTGGTTGTGGAGGTATTTCAAGGCCTCATGATCTGAGTAGAGGACGAATCCTGTCCAATTAAATAAGGTCGCCAATGCTTCAAGACTTGTACTACCGCATAGAGTTCTAGGTCATATGCTGAATAACGCTTTTTGGCGTCGTTGAGCTTTTCACTATAGAATGCCACTGGATGGTTCGCCTGAGAGAGTACCCTACCAATACCGACACGGGATGCATCTGTAGCCACTTCAAAGAGTAATTCAAAGTTGGGAAGCCGAAGGATAGGTGCCTTAGTCATCTATCATTTGAGTAGCTTGAACATGGTCATGGCAGCAGGCGTCCAACGAAATTGCCCTTTCCCCCCTCGCATGCATTCCGTAACCGGTGCCATGATGGTGCTGAAGTTTCGGATAAAATGGTGATAGAAGGATGCGAAACCATGGAAACTTCGTGCTTCGGTCAGTGTTGTGGTATAAGCCAATCAAGGATGCTTTTGATCTTCTCTTGTCGGCTTCGATGCCTTGAGCAGATATAATAAAACCCAAAAAAACAACTCGGGGCAACATAAACGAGCATTTTTTGAAGTTCACATACAACTTCTCTAAGCGTAGGACTCACAATACTTGGCGAAGGTGCTTGAGGTGATCAGCCGCAATGTGACTGTAGATCAAAATATCATCAAAATAGACGACCAAAAATTTGCCAATAAATGGATGAAGTACCTGCGTCATGAGGCACATGAAGGTGCTAGGGGCGTTGTAAGTCCAAACGGCATCACGTTCCATTTGTACAGACCATCCGTCGTCTTGAACGCTGTTTTCCACTCGTCACCTGGTTGAATGTGTACTTGATGGTACCTACTCTTGAGATCAATTTTGGAAAAAACGGTAGCACTACTAAGCATGCCCAACATATCATTCAACCGGGGGATGGGAAAATGATACTTGACTGTGATTTTGTTGATAGTTCGACTATCAATGCACATCCGCCACGATCCGTCCTTTTTGGGGGTTTGTAGGGCTGGTAAGGCACAAGGACTCAAACTTTTTGTAATAAAACCCTTGAGGAGGAGTTCATCTACCTGTCTCTTCAGCTCAATATTTTCCATTGGACTCAATCGGTAAGTAGGTAGATTGGGTAGTACCGAACCAGGAATAAGATCAATCACGTGCTAGGAGTCTCGCATGGGTGGCAATTGATCAGGTAGTTCGGCTGGCATGACATTTGCAAAATCAGATAATATATCCTTGATGGTGGGAGGAGGATCGATAATAGCACTAGAATTGCTGGCCGTAGCAATTTCGGGCTATGATCAAGCCCGTTTCACCATTAGTATGCATGAACTCTTTATGTGATAGAACCAATACCCCTGTCTCCGATTTGGGCCCTGTGGGGACTGAAGGATCTGTTGCATGCTTTGAGGGAGATTCCAGTTTCTGTAAGAGATGTTGGTGCTTTACTTGTGCGGCCATCAGCTTCGATCTCATAGCAAGTACATTGAGTGTGTTGAAAATCAGTGGTTTTCCCCTGAAATCAAAGTAACACTGATTTTTTGTACCTCCCACCAGAACATTGTTATCATACATCTATGGACGACCTAGGAGGACATCAGTGAGGATCATGGGGATGACATCGCACCATACTGTCTCATCATATTCTCCCAGCTTGAGTGGTACTTGACAACGATGAGGGTGTGTTTCTACGGCTAGGTGACTGTCAAGAATAAAAGCTTGAGAAATCACATTCACACAACTCCCACTATCAACAATTACATGGGAGGTCTTGTTACTGCTTGCCATCAGTGTATGGAAGATATAATGTCGTTGCCAATCCTCACCCTTGGTTTCAGCTACCAAGATGCGATTAACGACATGAATGCCATACGTCTCATGCTCTGGTTCAGAAGGATAAGCAAGGGCCTCCTCTTCTGTTGGTAATGCCCATTCAACGTCTCCCTGGGGATCACATACCCGTGTGTAGGGATTAGTCTCGACGGCTGCTACAATGGAATTGGACCTTCCTCGTTGTGGATAGAATTTGGCATAATGGCCTGATTGTCCGCAATGATAGCATTTTACAGCTGTGGGAGCACCCATAGGGGCCTTACCTTTATCATTGGAAGAGGATAATGCAGCGGGTGGTGCGGCCAGAGGCTTGCGGCTATCTCCGTATTGGCGCCGGTTGTTCTTGAGGAGGTCCTCTGCTTCCAAGGCTTTCTTGAAACAATCATTTAAGCTCATTATGCTAGTGACCCCGATTTTGTCTAGGATATCTGGTCGAAGGCCTAAGCGAAAGTGGGATAATACTTGTTCTTTTGATTCATTCACACTGGTTCTGGCAACCAGTTCATCGAACCTGTCCAAGTATTCTTCAACCGACAGGGTTCCCTGCCGCAATGTGTACATTTGATCATGTAACCTGCATTGGAAAGTTGAAGGGAGATACTTATCTATCTAGATATCTTTCATCTCTTTCCAAGTATGAGGTTCCTGGCGACGTCATCGTAACTTTGGCTCATAGGTCCTCCACCATTCGCGGGAAATCCTAGTTAGCTTAGTACGTGCTAACTGCATCTTACGATCTTCCATGAGTCGAAACCAGTCGAAATAATCGTCCAAAGCCCACATCCAATCATAGAAGGACTGGGCGTCATGCCGACCATTATAATCCTTCAACTCTAGTTTTACCTTGTGACGATCATCGGGTGGTCGACCTTCACGATTAGGGTATGGCTCTTCGGGTACTAGAGGAAATCGCTGGGCACGCCGAAGGGGAACTGGTGGTGGTCTGTTGATCGAGGATTCAGGGAGGTCACCACTCTAGGATGCTACTTGTTGCGTCAGATTGGTGACTTGATCGGTGAGTTTTTGAATCATCTGAACAAGCTGTTGATTGGAAATTTCGACACATGGAGGGTGCGGTTGTGAGCTATTATCCGCCATAGCTTTGATACCAAATTAATGCGGTGCTTGTACTACAGGTGGGTTGACTGAAACAAGACCGCAGGTATGACCGGGAATAACTCTTTGGATCTGGCTTGTAAATATTGACCGAGTTGTCTTTTTTATAATATTTTGTAACCAACAATGATGCTTGAATAAAATAGAGAGGATGAGAGAGAGAGAGAGAGAGAGAGAGGGAATAATATTGCAAACAAGAGAAGGAAGAAGGGAAGGTCGACCTATCACAGGTCAGGGCGTCCCACCCTTTCCGCTTTTCACAGAGATGAACTAGAAAACCCATTCTCAATATATTTCTAAGCTGTCTCTCCTCTTAGGCCTTACATTGTATATATAGCCCAAGAGGATATCCTAAGAAAGGAACGCTTTATCAATAGCAATCCTTATTACAAGTATCTTCTCAACTTAGGAAACAAAATAAACTAATTAAGAGCACAAAATAAAGAACCTCCTTATTTGGTTACATTTAGATTGCTTTCCCATTATTTAGATTGACTAGATCCTCCTTATTTGGTCACACTTAGATTGCCTTCCCTTTATTTATATTGGCTTCCTCTTATAGCCGATTGTCTTTCTTTCATAGCCGATCTCATTCTCTTGGTTGAGCCACTGGTTTGGGCCGCCTCTTGTATTTCCGTTTTACCCGATCGGCATCATGAACACTACAGTTTGGTTTTGTGTATTCTTCTATTTGGATGTGTAGCCTATATCTCAACCACACCCATTATATAATGGCTTCTTTACATTCACTATGCCCTCCTATTTTTTTAAACTTTTACATATAAAACATTCTGCCCCTCCCCAGACCCTGCAATACCGGGAGCCTCATGCACTTGGACGCCCTTTATTTTTATATGAAACATTCAGTGGTGTATTCTTGAAACTCATCTAAGATCAAACACCGACATGTCCATTGGGGTCAGACAGACTAAGCAAACAAACATGAAAAACTGAAGCTCTCCATACAGTTTATGCCATATATTATGAGATATGATTCTCATCTCCCCCCCCCCCCCAAAAAAAAAAAAAAAAAAAAAAAAAAAAAAGGCGACTTCGAATAATTTATTTGCATTAAAATGTCTCCATGTGTAAAAAAAAAAAAGTACTAAGATGTCGGGATTTAATTGTGCTGAAATGCATCCTATTGCCTAGTTAAGTTCTGTGTTTATTACGGATATCTTTCTGCAATTATGTGCTTCTTCCTCTTTCAAACTTCAGTAATCTGGCGAGGATAGAGAGGAGTGCACAGAAACAAGCAACATCGGGCACTGAAAATGCTGGATGGTATGAAAAATGGTGAGAAAACACTTAGGTCTCTCTCTCTCTCTCTCTCTCTCTCTCTCTCTCTCTCTCTCTCTGTGTGTGTGTGTGTGTGTGTGTGCGCATGCTTGTGCCTTTGTCTTCAATAAAAAAATATATTACTTTTTCTGCCAGGTGGGAGAAGTATGATGCCAAAGGTTGGACAGAGAAAGGGGCACATAAGTATGGTAGACTCAATGAACAGTCATGGTGGGAGAAGTGGGGAGAGCACTATGATGGGAAAGGATCCGTCCTAAAATGGTTTTGACAAATTCTTTCCTCTCCTACATTTAGATTTAATGTACTGCGTGCTAGTTTTTCCTCCAGATCGAATTTTTATTTTGAGGTCAGGTGAAAGTAGTGTTCAAGTGTACAGGATAGCTCCTAATGAATTAAATCTGATTTTGATTCTGAATCCGATTATAACCACAATTGGAATACCTTTATAACTTCTTTTTGTACCAAAGTCATTGTAATTTTTATATGGCTTGAGTTAGTTTTGACCAATTACACTGAGATAGTTTCTGTTCAGTACCTGTTCAGCTTGAGACAGCATCATTTAGGCCAGAATCACTGAAGAATGCCTGCAAATAAAATGGTGGCATCTCCTATAATTTATAAACTATGAATACCATGTTGAATGCAGTGAAGTTACACATATAGTATCTACGTAGAGGCATAGATATTCATGCTGGCTGGAAATATGATGGGATAGGTTTGCAGTGAATTTCTTTGTATAGTCTCTCCCAAAAATGAAAATAAATTTTCAGAAAATGACATGTTTATTCCCACACAATAATAAATACTGTGTTATAGATTATAGATATTTTATGGATGCGTCATGTATCTGATTTGATGTGTAAAATTATTAGTATTCTACTCATACAGTAAACTGTGTAAGGGTGCAACCAGGTCTACCCATGAGAAATTCAAGCTTAAAATTTGAACTACATCAGGCTGAACTTTGGAAAATTCGTCAATTGCCCAACCCAGCCTGAGCCAAATTGCACCCCTGAGATTTTGTATGATGTATGAGTGTATAACTTCATCAACTGTTAATGCTGCATAATTTTATGATGATATCCTGTGTCAGAACATAAATACAGTCAAGAAATCATGAATAATCAATCCTGTACGATACAAGTGCTAATAAAAATAGTTTGCTTTTCTATTTCCAGAATAAATGATATCATGTTATGCACACTGCTACTTTCCATGTTGGAGGCATGGCATAAAACTCATTGCTCTAAGAACAGTATTCCTTAAGCAAGCTTCAATTTTTTCTTTTTTTTCTTTGTCTTTTGGTGGGTGGGAGGGGAGGGGAGGGGGGGGGGGGAAGAGGGTAATGTGATCTAATCTTCAACCAGAAAAGTTCAATAGAAGGCTAGAACAACAATATCACATTCACCCTAAATTGAACCAGAATAGTAAAACACTTTTCTGTGGTTTTCAGTTAAACAAATCAAAATAGGTAAAGATTACAGTCAGTAGGTATGTTCTTCTGACAGAACTGAGAGGGGAGGGGGGGAGGGGAGGGGGGGGGGGGGGGAAGAGGGTAATGTGATCTAATCTTCAACCAGAAAAGTTCAATAGAAGGCTAGAACAACAATATCACATTCACCCTAAATTGAACCAGAATAGTAAAAACACTTTTCTGTGGTAATGTGATCTAATCTTCAACCAGAAAAGTTCAATAGAAGGCTAGAACAACAATATCACATTCACCCTAAATTGAACCAGAATAGTAAAAACACTTTTCTGTGGTAATGTGATCTAATCTTCAACCAGAAAAGTTCAATAGAAGGCTAGAACAACAATATCACATTCACCCTAAATTGAACCAGAATAGTAAAAACACTTTTCTGTGGTTTTCAGTTAAACAAATCAAAATAGGTAAAGATTACAGTCAGTAGGTATGTTCTTCTGACAGAACTGAGAGGGGGGGGGGGGGGGGGGGGAGGGGGGAAGAGGGTAATGTGATCTAATCTTCAACCAGAAAAGTTCAATAGAAGGCTAGAACAACAATATCACATTCACCCTAAAATGAACCAGAATAGTAAAAACACTTTTCTGTGGTTTTCAGTTAAACAAATCAAAATAGGTAAAGATTACAGTCAGTAGGTATGTTCTTCTGACAGAACTGACCTGCAGAAAATTCTGATCTGATTCTGACAATAGAATAGTGATTTTCTGAAGAGTCCTATTACTGGTAAGGACTGTTAATAGCATTTTCAGAGTTGCAGAAATTAACCAGAAAAAATCAGGAAACGAATAACAGAATCTCAGAGGGTTTTACATCAGAAGCTACTATATTAAATCTGAGCACAAATCAAGTAATATCTTGTACGAATTTGCAGCAGCAACAAAACAGAATTGGAACTTACCCAAAAAAACAAAACAGAATTGGCTGAGAGGAAATATGATGACCTTTGACCTTTGATCTTTGATAGAAAGATGGAGAGATAAATAGAAGAGATAACCACGCTAAGAATCCACCTAAGCCCCACTTGAAATCCACCAAGTCCACTGTTGAATCTGCAGTAGCAAAACTTCAGGAAACTGAAGGCTCTTTTTCAAAAGGTCATGTGTATAATATATATACTCTCAAATATGACCCCTAACATGGCTAGAAATAGCCTAAACCAACTAGTAATCAAACTAGGTAATTAATTGACCAATAAAAGGCAAAAAACAACTCCTATTCTAATTGGGACTCCAACTTAAACTAACAAGGTGATCCTATATTCCTAACTCGTATCCTTATTTTAGGTCATTAGAGTGGCCCATTACAATGAAAACCCATTGGACCAAAGGCCCAACATGTATAGAGCTCAATCCAATGCTCTTATTTCCACTAAAATAAGCCCATGCGATTTTCCTGCATCAGAGGGGTGTAAAAATGTAGTGCAGTTTACTAATTGTTTTAATTTGGATTTTTCTTGTGGTTAAAATGTGCTAAATTTATACTTTTAGTTATTTGAGTGTTTTCCTTATACTTAAGTTTCATAATTCAAGTTCACTATTGTATCTGAGCTTGTACTCAGCTGGCAGCTAAACAAATCCTATTTCACCATTTCTCTCTATGCATAGCCTGCTAAGAGGCAAAAAGGGAACTCCTGGCAGATGAACCCATGGCAAAAGACCATTGCATGGGAGTATTTTCATCCATAAATTTATAGGATTTATAGTGTTGGCTGTAAAGCCACATTCTTTCAATGGGACAACACAAAACTCTAGGGAAAAGGTCAGTTTGAAAAGATAGCATGATATTTGATTAAATACTTCATTTGTAATCTATTAAAAGGAATTAAATTGTCACTTATTTACTCAGATAGTAAAGGAAGCATCTTTTATTCACCAAAAAAAGGAGCGTCTTAGACTTCTTGTCTCTAATACCTGAGCACCAAACATCGATCCATTAAGGTGTGTTATACTGAAGTTCAACCGATAAATGGAGCTAATACAATACTAATAAAAAATACCATTTTTTCAATATTTGATGTCAGACTCCTCCCATCCACCTTGAATTTTCTATGTAGATATATGTGCCATGTCAGACACTGTATTCATGTTGAACAGTTTATCAGCATCCTTACAACGAAGCTCTGACACTAGTTGGAAACAAGTTCTTTTTTTTTCCCTAGGCAATGAGAAGCCCTGGATTGCTACATAATCAAATTGACTGACTCTATCCTTTTCATCTAAATGTGAAACTCACTGATTTGCTATTAAGATGGTAACAGTTAGTCACAAAGCTTAATTCTGCACTGACAAGCAAATTTTCTGTTAATCTTCTCTCAGGACAGATAAATGGGCAGAAACTGAATTGGGAACCAAATGGGGAGACAAATGGGAAGAGAAGTTCTTTGCTGGCATGGGTTCACGCCAAGGAGAGACATGGCATTTATCTCCGGCCGGTGATCGTATGTTCCTTTCTTGTCTTCAGATTATCGCATTTTGATTATATAGACCATGCTAGTAATACCCATAAGGAAGAAAGGATTATGTAGACCAAGTCTTCAGATTTCGCATTTTGATTACAAAGTGTGATTGCTTAAATATTAATCAGGACCCATTCGCAGTGATTGATATTCATAAATGGGGCAGTTACGTTGGGTTTTGATTTTGGATTAGGTTGTGAAGATGAGAGAGGTAGATAACATAGAGATGAATATTGAGAAAAAGAGAAGAGAGCATATTGTTGAGGTTATTAAGAAAATGGAATGTTTTCTCTTGGGGATTGATCATTTAAAGCACCTGAGGTTGAGGATCGTGATTTATTTCTTCTTAGGTTAATGCTGAATAAGCATGATTTTCAATTTCATTGTGCATTATCCTTGCAATTTTAAGGGGCTGTTGCTTGGTGCACTGGGTAAAAGCTCAGGCTGCCAGTGTGGACTTGCGGGTTCAAGCCTGAGGACGCCCACCTCTAGTCCACCCCACACGTATCAGATATGGCCCTTTAATTGTCCTTGCACTACCACAAGGTATACAGCGATGTCAAATCTAAACACTAACAACAATTTCAATGTTGTATCCGCTTAACTCTTGTCAAATTGCACGAATGTTTACTGTGGTATGAAAACTGCAAATGTTTTTGGACTTTTTTTTTTTGGTGCTAATTACTATTATTTTTGTTGCTCACTTTTCAATAATTAATGTGCGTTTTCATTCATTTGTTATATTTAGCTCTTTCACATACGGTCATTGACAAAATTATTATGTCATTTCTAGGTTGGACAAGGACATGGGGAGAAGAACACTTTGGAGACGGGTATGCAATTTGAACAGCAAGAATATATTTCCCTGGAATCCTTTTCAGATGTATTAAGTATTTTTGAGTGCTTTTTCGATCTTCACCCTCTTGAAATACATTTTCTTGGTGATACTTAACCAGATGCAAAAAATTAAATAAATAAATAATAAAAATAATCAACAGAAAAATAAAAGAAACTGCCCATGTGTGGTATCAAGTTTTATTTCTCATGGACTAATTAATATGGCTAAACTGTATCTATCAGGAAAGTACACAAATATGGTAGAAGCACAACGGGCGAAAGTTGGGATATCATTGTGGAGGAGGAAACCTATTATGAGTAAGATCATTTTCTGTTTTGCCTATAAATTTTGATGTGCTGCATTTAGCGAATTAGACTCATAGGACTGATGCTGATGTAAAATCAGGATGAACAATTTCTATTAAGTTCACCGAAGTTATTTTTCACTGAAGTCTACTGAAATTCAACTTGACATAGCTTGAATTTTTTATTTGAAGGGCTGAACCTCATTATGGATGGGCGGATGTTGTTGGTGATTCAAGCCAATTGTTAACAATCCAACCACGGGACAGGCCACCTGGGGTATACCCAAATCTTGAGTTTGGATCCTCTTCATCGCCTCCACCTGATGGCCCACCAGATGGCCTACTAAATACTCCAGATGACCCACCAGAAATTCCTCCCTTCTCTTCACAATGAGCAGCTGCTTCTCATGTTTCATTTTTTCTTTTGGGGAAATTTAATATTTGTTGAACTCCATTTTTTGAACCCCATTTTTCATTTTCAACAGTTCGGGGATTTTTTTTCTACCATACAATGGTCTAGAAGCTAATATACGGACCGTGGAATCACAACATAGCTTTGTAGAGTGAAGGTTACTAAAGATTCCCTCTCTTTTGTTTTTATTTTTATTTTTTGGTGTGTGCAAATTATTCATAATAGGATCGGTTTTGGCTGATTTTTTTTTTTGGTTCCCAAATTTCTCAAATTATACTTTCCAAAAATTTTGTAATTGTTCAAAAATATCCTATATGGTTGTAACATTAGTTGCTTCGTTTAGGTATCATTTAGTTTTATGTTCTTGTAATTTTAATTTGTTATTCTAACATTGGTTGTACGAGGTATGATCCCAAGAATGTGCAGGTTGATAGTACCCTGGCAAGACCCAATTTTTGAAGAGGAATTTCTTAACATTTTTCTGAGTTTTAGTTTTTATATAATCAACAACCCTTTGGAAATGAACATCTTGTAGGTTATTAAATATCTACAAGGTTTTCTCCTAAAATTTTGCTCTAACTTTATACCATGCGGATGTAGCGATTCACACCTAGTGGATGTCAAGAAAATGGTTTTAGTGGACCATGTGTCAAATTTCAATCTCGAATTCAAGTATTTACCCCCTCATGTATGTCGAACCTCGAGAAGCTCCATTGTGGACTGAAACCCTTGTTCGTCCAATCACAATGGAACTTATCCCATGGCAAAATGAACTATTAAAAATATTTGATGTATTGACAAGACTATTTTGCCATATAATAAGCTCTATGTGAATTGAAACTTTGACATGTAAATAAAGGATCTATTTTTTTTTATTAAATTTCAACCTCATTCAAGAAGCCATATGTTGTAAATGTCAACCTTGATTCATGGTTTTTTTTTCTTTTTTGGGTAAAAAACCTTGATTCATGGTTGATCCAATCAAAAATCTTGCTCCCTTAAGTAAATGAGGATACTCTTGTTAACGTACTTACCAACTATTGAATTACAATCCAGCTAGTTGATAGCTTTACTTTCAATTATCTCCAAATATCAAAACATAAGTAAATAATCTATTACATGTCCTCATAATTCAATTGGGAAAACAACTAAGAGTAAACACATTGAAAGCACTCGCATGAAGAGTCGTGCTCGTCCTCCACAGCTTGCACGTCCATAGCCACCACGTATCCGTACGACGATGCGTTCTAATCCTCCATTGTGGTACCTGCATCATTAACTAAAAATATTTGACGTTGAGAAGTGAGCACACATCACGGTTCAGTAAGTAAATAAAACAATGCGTAAACATATGCATGCCTCAATTCATATCTTTGGTTTAGTATAAGTATGTAAATGTGCTATGATAAGGATGGTTTGCAACCACACCTCCATACACGAGAGTGTGAGCACACCCAACGCATCACACACTATTGTCGCCCCTGTGAGGACAAAATAATCCACCCATGCTAAATGGACGATAAATGATTTGGAGTTTCCACCTAGATTAAGGTCTAGGACCTATAAAAATATAGTTTCATCATAAGAAAAGACTTCTATTGACTCAATTGACCCAATATATTGGCTTTTGATCTATCAGAGAATCGTAAGCATTCAAGTTACAGTTTGGGAAGGTATTAGCACCTAAAACTGTTTGATCTAAAAATTGGTCTCCTATGTGATTCTACTTTCCTTAGACTCTATGGTTTTGACTATTCATGGTCAATAGATGATAACTAGGGCTCATGGGGGATCCTATGCCAAGTGTCTAAATTCTTCTAACCTAAGGTCAGCCAAACATATTCTCAAAATAAATAAACAAGCAAAATAATGTACAGTGAACCGAACCAAAGATGGTTCGGTGATGGACTGAATCTGAGACGTCCAAGACATCTCAAATTGTCTACGTATTCCAATCCTGAAAATCAAGTCCAAAACATAGTTTGAATGTAATATGATTAAGGTTTATGGATGTGATTTATGGTTAAGCTTTCTTAGATTCAATTGTTCAAGTTGAAGTTTATGCTTGATGATGATTGAGATTGAATCTAGATATAGCCTATGTGGGTTGAAGTGAATATGAATGTGAATATGGATGTAGATATGGATATGGATATGGATATGGAGGACCTAAGGATACTAAGATGTGGTACCGTACTTGGGGAGGTCCTCCAAGTTGCCTACGTATTTCAAAGGTCCTGAAAGTCAGGTACAACGTAATTCGTTGTGATGTTTTGATACTCTCGGGGAGCAATCCGTCTCTCTCTATTCTCAGGGCAATATATTTCTCTTTACTCTCAGGGAGCAATCTATCTCTCTTTCTACTCTCAGGGAGCAATATGTTTCTCTTTACTCTCAGGGAGCAATCTGTCTCTCTACTCTCAGGGACCAATATGTTTCTCTATACTCTCAGGGAGCAATATGTTTCTCTTTATTCTCAGGGAGCAATCTATCTCTCCACTCTTAGGGAGCAATATGTTTCTCTCTATTCTCAGGGATCAATCTATCTTTCTTTACTCTCAGGGAGCAACATGTCTCTTTCTACTCTCGGGGAGCAATCTGTCTCTCTCTACTCTCAAGGAGCAATCCGTCTCTCTCTACTCTCTTGGAACAATCTATCTCTCTCTAGTCTCAGGGAGCAAGGGTATTGTGAGGATAAAGATTGAAAATCTTGGAAGTCGCCACCTAGATTAAGGTCTAGGACTTTAGAAATGTGAAATCTCACCCCAAGGTAAGACTTCGATTGACTCATGACCCTTAGATTGGATTTCTGGTCCATCAGAGATTGGGTAAGCGTCAGGTTACAGTTATGGGAAGGGGTTAGGCACCTAAACCGCCCGATCGAAATCGATCTCATATACCTTTTCTATGCTAGACTCTATTTATTAAACCGAACCAAACCAAGTGGTTTGATATCATTGAACCGAATTTGTGTCCATCAGATTGCCTACGTATCACGGAATTATTCCGAAAATCAGGTTCACCTATGCCCCCAATATCACTACATTGTGATAGTCAGGTCGTCATTGCTAAAGCAAAAAGTAAGATATATAACGAAAAAATAAGACATATACGCCTGAGACATAACCTTATGAGGCAGTATGTAAACGAAGGAATGATAGCTATCGACTTTGTAAAGTCAGAAAAGAATCTGATTGATATATTTACAAAGCCACAAACCACTAAGGTCATTATTGACACATATAAAAGAATGAGCTTAAAGCCCATGTCATAAGTCATTTGATGGAAACCCAACCTATGTGATAGGAGATCCCTGGAATTAGATTCAATGGTAAGAACAAAATCATGCAGATGACTTGTTTAGTACTATCAAAACTTGCTCATTCTGGTTAGATGGTAAGGTAGTACTCACCACAATGAACAGAGGATGAATCTCAAGGATTTTTAGTCAAGCCTAATTATCCCAGGGGAATGTGAGGGTATGTTAATTGTAGTGCACACCATGGGCTGACCTTATTGAATGTAGGAATTGAGGCAGCTTCAAATGAGAATTTTAAGGGTGAACTCTCATGAACATTCATGAACCAAGATAGGGACAAGGCCGGTTTAAAAATATGTCCACCATTAAGGGATTTTCGAGGGTCGAACTGTAAGAGGTGGCTGGTAGGTCAGTCAGCTACACCAATGAGGAAAGGTTCAAGGAGCGTTGCTTCACCCGTACTCTGTAGCGTGGCCTATCAGACCTAATGTAGATTCAAATTGAAAGACATCTGCGACGACATCGCTTACAGTTCTCATGAGATCAACTATCTGATTCCGTTTTTACTCTATCTTTTGAAACTTGTAGGGGAATTGTTGGAAAAAAATCAAAAGTCAAAAAGGTTTTTCAAAATGAAAGTTTCAAAAGATTTAAATTCAAAAACTTTCCTTTTTGGTCTTCGTTTTGGACGAGAAGTTCGTTTTTTGATTTTGAGTTGGTCTTTCCAATATAGGACTTTTTAGTCTCACATTGCTTAGGAATTGTAGAGGAGAGGTCTTTATTTGTAGGGAGTGTCCTCTACCTACTAAGCCCCAAAAAGGAAGCAAAGTTCGGTTGACACATACACACACGCGCGTACGTCAAACTTGCAACCTGCGACCTGCCACAGTAACAGTAACGCAAGTGAGGGTGCGGGCACTGGGCTACGGGCTATGGGCTATGGGCTATGGGTATGGGTATGGGTATGGGTTTTTATCGGATTTAGACACACCCCTTCCCAGATACCCTTTGGAAAGGGTTTATGTGTAGAGATGTATCTCTACACATAAAAGGGTGTCATCTGGACTGTCAATCTCAGAATCTGAGATCTAGATCAATCTGGACAGTCCATTTAGAGGGTCACACCCCATCCAATGGCCACGACCAATGGGTATCTGAGCCCTATAAATAGAGCCCAAACCCAAGCATCCAATTCACTCAAATTTTTCTCTTCTCTCTTTCTGCAACTCTCTTCCTCTACTCTGTTTTAATCGATGTCCATCAAAATTGCTTTCCAAAAGAGGTTGATCTTAGCTATCGGGTCTGCATACACCTGACAGTCTATGCACACTGGGTGGGTGTCCTTTGGAGGGGTTGTTTTATCTTGGAGGCTAGTTTGCGGGGACCTACTGTACCTAATAGAGGGCAAATACAGTCTTAAGGAGAGTGTACCAACACGACTCAACCCTACATCATTTTTGGATTTATTCTATAAGGTATGTACTGTTATATTTCATTTATGTATATTCCAGTTTTAGTATACGGTTAGGTTGGCATATAACCTACTAGATGCATGTATGATTATTGCATATATATCATTTATTACTTGATAATTAATTATTGAATAATAATTAATTATTTATTACATCATTATTGATTAGTCTATACAATATATTGTTGTACCTGTTCTTTTTACTACAATATATATAATGGGGAAGGTATTTCAAAGTGGTTTTAAAACAACCATTTACCAAAAAAAAAAAAAAAAAAGGTTTTTCAAGGAAAAAAATAGATCTTAAAGAGTGGTTTAAAAAAAAGTTTCTTTAATGTAATAGTTTGCAAAATGGTCATTTTATAATGTCATTCGTTGAGTCTTTGTCCAAGTGATAGTTTGGGTTAAAGTTTTCAATTACCTTTAATATAAAAAAAATGGAGTTTGTTTTATGAAAGCATCGAAAATGAGATCAAAACCCTACGTTTATAAAAATATAAAAAGGGTGAAAATGTGATTAGGGGTTTGGTCATTCTTTCTTTGGAAGAGAAAGAGAGGATGGTTGGGGTTTCTCTTCTTGAAGATCCGTGAAGAGGCTGGGAATTAGGAATGAAGAAAAAGACAGAGAAAGGTCATTGGGAGAGGATTCACATCGTCTCCTCCTAGTACCATTGGGAGGATGCAACAGCCTTACTCGGATGGTCGATACGTGGCTCTCAGGTGAATCCGAGACGCACGTCTAAGCCAACACCCCCTGTCCGCTCAGCTTGATGGCTGGGTGTCGGCTCAGACATGCGTCTCGGATTCACCAAGAGCCACATGTCGGCCACCCATCCAAGTAAGGTTGCCACTGTCCTCCCAAAACCACTGGGAGGAGAGGATGGGGATCCATTGGGAGAAGGGGTGTCGGCCAAAGGAAAAGAGAGAGGAATTTGCAGAGTGACAAGAGGAGAGTGAGGAAAGATGGGAGAAGAAATAGGGAGTGAGAGGAACTGCTATTGGAGACGCATGTCAGTTCTCGGGCTTGAAGCGAACTGCTCTTAATCCTTAACTATGGGTTCACTTAACCCATGATCCTGAGGAAACAGAACTGCTCTTAATCCTTAACTATCAAAGACAAAGGTGCACTTTCGGGCTTGAAGCGAAGAAGTTGTTCAACGAAATGCCTCATAGAGGTATCATACTTCGAACGACAGATGCTGGGTGGCCTCTTTGGCTATCTGTTGCTGCTGTTAAGGTGGTCAATGGTTAGATTCCTCGTCGGGCTAACATCTTCAAAAAGTAAGGTATAGGAACTTACAGCAACACAATAGTGAGACTGAATGTTTTAATTTGATTATATGTTTTATTAAAGTGCATGAACCCCCACCCCCCAAGAGATGCATCCCTCATTTAATCCTTGTAATTTGTAACAGCTTAGGGACACTATACACAGATGCGCCACAAGCCCCACATGTATGATTATGGTATTTTCCCGCGATGTGATGTTTAGGAGACTCCAATGAGTCCAACCCCATCCAAGATCATGTGCCAACCTATGTGGGCCCATTTAGTTTGAGGCACATTCATACCTTAGTTCTGGATCCATGAGTGCTTGGAAAATCATTGTACAAACACATAAATGAAATGAACTTTTAATAGATGTAATGGATGGTTAGGTCTGTGGCCTTGAGGGGGCCATTTTGTTACCCCAAGTTGGGAATTTGTGTGAGATTAGTGGACCCTTATCCAGTGTAGGGAGCTGACGCAGTTGCCTCTTGAGTGTTGCCACGGGAGATCCAACAGCTTGCCAACTATTGGGAACTACATCAACCTGATTCTCATTCTTGAGATACTTAGGCAATGGGAAGCAACCTTGGCTGCGCACCCAGTCAAATTGGAGGTAAGTCCCTTGATTCAGGGATTACCTCATCGAGGGGATGTTCTTATGATTTAAGAATTACCTCACACTTGGCTATGTTCCTTGGTTAAGGAAGCACATGCACACGGTCAATTCGAGGCAAGTTTCTTTATTAAGAGATTATCTCACATTTGGAGGGGACATTCCTAGGGTTTAGGAGGTACCTCACACTTGGGCGTGTTCCATGATTATGGAAGCATCACACACACACGCACACAAATCCCCATATGTGTGGGAACTATGTCAACCTAATTCTCTAAGGAGATATGTAGGTATTGAGAAACTATTGTTTCGCACACGATCTAACTAAGGTAAGTTCCATGTGTTATGGGATTACCTCACCAGGGGGGCTTCTTATGGTAGGAGTACTTCAGCACGAGATGTGTTCCATGATTGTGGGAGCATCTCACCCCAAGATGTGTTCTATCATTGTGGGTGCATCTCACCCCTTTGGATGTCTTCCACCATTGTGGGAGCATCTCACCCCTTTGGATGTGTTCCATGACTATGGGAGCATCCCCCGCTTTGATGTGTTCCATAGTTATGGGAGCATCTTCACACACTTATATACATAACCCCGTTCGAACTACGTTTAACCTGATTTCTGCAGCATAGGGATACATAGGCAATTTGAAATGTTTCCCAAACTCAATCATAATCTTATAGATATTTTTATGTTTTGTTTTTGCATATAATTGTATATTTGTAGTTGTTTATTCTTTATTTCATTTGTATATTCACATCCTTGTATGCTCGTTTCCAATTGTTGAACTATTAAGTGTAATACCTTTAGCCTAATGAAAATTAGAGATTCAAAACTAGGATTCCCCTCGTATAGTGTAACATAGATTAGATAACCCCAAAGCATGCATAAAAGGTAGGAAATGATAGAATATATGGAGACCGTTCAATGACTGGGCAAGTTGGGTGCCTAACACCTTCCCAACTCGTAAATTGACGCTTACCCGTCTTTGGTGAGATCATGTTGGCCAATCCATTAAGATTATAGAGTCATTAGAGTTTCTCCAAGCCAGAAACAACATTTGTAGGCTAGACCTTATCTAGGTGGCGACTCTAGAATTTACCTTCCACTGGCATGAGTGGACGAGATCTTAAGGTGAAAACCTTTCGATCTCCATTGTGTATTAAGTGCAGAAAACTTAAAACAATTTAAAAAATGAGGATCCATCATCCATTTATAAAGGAAATTTCCCGATTTTCCGCCATCGTCCTCACAATGGACAAATCAGTTTTATTTGGTTAAAGATAGTTTTTGATGAAAATGATGGATCTAAAAGCTCTATGAGATCGAGAAAAATATTGATTTTGTCTGACTCAGAATCATCATTCCAACTTGTTGCTGCTAGAATCCGTGATTGGGTCCTCCACTGACAATTAAACCTACAGGAGACAAAAAAAAAAAAAAAAAGACAAAGGTGGGGTCGGGCCTGTCGCCCTGGGACCACTTAGATGCTGAACTCAGGATACTATGCTACAAAATATGCTGATCGGGCTTCTGATTGGCCAACCAGGAATTTATAAGTAGGTTGAAAAATAGCCAATATACCAAACTGAGACTGGGGAATCGCACCTGTCAAAGCAAAGTAGCTTAAGTAGGTGAGAATTCAAGTAATTAAGTTGGCCTTTGGGGTTGGAGCTATATATAACCGTCTTCATTGCTAATGTCATCGTGAAAATGTGAAGTCGATTTTGACCTTGGCCTTTGTAGATAGTGCTAAGTATGTCCCTGCCAGATGTCCTCCTTTTATTGGGTGATATTATTGGCACCCAACACAACTCATTTTCTTAATGATGCCGAGAATGAGTTTTTGAAAGCCCTTATACTTTTGAAAATGTTGTTTTAGCGAATTTGTCAGAGTACTTAAATGTTTTTGGAACAGTTTTTTCTGATTGATTACATAAGCATTCCAAGTTTCGTTGATTTCAACATATAGATCACTTGGGAGGTTCGGATTATATAAGTATGGTACTAGGTTTGCAACCGGATAAGGCTCAAGGGGAAGGTTGTTTAAGACTATAAAGAATGAAACTTGCTGAGAAAGGGTAGACCAAGGATTTCGAATGTATCCAGCAAGAGGCTATCCCTGAAAGGTATGAAGGGAATTGACATGTACTAAGATTGTAGCCCAATGATCTTGCTTTTGGTTAAGCAGAGTATCAAAATAACAAACAGGTTGTCTTTGTTGATGACCAATGTTGTGTGAAGGAGTTGACTTGGTCGCTGATTATGACTTATGACGGCCCTTCTTGGCAATGTTGCGGCAGACATCTTGAAGCATGCAATGAAGAAAGAAGAAACTAGGAAGAGAAAGAGGAGAGAGACTATGTGTGGGACCCACGGGTGTGGTGGCAAGGTGATATGCCAACACGGCAGCCCACGACACTTGGCATGCATGCACGCAAAGTTTCGGGTTCAAATTCCAAGGTTTGACAGAGTTTTAACTTTGGACCTATTTTTGGTGGGTCCCGCACTAGATTAATGGAGATCCAGCATTGGAAAGACATAGGGCGTCGAGTTAGCTTCCCAATGCAACTTGAATCGTTCAATTCCGACTTCAGATGAGGGAGATATCGCGATTCTCGTCTGATCACTCGAAAATAGCCAAAAAATCAAGCTTTCGGTGAGTATAAGTGATACAGGGAAAACAGTAGCATTATCTAAAAGTCCAGGGGCCTCTTTGCAATTATCAAAAGTTAATGGATTAAGCCGCAATTATCATAAATGGATGAAGATGCTATTCGGACAGCTCAGAATGAGCCACGTCATCAAGATGGATAAGACAAGATGCAAGATCAGCGGCCAGATTGAAGTCACGATGCTCAGATCCGCATCTGATGGCTCAGATTAAGGCGGGCTCGAGTGTAGTGCGGCGGCAACGTCAAGATTCCATCGCATGCCTTCTGGTTGGACGGAGGCAACTCAATATAATGGTTCGCAGTTTATGGAGGTGACGCTGTGATTCGGTGTGGAGCATTCATCGTGCGGCCGCGATCAAGATCCAGATGATCTTGCAGTCAATATTGAAGTTGACAGAATTTGACGCGATTTATTCAGATCCGATGGCGCAGGTTAAATCCCGCCTTTTTAAGATTATCCAACGACCAATAGAAAAGATCAGCGATTCACCAATCGGAACTCGACAACGCATATGGCAGGCGGTGATTCCGTGTAGCGCGGGCACATGGGAACGCTCCAAAAGATTCCATTTTGAATGTTCTTATTGATCGAACTTCAAACTGATATAACTTCTTCATCCGAGCTCCAAATCGGTCCGTTCAAGTTGTAGTTTCTATATTTTTGGATGCTCTATTTAGTGGATGGTGTTAGGAGTCGAAAAAATGAAGAGAAAAATTGAAAAGAGCGTTTTGAAGGCAGATAGAAGGTTTTATAGGGTTTTGTGCCTTGTGGGAGTGATCAATCACCAACTACCTCTTCTTTGTGCATCAATGGAGTGTTAAATCCCTTTGAGAGGTCAGTAGAGCTTTTATTTTTATATTCATGGTGATTATGGATTGTGTGGAAGAGATTGGAAGTCTGTGAATGAGGTGTGCTCTGTGAATCGATCTCTATTATCATTGAATGCTATTGAAGAGTTCCTGAGAGTAGTGTGAAGCTTCAAAGAGATTGTTGGCCATTCGAAAGCATTGTTTGTGAGATTTTTCAATTCTCTATCTATTTATGCTTTCAATATATTGTATGCAAGCATAGGTGAAAATTATTGAATACCTAGCTAATAGGGGAAAAATTGTAAGGCAATTCTGTAAGCCTAAAAATTGTTATTTGCTTTACGTGGGTGCGAGTTAAGCGTGGTGTGTGCAGTGGGTGCTGAACACTGGCTGTTGTAGCCTGAATCTTGGCGTTGTTGCGCCCTCTCAGTTTTATACTGGGAAAACCTAGGGTTAGTATCATTGTCTTGTAAAAGACTAAAAATTGAGTGTTGAGTAAATACGGAGCCCGTTGGGCATTACTTCGTGGACTAGCCATCACACACTGTGTTGGTGAACTACTTAATATCCTTGTATTGATTGTTTTATTTTTCTGGTATATTTTGGAGTGCATGGAATGGCTTGCAGGGTAGGTGTGCAAATCTGGTAGACCTGGCCACTAAGTGGTAGCGAGGTAGATTTGCATGCGCTTGTGTGTATGTGAAAAGTTAGGTCTCCATCAGCTCTAGGCAGCAGTGAAATAATTAGACAGAATTTTCAAACACTAATTCACCCCCCCCCCTCTCAGTGTCATATCAAGTTCATCACAGTGTATAGGAGTCACACTACTCCTTGCTTGATGGACTGCTTGACTACAAGGGGCGCCTGGTGGTACCTACTAACTCATCACTTTGTAATGCCCTCCTGTGCGAATATCACTCGTCGCCTCTTGGTGGTCATGCAGGAGTCACCCACACTCATGCTAGACTCCCTGCCAATGTCCATTGGAAAGGTTTACGAGCAAGCGTCAAATGATACGTGAGGGATTGCCTCATTTGCCAGCAAGTCAAGCCCTTACCACCTCTCCAACAAATTTGCTACAACCCCCTGCCAATACCTTCCCAGGTGTGGGAAGATGTTTCGATGGACTTTATAACAGCATTGCCTACATCGAGCAATAAGTCGGCTATTTTGGTAGTAGTCGACAGACTCACCAAATATGCTCATTTTTGCCCATTAGCAAGTGGTTACACCAGTCCGAAGATAGTAGAGGTGTTTGTTCACAACATCGTGTGATTACATGGATTTCCTCAATTGATCGTTAGTAATCAAGATTCATTATTCATAAGCCGAGTTTGGCAAGAAATGTTTTGACTTCAAGGCACAACCCTTGTGATGAGCAGTTCGTATCATCCGCAAAGTGACGGACAAACTGAAGTTCTCAACCACTGCCTGGAAATGTATTTGCTGAGCTTCGTCTGCGATTTTCCTCAACTGTGGGAATGTTTCCTTCCCTGGGCTGAATTCTAGTATAATACATCTTACCATACTGAGTCGAAATGTCGCCCTTCCAAGCACTATATGAATGCCCTCCTCCTACCATACCCAGATACATCCTCGGTTCATCATCAATGAAGGCAGCGGGCCATGAGCTTATGAGCAGTGATGAAATTTCACGCCTCTTGAAACTCAAACAATATAGGGCACAGAATCGTATGAAGTCACAGGCAGACATGAAACGTAATGATCGAAACTACTCTACCGATGATTGGGTCTATGTTAAACTATAACCATATCGTCAACATACTGTCACTCTTTGCAATCACCCAAAACTCGGTCGCCGATTCTTCAGTCCATTCCATGTACTTGCACGAATTGGCTCAGTGGCCTATAAGCTCGAGTTAGCCCCCCTCGGCCAATATCCACCTTGTATTTCATATATCCTAACTAACATGGTACTTTGGGGACTCTCCACCAGCAACAGTTCCAGTCTCGATTCCGTTAGATGACTCTGCTACAGTGCCCCTACCAATGGTCATTCTACGTTATTGATAGGTTCGACGCCAACATGGTTGGTCCAAACAGGCTCTGATTCAATGAGAAGGATTACCGCCTGAAGATGCATCTTGGATCAATGTGTCCGTCCTTCATCACCGATATCTGCAATTGAACCTTGAGGACAAGGTTCTTTCGGAAGGGAATGGTGATTAAATGATCATGGTTGATGATGTGGCTAAGAAAACTGAGGCAAAGGAGACTGGTCGTGGTCATTGTGTGCAGAAAAGGTCATCACTGTTGAAGGATTACGTGGTAGCTAAGAGGAAGGATTGCAGAACAACTGCCCATTACATATAAAAGTAGTAGAGGTTGTTATCGTGTCAGTAGGTGGTTATACAGTTCTTGTTTTCAATGATTGTCATACGAAATGCATGTAAGAGCCATTATATAAGGCTGAAGAGAACTCAATAGAATTCATAAGAAATTACTCCCCTCTTTCTTCGTTCTGAATCTGGAGGATCTCCTTCCTCACGTAGCATAATACAACACTCCTTCCAAGGAGTCTCTATATTCATCCTCTTGTGGTAAAAACAACTTGACAATGGACATGAGTTCCTCCTATAAAAGAATAATCCCCAAACTCAGGATGAGGATAGGTCACTGACCATCAAGCTAAACAGTGAGTGAAGTCTGGTGGTCTACCCCGTTACAGAACCCACAGAGAAGAGATGAAGTAAACCATGCTTGCCTCATTTGAGGGCATTCTAGCAATGTGTGTTCAAGTTTCTAATTTTCTTGTCCACAAATAGACAAAAATGAAAGAAAAAAAAAAGTTATCCATAGGGTGTTGACTAGGAATGCACTCCTATTAACTATTCAAGGCCTTGATAGCACATGGTAGGGGTATCAATATGTGAACCACGCCAGTTGATCCGACTAGGACCGACCAGTTAAAACCAACACTAGACCAGACAGATTAGTAAATGATCTGATCTTGGGCCCATCCCAGTTAACGTCCTATTGGTCATGGTCTTATATGGTAGATCGTTGGGTGCCCTACCACAACTAATTAAAATCAATACAAGTAATGCATTGATAACTGTGTGGATCTTATATAATACAAGACACCAAACCCAACAATTGTTTCAATGTGGTTTCCATACGGAATTCAACTGAATCTCATAGAACATTCAGGAAATCTTCCTCATTATTTTAACTTATAAGATACTAATTTATTGTCTTCAACAGTTTCACATTGTATTCGATCGGTTACTACTATTATGATTGACTACACTTCGGTTGTCAAGTGGTAATAATTACCAAGATTGGGCGGCTCCAAATCTCTAGCATATTAGTTACAGAGGAGAGGTTGGAGGTTTTGGAGGGAGATCAGAGATGGTAACAAGTGCAGATTCCAAGTTGACAGACCTACAAAATGGGATTGATAATTTTTGTATTCGAACTGCTGTAACATCAGATCTGCTGAAATGGTTTTGTGAAATGTATTCTACCATTTGAAATGGTTTTTTTTTTTTTTTCAGTGTTTTTTCTCCTAATCCTTTATTTCCCTTCCTTTCATATGCATCAGATGGCAGCATCGCAAGTGGGTGCAACACATCTGCTACGCCAATGGGTGCAACAAACGAGCAAAATCCAGTGGTCATGGTACGATATTTAGTACAGTACAGAAGACAAAATGGTGATACCAATATCGTACCAATTACAATTCCAATTTTCCATGCCGTTATTGTACCGACTCAATAAGGTTTCAGTATAATTTTTAGGATAAATTACACCATGGGTACCTAACGTTTCAAGAAACTTTACCAAAGGTACCTAACATTTCAAAAAGGGTAAATTACACCAAAGGTACCTGACATTTTGAGAAATTATACCAAAGGTACCACACGTTTCAAAAATCATACAAGAGGTACTTGACGTTTTGAGAAATTATACTAGAAGTACCTAACGTTTCAAAAATATTACATTTTTGGGACCTTCTATTTTTGTACTTCCAAATTTACCCCTGTTTAGCATAACTTTCTTGGTCCGTTTTGGTTCACGCTCTCACCATCCCATTGCTGCAACGACTCATCACTCGGATTCCCATGTGCTCATTGCTGTCTCAATTGCCCACCCCCTTTCCTGCCCCTGTCATCTCCCTTGAACCTTCCTCACTAGCAGTTGCTCATCACCAAGTCACAGATCTCAACTATGGTACACACCTCCGGTGAAAACTCCGCACCCCAACTTGCTGTTTTTCCAACGGATGTACCGATGATCATGCACCAAATAAAGGTAGAACAAGAAACGATCAATCCCTGAAAATTTGAGGTTGATCTAATGATTACCTTGGAGGATGCCAACGTTAGATAGGGTTAAGGTTGGAAATATAAGAACAGGTACCTCTGGTATGATTTTTGAAATGTGAGGTACCTCTGATATAATTTCTCAAAACGTCGGGTACCTCTGGTGTAAATTACCCTTTCAAAAATTATGTTTGGGATACCTAAATCAAATTAAGTCTACCCAAATTGGATAAAATTTCAATTTTACCCCATCCTCTCTCTCTCCTCTCTTCCCTTACCTTCCCTTCCACTCCCCTCCCTCTCATAACCTCTCTACCTCCGGCAAACCCCACTTCCCTTTCTCTGATAACCCCTCCACCGCCAGCTGCTCCCTCTCCCTTCCTCCACCTCCCTTGCCACTCCCCTCTTTCCCGTATCCCTCTACTTTCTGGCACCCCCTCTCCCGTTTCCTGCAATATTTTTGAAATCGTGACAGAATTGATCTTGGTTCCTCCAAGCTAGACGGAACAGAAATGGAACGGTCAACGTTGTAAACACAACCTCAGCATCGTCGCAACAAGTATTCACCAACCGAGAAAGCCACTTGGTGCTTTTAAAAGAGTTTCTGCTTAAACCTCTTGATAATTTTGAGAGTACATATTACTATCTTCGTCATTACAAGATCCAGACCATTACGTTCCACCTTTATCCACATCATTGCTAGCAGGACCCTGAAATTGGGAACCATTTTTATCAAAAAAAAAAAAAAATTGGGAACCATTTAGTCCCCTAAAAAAAGGGAAAGAACGATGACGATTTAAATCCAAGCATTGAGGAAGAAACCCCCCAAAATCCCCACACTTGAGGTCCCTGAATCGGAGGCCGATGACTTCATCATTAAAATCAAGCTACAACTAAAGGAGATCTGCTATTATCGTTGAGTATTTCTCCAGCAAACGTATTATACATCGACACCGAAGGCTTACACTGATATCTCGCCTTGGATCTCATGAAATTAGCCTGGTAGCTCCTCACAGCAGTGGGGGAATCAACTTCAGGCTTCTAATTGGAGAAGAACCATGATTTTGCACAGCACTCACAAAACATCCAGCAATCTCCTATTTTCGACGGATGCAGCGAGGTTTTGAGTGAGGTAACCGAAATAGGTGATTGTGATTTTGATCGCCATAACTGCAATCGTGAGTAAACTAAAAAAGATTAAGAACAGAGTGGTTTTGAAGATTGAAGATCTAGTCAGCCTGAACCACGGACCTAAAGCAAAGCCATTCCAACTGAATAAATCAGTGAATCAGAGACGGAAGGGTTGAAGAAGGATTTGAAACCCAACTAGCTAATTAGAAGATCAGGAAATAATGATCAACACCAAGAAAAAACAATTTTCAAGGGAAATAATGATCAGGATGACTTCTTCCAAAATTAATCAATATGTTCATCAATGACAAGGGATTCACAGATGGGTTTGCCGTTACAGATCAAAACAGGGAAGTTCTTACGAATAGGGTCCATCTTCTAAAGTAGAGAACTCTATCTTCTAGGTTCTCTAACTTGTGCTCATACTTGATTCCTTTTACGAAAACGGAAAGCTCTGAAGTTGCTCTAGTGGCAGAGGATTGGAGGTTGAGTCAGATTTAGTACGATCGAGAAACCACCAAGACCATAGCAGAGGAGGTTTGCAATCTCAGTGTGACTACATCTTCCCTGATCGCTTGCATTGCCTGCCCGACTCTCTATGCGTATCTCAAGGTATCTAAATAACTTTCCAGAATGTTGTAGGATAAAGGGGGTTGGCGCGAGAGGTAGGGGAAGGGAGGAGGGGGTGGCCGAAAGTGGAGGGGTACGGGAGAGAGGGGACTGGCAAGGGAGGTGGGGGAAGGGAGCGTCTGAATCGTCTCATATGCGTACGGGCATAGGAGACGCGGCGTCGACCGCAGGATGGCCGCCAAGTGGAAAGACAGCCATCCTGTGGTCGATTTGTAAAAATGTGTAGATAATGTGATAGGATCGCAAAGTATGGGAAAAAAACTATTTTTGAAAATCGGACCTGCGCAGACTGAAATGCAGGTCAGATTTCAGGCTCCAGTTCCTTCTGCGTCCGAAGTATTTTGAGTTTTCCTTTTTCTTTCAGAGTTTGAGAGAGGAGGGAGGAGAGAGAGGCGGAACCTATCTTCACGAAGCAGACGAGAGAGAGAGAAGAAGGAGGAGAAGACCGACGCAGAGGAGATGAGTTCAGAGTTTGAGAGAGGAGGGAGGAGAGAAGGAACCTCTGTCTAACATCTTCACGAAGCAGACGAGAGAGAAGGAGGAGAAGACCGACGCAGAAGGAGGATAGTAGAGGAGCGCGGCGTGCCTCGGTTTTCAGAGCCTGAGAGAGGAGAGAAGAAGGAGGAGAAGACGAGAGAGAGAGAGGAGAGGGAAAAAGAAGGGAAAAGTTCTCTGTAAGTATTGAACCGCGACGCCTGTGCTCCCCTTCTCTTCCCCTTCTCTGTAAGTTCTCTTACAGTTTTGAATAATGGGTTTTAGGCTATTGAGTAAGAGGGATTAGGTTGAGCGGTTTTTCGGTTCAATACTGTTTGGGAATTTACTGATCCAATAGAAGAATTGATGCTCCATTTTGGTGCAATTGCATGTAAATTGATGTTTTCGACTGTTACTTACAGGAACTGATCTGTGTGATGGTTTATCAACTTGTTGTTCATATCCATCCATCTTAGGAATAAGTTGCCTTGCATGTAAATTGATGTTTTCGACTTGTTGTTCATATCCATCCTTCTCTGTAAGTTCTCTTACAGTTTTGAATAATGGGTTTTAGGCTATTGAGTAAGAGGGATTAGGCTAATGGGTTTTTCGGTTCAATACTATTTGGGAATTCTTCAGTTTCATAAGAAAACTTACTACAGATATAAAGATGTAGAAAAAGTAACTTTTCACTGGTAATTTATTGATCCAACAGAAGAATTGATGCTCCATTTTGGTGCAATAGGCCTAATTCGTTTGTTTCGAATTAGGCCTATTGGATCAATCAATTTGGTCAAATTCCTTCTTTCATACTACGTAGTTTTAGTAATAATTATCCAGCTTCTATTCTTGTCAATGTGAACAATGCCGGCTGTTAAAATAATGGCAGCGAGATTCATGTGAAGGGGTGTGGTAAGACACCGAGATAGAAAGCATGGGATCTCACACCTTACGGATGAGTTGTAATTCATCCGTAACATAAATTATATGATCATTTCCATGAATTGTAATTCAAATGAACAGATTATCCCTTTGTGATTTTATGTTTCCTCATATAAATATACAGATTGTGCACTGAACTATGTTCTTACAAAGTAAAGATGCTTGACTCCATGACAATTAAAATTTTTGTTGGGTGCTTCTAAATTTTGTTTCATGATGATATGCAAGTTTGAAGTATGAATCAAGACTTGATTGTATTTGGAGTGCAAAAATGATGAGCAGTCTGAGCGTTAGGTTAGATGTGGTTATGAAAATTGTCTAGAATGAGATGTGGGTTTGTCAAGTGTTGATACTGGACAAAGCTGAGATGGTAGTGAATTTTGTTTCATGATGATTGATAGTATTTGGAGTGGAAAAATGATGAGCAGTCTGAGCGTCCAGATAGATGTAGTTATGAAAATTGTCTAGAATGGGATGTGGGTCCAGTAAGAAGTCGTTTGTGAAACTTGTGAAAGCTAACTGATTTTTTTTTTTTTTTTTTTTTTTTTTTGTGATTTGACAGTTTGAGATACTATCATCATAATCAATCTGATTATAAAGCTTTGAGTCTGAATTATTGGTTTATTGAATACTATAAAAGAAATGGGAGATCACAACATTGAGGAAGATGTTGGGGATATGCCTGTTATTGGAATGAAGTTTACGTCTGAGGAAGAAGCATATAATTTTTATAATGCATATGGGAGAAGTATGGGTTTCGGTATTAGAAGAGATACTTGTAATTGGAGAAGGGAACCTGATAAGAGTAAGAAACTCTTAACATCTAGAATGTTTGCCTGCAACAAAGCTGGATATAGGACAGCTGATAAACGGGATATTCATACCGTTTTGCCTCGGGAAGAGACAAGGACTGGATGTCCTGCAAGAATGGGGATTCATTATTTATATAATGAAGAACAATATGAATGTTATAATTTTATTGAAGATCACAATCATCTTCTCCACCTACCGGCTACTATGCATTATATGCGTTCACAACGGAAGGTGTCAAGTGTACAAGCCTCTCAGATAGATTTGGCGGATGATTCAAGAATCCGACCTAAGGCTTCCTATGACTATATGGCTATGCAAGCAGGTGGGACAACTAACCTTGGACACACCCGGGTAGATGTCATAAATTATCTTCGGACAAAGTGTCAGCATGATTTACAGTACGGTGAAGCGGCTAGTGTGTTGAGGTACTTTGATGATAAAATTTCTAAGAACCCTTCATTTACTTATTATACACAGCTAGACTCTGAGGACAAGATTACAAATATTTTTTGGGCTGATCATAGGATGAGGATAGATTATGCAGTCTTTGGTGATGTAGTGACATTTGATGCTACATTTGGGACTAACAAAGAAAATAGGCCATTTGGCGTATTTTCAGGATTCAATCATCATAGAGGAGGTATAATCTTTGGGGCTGCATTAATATATGATGAGACAGCCGAATCATTCAAATGGTTGTTTGAGAAGTTCATTCTAGCACATGATCAAAAAATGCCTATAACAATTTTTACTGATCAAGATGTTGCAATGGCGAAGGCAATACCACAAGTTCTAACAGCTACATGGCATGGGTTGTGTTCATGGCATCTTATGCAAAATGGCATTAAACATTTAGGCAACCTAATGAAAGATGGATCTACCTTTTTGACAGAATTCAACAAATGTATGTTTGAGATTGAGGAGGAAGAGGAATTTGAAAAAAACATGGGAGCAGATGATAACAAAGTATGATATTAGCGAAAATTCATGGTTACATCGTACTTATATTGTGAAAGAGAAATGGGCCAAGTGTTTCATGAAGAAGACTCTCACCCTAGGTATAAGGAGTACACAACTCAGTGAGAGTATTAATAGGGATTTGAAAGACTACTTGAGCCCTCATTTGGATGTGGTACAGTTTTTTAAGCATTTTGAGAGGGTGCTTGAGCATAAACGAGAAAATGAGTTAAAAGCTGAGTTTGATGCTAGAAATAGATTTGTGAGGAATATGTATCCAAGATCCTCCATCATGAATCATGCTGTATAAATTTATACTCCAACAATATTTACAGCATTCCATGAGGAATATGTGGAAATTAATGCATGCTACGTGAAAGATAAATGTTTGAGTCCTGATGTACATGTGTATGTAGTTGGCGTCCGGGGTAAACAAGTTGAGTATAAAGTTGTCTATGTACCATCTGAGGCTTCGATAGACTGTAGTTGCAGGAAGTTTTACACATTTGGCATTCTATGTTGTCATGCATTGAAAATTTTAGATCATGTGGAAGATACAGAATTTAAACCTGAGTCCTATATTTTTAGGAGATGGACGAAGACAGAAAGACACATTACAGTGCAAGACTACCAGGGAAACGAAATTGAAGATGACCTTAATTTGGAATGCACACAACGTTACACAATTCTGTGTCCTAAACTGGTGAAATTAGCATCACTAGCTAGTAATTCAGCAAAGGGGTATTCAATGATTACCAAGGCAACTAATGAGTTGTACATACAACTTCAAGATCTAGGAATTGAAGATCCTGTGGACATGGAATGGTGTGATGTACTTCTGGATTCGGATTTTTGCTAATTAGTTTATTGGTTGTGCAAGTACAATTTTGATCCAAACAAAGGACAAGAATAGCAGCCAAGGTGGAAAAGCACAAGAAAAAGTTACTAGATGTATAATTCAGGATGCACAATTTTGTTTCTCTATGTTTAATCAGGATTTGTGAATGTATTTCCAGATGGGGATGAATGTTTAATTCAGGTTTAATTCAGGAAGTGTTAGAAGTTTCTCTATGTTTATTTCAGGTTTTTTGAATGTACAGAGCATTAATGTGTATATATCACAGAAACAGTAGATTGACTCCCATTCTTCTCTTCCATTCATTACTTCTATTTTCAATTATTGATTTACATTCTTCATTCTTAAGTTCTTCAATAGGTACTAGGACAAATGAAGACGAAGAGAGTGAAAGAGAGAGAGGAAATATCTTCATTCCCGTGCTTGAGAGAATCCCACGTAATATCTTCCTTAGCACTGTAGCTCCAGTTTATGACTTTTACTTGACAGCAAATGAAGACGAAGAGAGTGAAAGAGAGAGAGAGGAAAGATCACAAAGTTACAATTCCTTAGCACTATAGCTCCAGCTTTCTTGATCTCTTCCTTGTTTGGTACACTCCCAATTCGTATTTTCACTGTTACAATTGATCCACGAAAAGATCACAAAGTGAAATTATGTGGCCAGAGCAAGCAACAGAAAAATAGTTTGGGTAAGCTGATGCACAAGAAGGAATGATCCAATTTTTTATTTTTTTAAAATATTATTTACATCACATTTTCCGAATGAGGCATTGCACATTTGCACCATTACAAATTTACAAGATGATCCATCTTCATTGCATGAGCATAAACCATTGGCAATGGATTCATCAACCAAATATAATCTCAAAATGGAGGTGGAATGGCCAATTCATATCAGATGGATTGATCGGATCAATTGAAAGGAACTTTGAATCAAGGTAATTAAATCAGAGTTTCTAGCTAGTTGAAAGGGAATTTGATATTGACCAATCCAACCAATCTGATTCAATTTCCTCAAACCATGGATGAGGTAAAGAAAATCTAACATTAGTCTCTAGCTAGTTGGGATTCTCTCTTCCACAGAATAAAGGTTCATAAAATTATTAAATACAAGCTACAAGTTACAATCAACTAATAAGTTCTTTCTTCAGGATTCTTCAGTTCTAGCTTCTCGACAGCTTCGAGGAGCTCTTCATACACCTTAGAATTTTGTGCATTAGCTCTGATAGCTCCTCTTAAGTAACCTCTCAGATAAGTCGGTGACGTACTTGTACCACTTGCTGTATTTAGTGTTGCCGTCTGCGAGCTTTCTTCTCTCTGCTGGGAGCTTTCCCCTAACTCAGCAATTGCATGTGTGGTGCTACCACCTTGCTCAGTTACCGATGTGTCTAACCATTCGAACAAGCCGCATCCAGGATTATCCACCTGCACGAAGACAATTTTACAAAAAGCTGTCATTGAAAATGACAATTATACATGACAACTATCATTAAAAATGATAATTAAAAACAGAGTAAATTAACACCGACTCCTGTGGAACGTGGGCAACACCGAAATTATCGTCCATTGTTTATTGTTGTTTTTTCTGTTCTTACTTTGCATTGCCCTGCTCCACATGAACATTGATTCAATTGATCCACCCACATAACAAACCGCTGACACCTTGGGCAACGAAAGTATTTCCTTCCAAAAAATTTCCCGTTACTAGTTGTACGAGTCAAACATGTTACACCACAAGACTCACATTTGGCATCCATATTGATAGAATAACCTGAAATGAGAGCCAAAGTCTCATGTACCCAAAAGTCACTATCATAGTGTGTATCTCATATTCTACAAGACTTCTAACACAAGATACCAATTTAAATGCATAATCCCGTCAACTTATTCCTAAGATGGATAGATATGAACAACAAGTTGATAAACCATCACACAGATCAGTTCCTGTAAGTAACAGTCGAAAACATCAATTTACATGCAAGTCAACTTATTCCTAAGATGGATAGATATGAACAACAAGTTGATAAACCATCACACAGATCAGTTCCTGTAAGTAACAGTCGAAAACATCAATTTACATGCAATTGCACCAAAATGGAGCATCAATTCTTCTGTTGGATCAGTAAATTCCCAAACAGTATTGAACCGAAAAACCCTTCAGCCTAATCCCTCTTACTCAATAGCCTAAAACCCATTATTCAAAACTGTAAGAGAACTTACAGAGAAGGGGAAGAGAAGGGGAGCACAGGCGTCGCGGTTCAATACTTACAGAGAACTTTTCCCTTCTATTTCCCTCTCCTCTCTCTCTCTCGTCTTCTCCTCCTTCTTCTCTCCTCTCTCAGGCTCTGAAAACCGACGCACGCCGCACTCCTCTATTATCCTCCTTCTGCGTCGGTCTTCTCCTCCTTCTCTCTCGTCTGCTTCGTGAAGATGTTAGACAGAGGTTCCTTCTCTCCTCCCTCCTCTCTCAAACTCTGAACTCATCTCCTCTGCGTCGGTCTTCTCCTCCTTCTTCTCTCTCTCTCGTCTGCTTCGTGAAGATAGGTTCCGCCTCTCTCTCCTCCCTCCTCTCTCAAACTCTGAAAGAAAAAGGAAAACTCAAAAGACTTCGGACGCGGAAGGAACTGGAGCCTGAAATCGGACCTGCATTTCAGTCTGCGCAGGTCCGATTTTCAAAAACAGTTTTTTTCCCATACTTTGCGATCCTATCACATTATCTACACATTTTTACAAATCGACCGCAGGATGGCTGTCTTTCCACTTGGCGGCCATCCTGCGGTCGACGCCGCGTCTCCTATGCCCGTACGCAACATTTTGAGAAATTATACCAAAGGTACCACACGTTTCACAAATCATACAAGAGGTATTTGACGTTTTGAGAAATTATATTAGAAGTACCTAACGTTTCAAAAATATTACATTTTTGGGACCTTCTATTTTTGGACTTCCAAATTTACCCCTGTTTAGCATAACTTTCTTGGTCCGCTTTGGTTCACGCTCTCACCATCCCGTTGCTGCAACGACTCATCACTCGGATTCCCATCTGCTCATTGCTGTCTCAATTGCCCACCCCCTTTCCTGCCCCTATCATCTCCCTTGAACCTTCCTCACTGGCAGTTGCTCATCACCAAGTCACAGATCTCAACTATGGTACACACCTCCGGTGAAAACTCCGCACCCCAACTTGCTGCTTTTCCAATGGATGTACCGATGATCAGGCACCAAATAAAGGTAGAACAAGAAACGATCAATCCCTGAAAATTTGAGGTTGATCTAATGATTACCTTGGAGGATGCCAACGTTAGATAGGGTTAAGGTTGGAAATATAAGAACAGGTACCTCTGGTATGATTTTTGAAATGTGAGGTACCTCTTGTATAATTTCTCAAAACATCGGGTACCTCTGGTGTAAATTACCCTTTCAAAAATTATGTTTGGGATACCTAAATCAAATTAAGTCTACCCAAATTGGATAAAATTTTAATTTTACCCCATCCTCTCTCTCTCCTCTCTTCCCTTACCTTCCCTTCCACTCCCCTCCCTCTCATAACCTCTCTACCTCCGGCAAACCCCACTTCCCTTTCTCTGATAACCCCTCCACCGCCAGCTGCTCCCTCTCCCTTCCCCCACCTCCCTTGCCACTCCCCTCTTTCCCGTATCCCTCTACTTTCTGGCACCCCCTCTCCCGTATCCTGCAACATTTTTGAAATCGTGACAGAATTGATCTTGGTTCCTCCAAGCTAGACGGAACAGAAATGGAACGGTCAACGTTGTAAACACAACCTCAGCATCGTCGCAACAAGTATTCACCAACCGAGAAAGCCACTTGGTGCTTTTAAAAGAGTTTCTGCTTAAACCTCTTGATAATTTTGAGAGTACATATTACTATCTTCGTCATTACAAGATCCAGACCATTACGTTCCACCTTTATCCACATCATTGCTAGCAGGACCCTGAAATTGGGAACCATTTTTATCAAAAAAAAAAAAAAATTGGGAACCATTTAGTCCCCTAAAAAAAGGGAAAGAACGATGACGATTTAAATCTAAGCATTGAGGAAGAAACCCCCCAAAATCCCCACACTTGAGGTCCCCGAATCAGAGGCCGATGACTTCATCATTAAAATCAAGCCACAACTAAAGGATATCTGCTATTATCGTTGAGTATTTCTCCAACAAACGATTATACATCGACACCGAAGGCTTACACTGATATCTCGCCTTGGATCTCATGAAATTAGCCTGGTAGCTCCTCACAGTAGTGGGGGAATCAACTTCAGGCTTCTAATTGGAGAAGAACCATGATTTTGCACAGCACTCACAGAACATCCAGCAATCTCCTATTTCCGACGGATGCAGCGAGGTTTTGAGTGAGGTAACCAAAATAGGTGATTGTGATTTTGATCGCCATAACTGCAATCGTGAGTAAACTAAAAAAGATTAAGAACAGAGTGGTTTTGAAGATTGAAGATCTAATCAGCCTGAACCACGGACCTAAAGCAAAGCCATTCCAACTGAATAAATCAGTGAATCAGAGACGGAAGGGTTGAAGAAGGATTTGAAAGCCAACTAGCTAATTAGAAGATCGGGAAATAATGATCAACACCAAGAAAAAACTATTTTCAAGGGAAATAATGATCAGGATGACTTCTTCCAAAATTAATCAATGTGTTCATCGATGACAAGGGATTCACAGATGGGTTTGCCGTTACAGATCAAAACAGGGATGTTCTTACGAATAGGGTCCATCTTCTGAAGTAGAGAACTCTATCTTCTAGGTTCTCTAACTTGTGCTCATACTTGATTCCTTTTACGAAGACGGAAAGCTCTGAAGTTGCTCTAGTGGCTGAGGATTGGTCAGATTTAGTACGATCGAGAAACCGCCAAGACCATAGCAGAGGAGGTTTGCAATCTCAGTGTGACTACATCTTCCCTGATCGCTTGCATTGCCTGCCCGACCCTCTATGCGTATCTCAAGGTATCTAAATAATTTTCCAGAATGTTGTAGGATAAAGGAGGTTGGCGCGAGAGGTAGGGGAAGGGAGGAGGGGGTGGCCGAAAGTGGAGGGGTACGGGAGAGAGGGGACTCGCAAGGGAGGTGGGGGAAGGGAGGGGGGCCACCGAGGGTGCAGAGTTTATGAGAGGGAGGGAAGCGGAAGGGAAGGGAAAGAGAGGGAAAGAGGATGGGGTAAAAATAGAATTTTATTTAGTCTAGTAAACTTTTTTCGATTGAGATACCCAAACATAATTTTCGAAACGTTAGATACCTTGGTGAAGTTACCCATGGAGTAATTTACCCTAATTTTTATTTAGTATCGTTTAAGTTTCTTGTACCCATGGAGTAATTTACCCTAATTTTTATTTAGTATCGTTTACGGTTTTATTCGATATATATATATATATATATATATATATATATATATATATATATATATATATGCAATCTCAATATGCGATAAGTATCGATCGGTTCAATCCATAATACCAATACAACATATCAGCTTTGGTTTCTTTTTTCCATACTCTTACCGTACCAAATTCATACAGTTTCGGTACACATCACAAAAATTATAAAATATAAACCCACTATAAACACATTTACCATTACGGTTTTGTACGATCGCAAGGGGATTGAAGGCAAGGGAAGTGAAATTTTGTAAACTTCAAATGAAAATTTTTGTAATGATTTCATTCCAACTAAAACATACCCTACTACTCTTCCCAAACCAACCCCCAGCCCACCTCCCCATGTTATTTTTTCGATTTTCGAAGTCATTACGTTTTGCAAATTCCATAAAACTAGAGAGAACATAAAGCTAGAGTTGAAAAATAAATAAATAACAGAGTAGACCTTCATAAAGTGCAAGCTTTAGATCCCGACTCCGGACAAAATCTGTACAATGTTATCAACGTTTCACATTAAATCCAGGTAGAAAATCTAACCTCTGCCCACACATCACAAGTACTCAACGTTAACAAGCTTATGCTTTTACCAAAAAAAAAAAAAAAAAAAAACAATCTTATGCTCAGGACTCTTATCTGTGACCTAAAAAGGAAAAAATAAATTCACATTAATCAAAGAACCACATCTATTACTGAGTACCATCCAATGCCAAAAAAGTTTTTGACATAATTTTCTGGATCGCCAGTAAAATTATACAACATACTCACTAGCTTACAAATAAATGCTGGCTTGCTCCGTTGGTGTCGCCCCCTTGACAAGGATACAATCTATCTACATCTTTTAGCATTATAATCCCAGCCAAAGGGATCCATCCAACTGATCTTTTAGCATAATATACCCCAGCCAAAGGAATACATCCATCTGAGTCAACTACGACACTCAGACCACATCTGGCCTCAATCTTTGACGAGACGAGTGTAACCACTTCAAAATTGCATCAACTCCTACCTCTTTGCTTTTACAAGCATCCAAAATTTAGTTTCCTCACCAATGGGAGAAGCATCTATGAAATCACAGTGATTCTGGGCTCGTAGAAGGTCTTATTTTAGCAGGCATTCTCATAGATGCCTGAAGACCGGTCAACCCATGCTTTGAGGAAGTCCTTGGAGTGATGGACATTTTGTTCATTGAGTACTCAAATTCATCGAGATCAATGTCATGCTCATCAGAGCTCCTAGCACGGGCATCCTCTGAGAGGACATCATTATCATCTTCTTCTTCGCTGCTTGCTTCATCATCGTAAGTTGTTCTAACCATTGACCAATAGACAAAATTTGGACGAATAAACCTTCAAAAAAAAAAGGGGACAATCTCAAGTAAGATATGAAACCCTGAAGTCAAACCATTAAAAAAATCCTAAATATCTGTTGCAAAGCAAGATTCAAGTATTTGGCCCTTGATGGTGGTGAAAAATCATCCTAGGGAACTCTTTTTTCACCTATGATATGGTCGTTCTCTGGATGATCTCTGTGAAGCAGGATTAGGTGAGAAATATAGGGCTTGCAAAATTTACCTGTCACAATTCTTCAATAAACATGGGTCAAAAGGGAAGAACATGTCCAATCTTTCCCTTCCTCCAAAAGCCTTGGATGAATCTGATTCCAGCAAGTCACTGGAAAAAAAGTTTTCTGACACAGTGAACAGACGAGCTGCTTTTGCCTGTCTGAGGAATTCCTTCACTATGGAGGGCAAGCACACCTGTTCCAATAGAAATTAGGTTTAGTGAGTCAAGACTGGTACAAATATGGAAGGATTTTTATCCAATGAGGAAGACGGAGGCTCCATGACCTTCCTCTTTATTTAAGATGTTAAATACATGAGGAATACTTGTATTTGGTAAATATTCCAGAACAATATAGTGATGATTCAAAAATGGAATGTGTAAGCATAAATAACCAAGTAAACAACTGGGCCACTCTTCATCTGTGCTTTTGGGGTGCAAATTGGACGTTGCTCACAAAGCTATTTGCGTCATCAAAATATTGACCAATAGGAGAATCCTGTAGACAGGGATGTTACTTCTTTACAGTTGTTATTTGACTAATTAATACCCATAGTCTGACTCCACTAGTCAAACTTGATTACACAGGTTCATTGAACTAAGTCAGACCCAATAACAGCATATGAGAAAATAAATCAAACTTAAACCTGATTTTAGACAGTTCATCAGTTAAACCAGCTTGATCAAATCAAACCATTGTATATCATAGTTGTCAAGGCGTCGCCTAGGCATCGATTAGGAGCCCTGGAGGCCTTGTGACGCCTTGGAAAATCGGACGCCTTGATCGCCTAGGCACCCTGTCAGGCCTCCAACGCCTTGGTTCTCCTTGGCGCTTTGACAACTATGTTGTATATTTGTTACGCATTAAATATTTTTTCAATGCAAATGAGATCTATTATCAGAACAATAAATATACTGGAGTAAACAGACCAGATCAGAAGCTCAGGCAGGCCAGCAACAATGTGAAAAGACAGCTCTTAAAATGATAGATGTATTTTGATTCAAATCTTTCACCTTCAATGGATCCAGTGGGTGATGCAAGATTTGTTCTAAAGGCATTTGGAAAAGCTGTGATTTGAGAGGAGGGACATCAACCATCGAGCTCATTCTGAAGCAAAGCACATACATGACAACCTGCACAAAATTAAAAATATGAAATATGAAAAGAAAAATATATGAATACAAGACCTGATATTGCAAGTTTTCTATCCATTATTATTTGCCTACAAAAAAGTAAAATGGGTGGAATATAGTACAGTAGTAAAAAAAAGGTGTCCCAGTGCACAAGGCTCCCGCTACTACAGGGTCTGGGGAGGGGCAGAATGTACACAGCCTTACCCCCACACATGAAGGAGATTATTTGGGTGATGAACAATCTGAATTTCAACACTATAACCAAAAGAATACAAAAAACACATTGTGAGGAGCTTCCAAGCAGGACACATTTTCCAGCGGCTATAACCTATATCATTTCGGCAGCCAAAACCAATGGCTGCCCAATCTGAATTTCAACACGATGACCGAAAGAATACAAAAAACAGATTGTGAGAGCTTCCAAGCAGGACACATTTTCCGGCAGGCTATAACCTATATCATTTGGGCAGCCAAAACCAATGGCCATTGATCACACATCTACAACAAGAATGCTCCACTTTTTACCAAAAATAAAAAATCCAAGCAAAACTGTTCAATAGAAAATAAGAAAGAAAAAATTGAAATTTTTGACAACTAGGGGTAACAACTAATGAGGATTTCTAACCACCCCCATTTTTCCAACTAAATAATACATAGGCATGATTTCATGCATATGATGTATATATGTACTTTATACATCCAATAAAAATGCTACAAATGGCATCAATTTATAATATACAAAAAGGTTTGATACAATGCACTGGTTCCCTAGAGTAGACCCCCTGAAACCCGCCTTGATAACAATGCCACTGCCCCCTCTATTTTATTAGAAAAAAGAATCGTCTAATTAATAAAGTAATTCAAATCCAAAAACAGTTGGACTTAACCAAAATCCTCAAGTTAATCATGTACCTGGCACCCAGAATAAAATATCCTATGAGCTTGAGGACTAATTGACTTCACTTCACCACCGTGAATTTGTATATAATTATAACACCAACCAACGAGTCTGAAATTACAAGGAGAGCAACAAAGGTGCACAACAGTTCAGCAATAATTTCTTCACACATATTTATCATAAGTTTCTACAGGACAAAAATAAGAATGACAATGACCTTTTTAACATGTAGGCAATCAAAGAGGTTGACAAGAACTTTGCGCGGGCCAAATAACTACCAAGATAAGCAGCAGCACTCATCCTGTAAAGAAAAAAACCAAAGAAAATAAAACAGAATCAGAAACATGTTTTCAAAAGGGGGAGAGAGAGAGAGCAGAAACAACGGTATTCTAAGGTTTCCCAACCCCAAGTTTCCCAAAATAAGAATCCTGAGTATGATAAGGTACTGTAATGCAAGAATTTTAGAAAGCTACAAGTCACGGATTGAAATGATGAACCTGTGAGGCCTTGACCACACAGCCAGCGCACACCAGTTAGGCAGTTAGCCTGGATTATATATCACTTATAGACACTATGATACAAAAAAAAAATTAAAAAAAAGGCCTACTATGTTTTCATGTACCGCATACAACTGTCAAGGTTCAAAATCTTGAACATTGAGGTCATCTCCACCTTTGACCAAACCGAGATTTCCGAGATCTCGGCGAGACTGCACAAAAGCCGCGAAGGCTTAAAATGTGTTTTTCGAGCCTAAAATGACCATGTTAAGGCTTGATACTCCAGGTAAACTCTATTTTAGCATATATAAACAATTTTAAACCATAAAATTATAAAAATAATCACACTATGGCAAAATCATAGATTCATATACCATGTAAAGATAGTGTAGATCGGGCAAAAAAAATTGCGAAACCATGAGCTTGTAGATCATGCTCATGTCTCACATATAAAAATATCAACATCATATACCATGTGATGATAGTGTCTATGCAAAAGTTTAATTTTTGTAAAAATTCTGACCTTAAACAGTGAAACCGAAGATGAATGGACGATCTCAGCTCTCGTACCAAGGTCCCCCGACAATCTCGTGGAAAGATTGGTCAAAAACCCCAAGATAATGGAAGTTTTTGAAGCTAAGATGCAAAAAATAGGAGAGCAAAATGACCAACTATGATAGTCTCAATAGAAATTTTGACCAAGACTTCATATTTATAACAAAAATGGACCAGTCCTGGTCGAGACGGATTGAAACCAGTCGAAACTGGGTAAGGACTAGGTGACGAGGCGAGACCCAATCTCGTCTCAACCAAGTCGAGAACACCAAAAATTTCGAGATCTCGACAAGATTTTAAACCATGACAACTGTACATTCATAACAACTGGTCTTGTGTGGACAACCAAGATTCAGAGAGTTTGACAGAAACAAAAAAAAAATCTTGTTAAATGAACCATAGAAGGAAAATTTTTAAGTCCAATTGATAGGTACAATTGCTTGAAAGTACTATAGAGGAGGATCTAGGAGTCTTCTGGTCATGTATGGCCATACAGCTATACAGGTAGAAGGAAATTTCATAAAGTAAAAGAAAAAGAAGAAAACACCAAATTACCAAGTGGTTTAGCCAAGTACTAAATTACCAAGTGGCAAATAGGGCTGGCTCCACATGACATACACCGCACCATCTCTAGTCAAACTTGAGCCCAAAACAGGTTATAGAAACGGCCCCCAAAAGAATCCACAATGACAAAACTACAAACATGCAACTACTATGAAATGGCATTCTTGTAATTTTATGGAACTTTACATTCACCTTTTTTTAACTATTTCCCTTTCATGTTTCAAGCTGGAATTCAGTCAGTGAGATGGGTTTTATGTCCTATATCACATGGTCCTACCCATGGCCCCAACCTGGCAAGAAATTGTGCTTTTGGCGCCGAGCTAAATCAAACCACACACAATCTACTATATTCTGCAAATTATTAAATTCAAGAAATAGTATTATATGATAAAGTTGAATCGTGTGAAACATGAGTCATGTAGCCGAAAACATTCAACCGGGATGAAGATTAGTTGAGCTCTGAGTTTAACTAAAGCTAATTAGTGCATAAGGTAAGAAATCATATTGACTGAATGACTTCTTCAGTCATCTCCACCAGTTCTCCTTCCTCCAGTGTTATTGGTTATCCTATACTTTGACAGTTCTTTATTCTGTTTTATATTTCTAATACCCCTATAATCTCTGCTCCAAGATAGCAATGTCACCTACATCCTATTGGATTTCATCCCTTGACTTCTTCCATGCTTTTCTTTGCATCCTTAATTCATCCACAATTATTAGTCCATGAAGGATTTTTATTGTAGAAAGTTAAATTTGATCTGAAACTCTACTCAGCAGTCTATTTCTTAAGTTGCTACTATTAGTTGTTCAGAAAAGGAATTAATCACAACTACCATATTAGGAGTCTTACCTAATTAATATTTAATTATAGAGACTTAAGTCACCATACAACTGGAAATAATTGTGGGGGGTCTATAAACATATGCAGTGGAAACCATTGCCACAGTATTTCCTTCAGAATTTTCCATGTTCCCATTTTTTTAGTCCTTAATAATACCATTCCCACAGTATTTCCTTCTATGAAACCTTATCCCTTATAGCAACTCTGAACTTTCTTGACATCCTCAGCCCATAACCTGCAAGATTACATAGGCTCTCACATCTCTACTGGATCATGAATATCCAACAATTGTCATCATTTAGTCCCACACCCTAAACAATCCCCCCCTCCCCCCCAAATCCAAAAAAAAAAAAAAAAAGGAACCCTTGGCCATTTCCCTCAGTCCTCTTCCTCATGGTAAAACCATGGATTCAAAAACCTACGTAATCCCACATTTCTTAAGAATGTCATGTTGGGAAACAGCGTGAGATGATTCTATAAAACAAGAAATAATAAATAACATAAAACAGGGAAATAAAAAAGCCAACATTGATTAACATTAGACCAAAAAAGTGAAGGCAAAGGACCTGAAAGGTTTCAGGCTTTCAGCCACTAAAGCCTAATGATAGAGCTCAAAAAATTTAGACTCATGAGCCTGCCATTTTTATCTCAACACCAAAATACACTTCTTGGCAAAATTGTAAAATCAGCTAGTTCTCTCCTCAACTAATCAAACACCACTGTACCCCCTTTGACCCTCGGCATGCTCATGTTGCCCTGGATGGGGGACGAAATCCAATGTAGGTCTTTAGGTACAACTTTTTCCTTAGGTTCTTGCTCTACATTTTTTCTCAACTAAATTCTTTCTGCCTTTCCTCAATTTACTACGCTCTTTCCTTTGAATTTCTTCAAAGAATAAAATGACAACTCAAAAAACAATTTTTTTCAAATTAGAGAGATATAATAGATTATTTGTCGCCTAAAGCTTTTGTGGCCTGGTGGATCGTATTTAAAAGTTTCATTTTTTTTGTTGTTAATAAAAAAAAATATCTTTTTTCTGAATCTTTATTAGAATTAATGATTACTAGTCTGTAAACTTGACTTGCATTTAATCCTTCTGAGTTTGTGTCATGGCCTTTAAGAACTTTAGCGATAGGCTACAAAAGAGCAGAGGTGTCAAAGGGAATATAAATTTCTGAGAAGAACTATTAAACGCAAAAGGAAGAAAAAAATATCAAAAACAAATCCTATCAGGACACCAAACTTCCAGTTAATATATGAAAGGTTAACGACAAAAAGAAAACAAGTTATAAAGAAATCAAAATAATTTTATAAGAGAGGGAATGGAGTAGAGAGAGGAGAGAAACAAGCCTTCATTCTCCCATTACAAAGAGGAAAAATAATAGTATAACAATACCAATCAGAAAGCATATGCCTCCACATTTTTGTTTGCCATCACTTAAAAACTGAGAACCTTAATGGTGCTTTCAGATCAGAATGTCACATTAAAGACTTTCACAAGTCTTATCGAGTCACTTAGTAGACTCTTAGAGAAAAGTCCCACGCCGAAGCACGGAAGCCCCAGCTATGAAGGAATCTACATTCTACAAAGATGAACACAGTGTCCACTCCTAAAATTGTATATATTTTTAGACAGGAAAGAGGAAAAAAAATACCAAAACTGAAAGACCTTAACCAAGGGCATAATGCAACAAGATATATTCCACCATACCCAAGAGAATCTTTAGACAACTCCAATTATCAAAATCTCTTAGTACTCACCTAGTAAGCGGAGGGTGAGTCTCACACAAAAATAAATCTGAAAGCAAATTTGCAAAATTCACAGCACAACTTCCAGGATCCAGTGAACAAGCATAGAACATCACAAACTGCAATAAGAAAGCAACTGAATATCAGTCAAAGGCAAAAAACAATGCACATATGGTACCTGAATATAATACTTGTGAAGATAAGAAACACCCATCTGAAGTTCATTATGAAAGGAAGGTAAAAGAAATAACAAGAAAAATCCAGGAGAATACACACTTACAAACAGCGCAGAGGACCAGAAGCAAGAATTACCTGAGCAAACTTCGACTTGTAGGCATTGAGAATAGTGATGCGAAAGGAATGAAGAAGAGTATCAAAAACCTAATCATAGTGAAAAAAGCAGAGATAGGTAAGAGGGACTACCAGGATAGGACACACCTCACAGATCGAAAAGATGTAAATACAGTAGAGGGAATACCTTTGTAAGACGGCCTTCATCATAACATGATTCCAGATGTTGACAAGTGAGTACCATCAAGTTATCCAATTTATCAGCAACTACATTGCCTCCAAAGTTCAGTCCACTTAAAGTTCCTCTACAAAACTGAATAAATGCAAGAACATCTGAGTTTTTACTGAAAGACATGGAAAAATCCCATGTCTACTGATTACACTAATTCACTGGGAATACTTGCAGATTACAATGAATAGAAGCCCTCCACCTTCACTCAGCCATACACTTGGCACATTCAGAGTGGAAGGGACTCACCACTCACTGGATCCAAAAAGGATATCACAGGGTACCAATCAACCACTTGCTCATATTATCCCAAGTCCCAACCATCTGATCCAGCAACTACTCTGGAACACAAATGTGCCATGGGTACAGCATATGGAGGATGACAGCTTCATCCCAATCTGTTCAAAGCAATTATACCTAATTTTAGAAACTAAAAAATAAAATTTAATAGATTAGAAAAGCATACCTCAGATTCACCTTTCCCAACATAATCTGCAGTTTCCTCTACATCTTCCAATTCCATGTGAAATATTCCTTTGCTCGAGTCCTCCTGTATAATCTCATCCCATCCTATCTCCACCTGGAAAACGATATACGAATAAAAATATTAAAGGAAATATGTGAAGGTATTCCCAGAATACTTTCGTAAACAGACGCATGTACTCACATCTAAATCTACAAGCCTATCCACCACTGCCATTAACATTGTGCTACCAATAAATTCTCCAATCGCACTGCTTTCCAGCCTCAACATGCTCTCCACATACATCACAAGTAACTAGAAGAACAGAAAGATATATCTTCAGAACAGAGCCAAAATAGTTACAACTTAGCAGGGAAATAAAGATGTAGAAACACATGTCAAGAAAGCTTAGGTATAAAAGTAACATCAGAAAAGGAGAAAACCCCAAGAATAAAGGAAATTAAGAAAAGAAATTGACAACAAAGTAACCATGCTTTGACCAGACAATCATTCACTTAAAATTTCAAAAAATTCTTAGAATATTGGGGCAGTGAGCAAGCCCGAGAGATCTTCAAACAGTAAAGATATATCTTACTCTCTCATCCATGTGTACATAACAAGCCGCTCCAGTCAAGATAACAATAAGAAAAAATTCCCATGCGAAATGGTAATTTAATGAACATTTTCTAGACATAAAATAACAAGGCAAAATATTATTCTCACAATGGTCTATTACTTTTCCAAACCTCCCAAAACACCTATCCATTATGACTGTTGAATAGAGAGAACATGATCTAGATTAGCCATCTGTCAAATTTTAGAGTCTAATTCAATCAAATACCCCAATGTATTGGCATACATATAGTGTATCTCCATGCATGTGTACCAGTACTCTAGCCATTACCGTACACTCTCCCAACTCTGCAGGAACAGACAGTTCAGAAAGGAAAAACCATTAAAATTAATGGCTCGGATCTGTGTAGTGACTTCCAATAATGTCACAAACATTAGTGACACCAATAACTACCCAAAAAATTAATCTTACATCATTAAGATAATAAACACTGGAATTCAGTAAAAACACATGCATATGTACATACAGAAAATAACTCCATCAGAGATAATTTATTTCTTTTTTATGAATCATGCAGTGATTAAAAACACTGGGATATTTTGGACCCCTAAAATGCTAACCTCAAAAATGGTTACAGTTTAATCTTTTAGAAAAAATAAACAAATTGCAAATCATTTTAATAGTTGTACTTTATCTCCTCTCCAGGCCCCAACGAATGGTGGGGGCGAACATGTCTGAAACATCTGTCACAAGTCTCTATAGTCCATATAGACTGTGTCATCCCGAATTATCCACTATAAAAAAAAAAATTGTCAGTTATATTACACTATTACTCACAGCTTCATTATCAAACATGGTTGGCATTCTCTTCAGAATTATCGGCAACAATCTCAAGGGAGCAAGTGGCACCAAGTAAGCAATGTCGGACAATGCTGAATGCACCCGATTAAGAACCTCATTCTTTCTTGCACAGCCCCAGGGCTGTCTCAAAAAACCTATGAAAGATTTGGGCGGCATAAAATTCCGAACAAGCATATCCAAACATGAATCAACAAATCCTCCATTTGAAACAGCCTGCAACATGATCAAAGCGGAATATTATCACAATGAATCTGCTCAACATAAGTTCCATTGAAGATAATGCATAAAAAAACACATACTAAAGATTTAATTAGTTCCACTAAAGCAACCATCACATCAGGTCCATAGTTCCACATACTCATCCCAAAAATCTGGAGAAAGAAAAAGTAATGAGAGAATTTTCATTAAAACTGTATAGATAGACACAGAAAAACAGATGCAATATTAACTTACAGATGATAGAAGAGCGTCGTGGAGAGTGATATCAACATGGGAAACCACTCCAGAAAGTGCCTGCAAACTCGTCTATACAGACGAGAATCAAAAAGAAAAATTGTAATCTTGTAGCCACAAAATAAGATAAATATGGCATTATGTTGAGTTGCATTTTCAGCTATGAGTGAATACCCAAACAAGAATTTAGTCAAGAGGAAAAAGCCTACCACAAGCAAGGCCACCTCATCTGCAGCAAGACCTTCAGTGTAATGCATAACTCCAATCAGCTGGTTATAACGATCGGTGTCACCCTAAGCAAGCAAAGTTCAGCTTTTTACATAACTTAAGGGATCTTAAATCAAAAATATATTGTTTAAACTAAATGACAACATCATAAAGTAGACAATATATAAGAATTCATCAAGAAAATATAGTACTTCGGACTAAATAAATCTTATATAGATATACCCCGTCAGAATCTTGATTGTACTGTAAAATAAATTAACTTGTTGGAAGCTATAAAACAGAAAACACCAAGTAAAAAAAAAAAATTCACGAAATTTCTATAATAATGTCACTCTTCCATGCTTTTCATGCAAAATATCAGCACAAATACATACTTCCAGAATTCAAATAAAACAATATAAATCACTACCTTTCTCTTTTCTTTCTCTATTTTAAGTTTGTTTGATATCTAAAGATTTCATTAGAAGAGTGGCAAGGCCCCAAAAACACCACAAATCACGAATAAACAGAAAAACAATTCAAGAAAATGACACAGATTTAACATGGTTCACACACCAATGTGATGTGCTACATACTTGAGACAACTAGATTGTCTAGAAAGGCATTATATGGTGAGAACTTGAGACTCCGAGCCAATTACCAAAGAAAGTATTTTAACAACTCAGTTTAAAGAGCTCAAACAATTGCAGCACGCCAAAACAATACGGGAGATTTGATAAAGATATCAATCTAGAATCATGTTTTGTCATAACATTAGAAATTGAATTTTTCTACTAGCATTAAGTTTAAAAATTGATGACATGTTGCCATTCATTTTCTTCCAATATCACTTTCTCACCTTTCTAATCTAACATTTTTTCATCTTTTTATTTTTTTACTTAATAGTAAGCCTATGTCATGTAATATTTGTTTATTATACAGCTGTGCTTATGAGGGTTACTCCTCACTTCTTACTTAAGGGGAATGCATCAGGTCATGCCTTGGGGGTTTAAAATACTGCAAGAGAGAAGAAAACTCCATATCAGCTATTATACAATGCTTATCTCCAAAAGCATTGTCGGCAAGTCGGCTTTCTCTCCATCGACTGACCAGCATAAGGCAAAACGTGGTAGAATCTACTGGACACAGCCCCTCCTGCTGAATCCCCTCACCAACCAAGGAACAAGGGGTGCTTCAAGATTGCAAAAAACAAATTATGACACCTCAAATTGTCTCAAAAGTGAGCCTACACCTCATCAATGAACCAGAAGATACATAAGAGATGACTGATCATCTCCTCATTAGGTTTACAGTTTACACAAAAAGCAGATGCTGAAGATGCAGGCAAAGGATCGGAAAACCCCCATTACGCCTACAGGTAATCGGCCCAAGGAAATCCAAAGGAGAAAATCCCAAAACAAAAATCAAACAAGGTGATTTAATGCAGAAAATAAGAACACAGCAAAAAACAAAGCCTTAAAACAAGTAAAAACTGACTCTCTTTAATAATAAAGACTAGTATGAATCTAACTACAATATAGCAGCCCCCATACGTTCCCAACCCCTTTCCTAAACAAAGACTCGATAAAAGACACTTCAACTAAACTAGTCATGATAAAGCTCCTAATCTAATTATACTTCCTACTTAAGATATCTCGTCACTGATCAACATATCATCATTAAATTGATTATAACTCTCCCACTACAACTAGCAATTACAATATCCTGGTCTCATTGGATAGGTAACTCAATAAACTATCAAGCAACAACAATTCAATGAATAATAGAGAAGTTTTAACCACTCAAAAAACACCCTTGAAGAACAGTGGTAGAAATATCCCAATTCTCTATAATGCAATGCTTTCCTATCAACAAAACTGATCAAATACTCTGTGGAGCATATCAAAACCACTCATTCGGATGCTCGTGCATTGGGTGTTCTCTTGAAATAAAAAAAATATGAAAATAACCAACTTGAATACATTATAAGTTCCATCATCCTTTTGCACTTCCTCTTCTTCATGAACTAGAATGTTAATGTTGAAATCAGGACCCTGCTCAGATTAAGCCAAGGGGAGGAGTAATAACACTGAAAGCTTGTGAAAGCTGGTAAAACAGAATGAGCAGTGTCACAATAAGAGCCCCCTTGTATGAAATATGAGCTTCCATCTTCAGCTACCATGTGTCTAATGCATGAAGACTCAAAGCCCTTGACAATGCCAAAGAAAAACATGAACAGATTTTTTTCCTTCTTCATCTTTTCCACCATCCAATTGATATATCACAAAATGACACACTACTATGACTAAGTCATGCAGTTCGGATTGCCCATATAAGCTCTCTCTGATGTTGGCTTATACATATGAGGGACACAATCAGCCAACATGTGTGGGGCTCAATCATCTCCCGAGACACCATGTTGCTAATGAAGGCATCCTCATCTTGACGCATTCATAAACGATGCACTTACCTCTAAAATAAAATCTTTTTTGCCATAATTTCACCATGTCAATGATCCACAATTTACTGGCACAACAGAAATCCCAAGTCTAGCACAATCCCACAAACTATATCAAACAAATAGAAAGAGCTAAGTACCATGTGACCAAAAAAATATAAGATCAAAGTTTTCATCCAAACAGTGGAACACCTCAGATTAAATCAAGACATTAGTTCAACCAGTCAATCTAATCAGGATAGGTGACTATGAATAATAGATAAATGTTTACCTCGGCGACCGATTTAAGGGCATCTCTAACATAAGAAACCACCTCTGAATCGCTAAAATCAACATCTGCCATCTCATCATAAGATTCTGTTCCGTAGCTTGCTAATTCCAACCCCATGCTCTTAAGTCGCAACGACTTAGCTCAACTCGGCTCAACTAAGCCCTGTTCCAGAAACACTGAAGACGGATTGGCGTCTGAGACAGAGAAGCACTGAAGAAGGATTGAACGGTCCAAACTTCTACCATAAAAAAAAGTCCAGACTCCAGTCACCAGTATACGGCAGGCAATGAATTGATTCCGGATGCCGAGAGAGAGAGAGATGGCAAATCAACGTGGCTGGGGTTTCAGCCTTTCAGGGAACGGCGGGGTTGGGGATATTGAGAAAGAAACCAATAGGGTTTGGGGGATTTGTATCGTCTCCTGTTCGCTTTAGAACAGGATGACATCAGCCGTCGTTGGATGTCCGACAGCTGGACGCTCAACAATCTGACGGCTGGATCCAGATTAAGCAGAAAATGAGCAGCATGGGTTGAGCTACACAGTAACAAATGGCGGTTTTGAAATCGATTGTGAAATACGACTGAGAAACCGCGAAACAGTGAAGAGGTGAAGAGGTTCAACTTTCGATTTGAGCTATGGAGAAGAAGTGAACGTTGGAGAAGAAGTGAACGTTGGAGAAGAAGTGAAGAGGTTCGTCGTTCGGATTCGAGATCGAAACAGAGACCGGTGACGAAGAAACTGAGGTAAGTTTGCGAAGAAGAATGGTGCTTGTCTATCCGCACTTTTTGCAACCTGTTCAACCGACCAACGACGAAGAAAATTGTGAGAAGGAGAAGAAGAAGAAGAAGAAGAATGGTACTTACTCGGTCTCTAAACAGGTCGCTGGTTGCCGGTTAGGGATGGACCAGTGTCAGATTTCCGATCTCAAATCCGAGCGAAGAAGAAGAAGAAAGGATTAGAAGGATTCAAGCTTCTCCTCCTCTGTTTCTCGCTTTTCTTCCCTTCTGTTTCGCGGCTTTCTTCCCGTCGTTTTTTTACTGGAATTCAAAATGTTCAGTTATTACGATGTATCTCGTCTCACTTAGCCACTTTATGGACTAATTCATATGTACCGTCGGATCTATTAAAGTCCACATGTCACACATTCAGCGGAGACTGGATGTCATCCTAGTCTAACGTGAACAAGAGACGATCCAAATCCGGGTTTAGATCTTTGGGAAGAGGAGGGTTTCGGGAGTCTTTAATCTTCTTTTTTTTCGGCAATTAACGGTAAACTTTTTCCAACGTTTAATACGGCCAATCTGTATTATTCGTGTTCCATAAATTTCGGCATACACCTACCCAAAAACAAAAACAATTTCGGCATACAATGATAAAGTACGTGAATTTATCCAATTCTTTTTTTTTTTTTGGTAAATATCCAATTCTACCATGGTACATTAAAAAAGCAATGACCATAGGATATGAATCTCATGCCGTGATATTATGATACTCTTGGTAAAATCTTTATTTATCCTACGATATTCTATCGTTATTCTGCATTTTGCCTTTGTCAATTGTAGAGCTCAGGTTTTTTTTTTTTTTTTGGTAAAAGAAAAGCTTAGATTAATAGTAAATAATACGAGCTAAATAAAGTCAATAAAGTCATATACATATATATATATATATATATATATATATATATATATATATATATATATATATGAAACCATTGCAAGGAGGATTCAAATCGTCTCCTCCCTGTACTTCAGGGAGGAGGGAGATGCCCCCCCTCGGATGGCCGACATGTGGTTCTCGGAAAAATCTGAGCCCCACGTCCGAGCTGACACCCCCTGTAGGCTCGGCTGGGTGTCGGCTCGAACGTGGGGCTCAGATTTTCCCAAGAGCCACGTGTCGACCATCCGATGGGGGGCGTCTCCCTCCTCCTTGAAGTACAGGGAGGAGACGATTCGGATCCTTGCAAGGAGGCTCTTTTAGACCCTTTTTGGATGCTACTTATATATATATATATATATATATATATATATATACTGAGGTTTTCCCTATATATAGAGGGCGTTCCTTCACTTCCTCCCACTCTTTTGATCACTCGCAAATCCTAGAGTTGAGAAGAAGAGTAGAGAAGAAGACTTGGAGAAGAAGAAAGCTTGAAGAAAGGAGAAGAAGCTCTATAGAGAAGAGTTGTCGTCGATTTCCAACCCCCTGCATCGAGGAACCAACGGCTAAGTCTTTATACCTCTATAGAAGGTTAGGATTGGTTTAAGATTTACGATCTCAGTGTTGGTAGATCGACTCCAACACCATGATTATAATTACAAGATCTCCCATACAAATCTACAATAAACTGTAATAGTTAGGGGTACATTAAAGGACCAAAATCTAATTACTTATGGTCATAGAATGGTTTTAAAATGAATCCCATTGAGAGCCGAAGAATCGACTCTGGCAAAGGACAGATTGAAAGACAGCCTGAAGGTTGTCCGGTCCTATTGACCGGTCACAACTATAGTGAGACCGGATAGGCGATCAAACACTCTCGGAAAGTGTCTTAGGCTTTGTCCAGATCGATGACCGGTTGAGCAATGCACGACCGGACACGCGATCGGACAATGTTCAAAAGGGCTATTTGCCGAACTGAACAATCAATCTGAGTACTGAAATCTTATTAGAATGAATTGTTTAGGTTTTCAACCAATTCAAGGTACTCTCTAAAGCTTGGGAAAGGAATATACATCACGCAACAGGTGAAGAACAAAACCTAAACTAATTGGTTAATAATAAACTACTCTTTATGTTTCTATTTTATTACCTGTTGCCATAATCTGTTGTTTGTGTATATAACATGTCATCCAATAACTGTTATTACTGTTAATGCATATTTTATTTTTATTTCGTGATGCTGATGATGATGAGGATAGCATGTGTATGTGTGTGGTTGGTGTGTTGAATATGGAGAGATTGTAGCATCAAACCATTCACCATACTGACATCGTTGTATCATTGTTACCTTAGCGGACTTAGTATGTCGCAAGGTATCAGGGGGAGTGATCGCGGTGTGTGGCTGTAGCTCTGCCAGCGAACTCTAGCTCTATCTCTATGTCATATTGAAGGATGCTGGGGTAAGGCCTTGGATACAATTTGATGACATCTAGGATTGATTAGTGATGAACCCAATTTGCAAGCCCTCGCTAGTAGGGGCATATGTACTGGTACGGGGTAGAGTATCAGGGGGAGTGTTAGGTGGTGTTTAATCCATAGGCTCTAGCTCTATCTCTATTCTGTAGTGGATGTTGTGGGGCAACATCGATTTTGGTAGGTGTTGTGAGGACAAATGTCCTTCCATGCTGAAATGGACTGTGAAAGATTTGGAGTTGCCACCTAGATTAAGGTCTAGGACCTAAAATGTAGTCTCATCCTGAGATAAGACTTCTATTGACTCATGACCCAACATATTGGCTTTGGTCTATCAGAGAATGGATAAGCCTTCAAGGTATAGCTTGGGAAGGTGTTAGGCACCCAAAACTGTCCGATCCAAAAATCTGCCTCATATGTGATTCTACTTTCCTTAGACTCTATGGTTCTGACTGTTCATGGTCAATGGATGATGACTAGGGTTCATAGGCGATCCTATGCTAAGTTGTTAAGTTCTTCTAGCCTAAGTTCAGCCAAATATGTTCTCAAAGTAAGAAAACAAACAAAATAATATACAATAAACCGAACCAAAGATGGTTCGGTGATGGACTGAATCTGAGATGTCCAAAACGTCTCAAATTGCCTACGTATTTCAATCCTGAAAATCAAGTCCAAAGCGTAGTTGGAAACAAAATGTGATTAAAGTTTATGGATGTGGATTATGATTAAGCTTCCTTAGATTCAATTTGTTCAAGTTGAAGTTTATGCTTGATGATGATTGAGATTAAATCTAGAGATAGCCTAATATGGATCGAAGTGAACATGGATATGGATACAGATATAGATATGGATATGGAGGACCTAAGAATACTAAGGTGTAGTACCATATTTGAAGAGTCCTCCAAGTTGCCTACGTAGTCCAGAGGTCCTGGAAATCAAGTACAATGTAGTTCGTTGCTGAGTGGATTGGATAGCCTCAGGGACTAAGATATGCAAGCATTCTAAGGCAGTAAAGTATGTATACTTGTCACACCCCAATTCCGGCTGAACCAGAAGTGTGAGTGAACCGGTACTAAACCACGGTTCACACCAGGATCTCGAAAGACCGTGTCAACCAATCATCCCTGAGCAAACCATCAAAATCCAGAGTAATACTAGCAGCGGAAATAATATATCAATGAGCTGTACTAAATAATAAATTAAGATAATTAATCTAGTTATTCCATCATCCATCAGAATTTAAATAATATTTTATTACAAAGCTTTAAATTGAAAATAACCAAATCAAAGAGGAAAGACACAGAAGGAGCACTCGCATAACGCATCATGCTCGTCCTCCACACTCTGTGTCTCCAGGGCAGCCATCGTACTGTAGGCTGGGGTGGTCACGAAGTCCTCCACCGTATACCCTGCATCCAAATCTGAAAAGAGATATATATATCGGGGTGAGCTACAACACGACTCGGGAAAGCACAAGACCAATGCAACATCCACATGCATGAGTTAACATTACAATTTGGGCCAGGTATAACTTGCAATTGTGCTATGGTAAGGTTTGGCGGCCACCACACCTCCATGCACGAGAGTGTGAGCACACCCAATAGTCAGGCTCCTACCACACTACTACTGTTGCCCCACATCACTCACTCCGGTATAGAGATAGGACTCGAGTCTGGCGGGCAAGAAGAACCACAATCCCACGTCCTCCTCCTGATACACCATACCGTACCAATACCTAAACCCCTATTGGCAAGGGCTTGCAAGTGGGTTCCGTTTCTAACCAGTCCTAGATGTCAATACAAGTAGGCTCCACCCTAGTACAGCCGTCTACGGCATAGGGATAGAGCTAGAGCGTGCAGGCCAGGCTGGAGACCACATTACCTCACCTCCCCCTCATACCCTACCCGCAACAAGCATACCAAGATGGAACTATACGCAAGTAGGCCCTATCCCAACATCGCTCCCTATGGCATAAGGATAGAGCTAGAGCGTCATGGCCAGGTCAACGTCGATATCGGAGATCACCATGCCACATCGCTGTGGCCAGATCAACGTCAACATCGGAGACCACCTGCCATAACCTCCCCCTGATACCCCACCCATACCAAGCATGCTAAGATAAGGTGCTACTGAAAGGTGTCGGGGTGAGGAATGATCCCAGGACCCCGGCCCTTCCCATTCCACACTCCAACTAAAACAAACACATGTCTAACATCCATCACACCTAGCATAAGAAATGCATGAACAGATAAATCAAATAGAATTTACACTACATGACATGTGATATGCACAATCCATCAAACAAGCATATAAATTGATACAGAAAATTAAAGAGCTCTCTAAGGTTTATTATTAAATATTAATTTAAGTTTCGGGTCTTGTCCCTTACCTGACGCGTGGTGTTAATCCTTTTCGGCGTCAGAAGTTTCACATACAAGTCCTACACAATCATAATTACATGTTAATTTTCATTTATTAGAGTTTTAGAAGCCAAAACCTGGCTTTCCCAAACAAACAGGGCTCAAAACACATACCGGTCTCGCACATACCGGTCGCAGGATAGTGAGACCGGTATGGTGAGACCGGTATGCATACCGGATGCACACATACCGGTCTCACTCAGATCTGACTGAGTGCGACCGGTATGGTGCCATCGGTATGCATACCGGATGCACACATACCGGTCTCACTCAGATCTAGCTGAGTGCGACCGGTATGGTGCCAGCGGTATGCATACCGGATGCACACATACCGGTCTCACTGAGATCCGGCCCGAGTGCGACCGGTATGGTGCCAGCGGTATACACCGCGGCCCATACCGCGGGACTTTCCCAAGGATATACCCTACAGCGTGATTTTCGAGAGCGAGGTCTCCACGGTAGCTCCCTAAGGTTTCACCTATCCTCTGCTAAGGTCTAGTCTCTGAAGGGTCCTACGGATCTTGGCTAGAATGCCAAAAACCAACCAGATCCGAAAGAAAAACGAAAGGAATCTAAGCATTTTCCATCAGATCTCACGCCGCTTCGCGGCTCCGATCCGATAAACAACACTACAGGAAGGATAGAGCACTTTACCGGTAGCGGTTGTCAGTTGGCGGCGTGTTCCTCCACCGGCAGCTCCTTCCTTGGCGGCGTTGTCACACCCCAAATTCTGATCCAACCAGAATGGTGTGAGTGAACCGTCATTGAACCAACGGTTCACACCAGGATCTCGAATAGGCCGTGTCCACCCATACAAACCAATTACACATAACCACAATCAGAATATAAACATACAGCGGAAGACTTTAAATAGAATGAACTGAGTATCTATTGATAATTTAAATAAATATCTCATTATTCAAATTCAATCACATAAAATAAATATCTATTACATCTCTTAATAACAAACGAAAATAACTGAACAAATAAATAAAATCCATCACAGGTACACGCAGAAAGGGCACTCGCATGAAGCGTCATGCTCGTCCGACCACCATACGCCGGAGCGTTTACGTAGTCGTCCACGGTATATCCCGCATCAACATCTAAAAACAATGTATATACAAAGGGTGAGCACACAACACGCCTCGAGAAGACAATCGACAGTTTCACAAGATTATGCATGAGTAACAATCATTTTATCTTTGTGGTCCGGTTTTAAGTTTGCAATGTGCTATAGAAAGGTTTGGTGGCCCCCGCACCTCTATACACGAGTGTGTGGCGTCGCACGATAATCACACAACCACCAACCCACATACACCCATCATGGAATAGAGATAGAGCTAAGGTATACCCGCACCTCCCCGATACTCTACCCATACCGGTACCTAAGCCCCTGCGGCCGGGGCTCGCAAACCTGGGCTCGCAACTAACCAATCCTATATGTCAACAATGTATGCTCTATCCCAAAGACCCGGCCGTCTACGGCATAGAGATAGAGCTAGAGCGTGCAGGCCGGGCCGGAGACCTCCTAAACCTCACCTCCCCCTGATACCCTATCCGCAACTAACCCACTAGGATAGAAACAATACGCAGGTAGACCCTATCCCAACACGACACCCTACGGCATAGAGATAGAGCTAAAGCATCGTGGACAAGGCAACGTCGACTCGGAATCCTCAGTACCACCCAACGATGGTCGGGACAACATCAATATCAGAGACCAACGTACCACGATCTTCCCCGATACCCCACCCGTACCAAGCATGTTAAGACAGAATACTACAAAAGGTGCCAGTGTGAAGAGCGATCTCAGGCCCATGCCCCACTCCACACACCAACGAAAACAATCACATGCCTAACAATCACATCCTATGAATGCATGAACAATAATAATAACTGAAAGTAAAGGATGGCATGTGAATATGCACAAACATCACATCATAGATACTCAATGATTAACAACGATTTACTGTCCATTAATTATTAGGTTTAGGTCAGATTCCCTTACCTGACGCTCGTTCGATCACTTGCTCCACGTCACAAGATCCAAACGATATGTCACAAAGTCCTACATAATATTAGGGTTCCATTAAAATATATTATTTAGGGTTTCATGTTGGTCGGAACCCAACATGGTTACAAAATACCCTCACAGAGCTGACCGGTGGCATGTACCGGTCGCAGCTCTGTAGGAAAGACTGGCGACCGGTATGGTCGGTCGGTCCCCCCACAGATAACCTCCCGAGAGGTAGCGGTCGCAACATACCAGTCGCACTACGTGCAACCGATATAGTCGACCGGTATGTCTCCGGAAGACCATACATGGGTTCTTCGACTGCCGTCGATCATCCTCTACAGATTTTCAGGGTTTCTCCTATCCATCCTAAGTCTAGGCTTTGAGTTAGAGCTATCCCTAACTCATTCAAGTCTCGTTTCGATAAATATCATCTCGAAACTCGAATCTAGGGTTTGACGGCAACTTAGGGTTTGTTGGCCAATTTAGGATTTTAGATCAATACCTACTTTGCATGGTATTGATCCACCCACACAACTATCATAGGGTAAGAAGATGGATTCAAACACTTACCGTTGACAGGCGTAGCGAGGGCTTCGTCAAACGGTAATGGCGGCACCTCCTTCTTCTTCCCAGCTCCTTCTCCTCTCCAAGTTCTTTCTCTTCTCTAGGGTTTGTGAGAAACAATGGGAATGATTTGAGGGGTTTAAGGGTGTATTTATAGGCTAGAAATAGGGTTTAGTAACCCTACTAGGATTAGGAAACTTCTAGGATTCGAAATCAGGAAAGTGGGACCCGCAGAGACCAATTTCCAAATTCCCGCACATAGCTGTGCAGGCCATACCGGTCGACCGGTACCATCGACCGGTATACCTAAAACCAGGTATAATTGGTCGACTTCGGTCCGATTTCGTACCTGTTTGTTATCCGCTTGCCCCGTCTGGCTCGGTGATGATCGGAAGACCTGTCATGACACAAAACCAAGGTTTAGACCGGGTTTTCAGAGTGCGGGTCTTACAGGCGTCTACCTCCTTGAACCCTCAACTCCTTCTCAGAACAAAGGGGTTCACGGAGTGTCTCCCCCTCTATTAATAGAGGGAGGCCCTACAAAGCACGCTCCCCCCTCATATGGAAACTTTAAGTTTCCATTTTTGAGAGAAACACAGCTCCGAACACATACCGGTCTCGCACATATCGGTCGCAGGATAGCGAGACCGGTATAGTGAGACCGGTATGCCATACCGGTTGCAGGATAGTGCATCCGGTATGGTGAGACCGGTATGGTGAGACCGGTATGTACTTCGCCAATTTTACACATTTTTCGTACCTGAAATTGATTGGTTCTTCACCCGGCTTCTTGCGTGGTCCCTTGCCCGGCTTCGCTTTCCGGTCCGGTTATGATTGGGGCACCTATCATCGCATAAAACCATGGTTAAACCGGGTTTTAGAGCACGGTTCTTACAATACTTCAGGGAGTATGTATGTCCCTCAGGGAGGAAAGGTTTGTCTCTTAGGGAGTAGAATGTGTCTCTCAGGGAATAGGTATGTCTCTCAGGGAGTAGGTATGTCTCTCAGGGAGTAGGTGTGTTTCTCAGGGAGTAGAATGTATTGATTGAGGTGTGGAACCGTATCTGGGAGTTTTCCAGACTACTTACGTATCTTAGGGTTTGCCCTAAGAATAAGGATACACGTAGTTCGGAAGGTATGGAACCATATCTGGGAGTTTCTCAGACTACCTACGTATCTTAGGGTTTGCCCTAAGAATTAGGATCCACGTAGTTCAGAAATATTGTTCATTGGGCGACCCGCTTGGGTCGGAATATGGGTGATCCAGTCGGACCGAATGATGATCCTAGATGATCTATGATTGGATTCACATCACACCTATCTAGGTTTCTGCACCTTAGAGGAATGAGTTGAAGGGTAGGGATCCTCCTAAAGCTACCCTTCTAACCTAAACCCTAATTTTTTTTTGGAATTGTTGGGCTACGTTTCATGATTCTTGATTAAGGCTTTTATCATTTTCACTTTTACCCTTCCCTGAATGTGGATGCCTACATGCACGTCCCCATACCTAAGAATGTATTCTATCAGTGTATATGCACGACAGTTCGACTAGGGTGTAGCGGAAAGTAAGTTCTTTGCCGACAACAGATATCATTCAAGTATGACATACAACAAACATATCAAACATGGAAGTGTGCACAAAGCTAGCGGTGTAAGCATCATAAGCATGGTAGTGCACACTATGACAGTGTAATCAAGTGAGCATGGTAGATGCATGGATATAACAATGTAGACAATATCAGATCCTCACTCAAACGGTTATATCTCTTCAAAAATTGATGATCATGGTCAACACTTAGATTTCATCAAAATAGCCAAGATCAACGGCTCAAATTTCACAAAATGATAATCTAATGATTTAAATCACTCAAAATCAATATCCAACCATTCAAATTCATCAAAACACTTATGATCAAGATCCAATGGTTCAAATTCATTTTTGAAACACTTATGATCAGGATTTAATAGCTCAGATTTATCTAAGACCCTCATGATCAAGATTCAATGGTTTAGACTCATCAAGATTATAATCCAACCATTCAGATTCATTTAAATCATTCCCAAAGATAATCTAGCGGTTCAGATCACTCATCATGATAATCCAACCGTTCAGATTGATTAAAATCATTTTCAAAGATAATCCAATGGTTTAGATCGCTCATCATGATAATCCAACCATTCATGTTGATTAAAGTCACTCCCAAAGACAATCTAACGGTTCAGATCACTCAAGATCACAATCTAAATATTCACATTCCTTTAAAAACACCCACAATGAAGATCCAACGGTTGAAATCATTCAAAATCACTCACAATGAAGATCCAACGGTTGAAATCATTAAAAATCACTCACAATGAAATCTAACGATTGAAATCATTTGAAATGATAATCTAATGGTTTAGATCATTTAAATCATTCATGATATCGATCCAACGGTCCAAATCAGCATCCAATGGCCCATATTTTATCACATCAAAATTTATAATCAATGAGCCAGATTTAACTCGTTCAGGATTGGTGGCCAATATTAAAATACATTAAACATGAGCATCATGGTATCAACACACATGCCATATAGCATTTAAAGATCATGATTATCGAAATATACATATTTAGGCAATTTTCGATATTTGAGCTTCACAAAAGCTATCAAAACAAAGTTTGGGGTACCAACCTTGTCCCCAACAATGGGATGGAACCTTTGATGATGGTTGGAGACGATCTATGGCACGAGCGGCAAGCTTTCCCTCCTTCTTTTCTCCTTTCCTTTCTCTCTTTTCCTCAATCTCCCCTCTTGATCCCGATATCTCCCCTCTTATTCTTAACTTCTCTCTTACTAGTATTTTTTTCTCTCTTTTCTCTCCCTTTTTTTCTCTCTCAAACTCACTTCCATTCCCTTTTTTTTTTTCTCTTTAGCCTTTGCCGCCCCCTCCCCCTCTTTCCTTTGGTGTTCAATTGGATTTATAGAGAGCCATTGGGTGCTTGAGCATGGCTCAAGGAGATGAGGTGTGGTGGAGTTGGGCTCAAGGGAGTGAGGTGTCGAGTGTAGATAGTTGGTTGGGGGATGGCTCAAGGGTAGGAGTTGATTGTTTCGGTGGACAACAGGTCGGTGGGGGTAGCTTGTAGGGTGGCTCAAGGAAGTGAGCCGGTTTTGGGATAGCCTTACTGCTGGGTATGGGAGTAGGGGTATGGAGGTGGCAGCCGTTGGGCTCAAGAGATGGTAGGTGAGTTGGATTAAATGGGCATGGGAGAGGTGGAGGTGGCAGCACCTCCATCTTTCCCTCCACCGAACTCTCTCTCTCTCTCTTTGGCTTTCTCCCTCTTCTCTCTTTGGTTTTCTCCCTCTTCTCTCTTCCCATTCTCTCTCTCTCTCTTTACGGTTTCTCCCTTCTTATCGGGTTCTCTCTCTCTCTCTTCCTCTCTCTCTCTCTCTCTCTCTCTCTCTTATCTGGTTCTCTCTCCCTCTCTTCTTCTTGACCGAATATATATATATATATATATATATATATATATATATATATATATATATATATATATATATATATATAATAAAAATAATAATATATATATACATATATATAATAATATAATATATATTAATATATATAATATAATATGTAAAAATATTATATAATATATAAATATATATATTGTCACACCCCAATTCTGATCCAACCAGAACGGTGTGAGTGAACCGTCATTGAACCAACGGTTCACACCAGGATCTCGAATAGGCCGTGTCCACCCATACAAACCAATTACACATAACCACAATCAGAATATAAACATACAATGGAAGACTTTAAATAGAATGAACCGAGTATCTATTGATAATTTAAATAAATATCCCATTATTCAAATTCAATCATAAAATAGTAATCTTTTACATCTCTTAATAACAAACAAAAATAACTGAAATAAATAAAACAAATCACAGGTACACGCAGAAAGGGCACTCGCATGAAGCGTCATGCTCGTCCTGTCCTGCCTGTACATCCAACACCGCAGCACCACCATACGCCGGAGCGTTTACGTAATCATTAACAATATAACCTGCATCCAGATCTAAAACAATGTATATACAAAGGGTGAGCACACAACACAGCTCAGTAAGTCAATCGGACAGGTTTCACAAGATTATGCATGAGTAACAATCATTTTTTGTCGTTGTGGTCTGGTTTTAAGTTTGCAATGTGCTATAGAAAGGTTTGGTGGCCCCCGCACCTCTATACACGAGTGTGTGGCGTTGCACAGTAATCACACAACCACCAACCCACATACACCCATCATGGAATAGAGATAGAGCTAAGGTATACCCGCACCTCCCCTGATACTCTACCCATACCAGTACCTAAGCCCCTACTCGGCCGGGGCTCACAAACCGGGCTCGCAACTAACCAATCCTATATGTCAACAATGTATGCTCTATCCCGAAGACACCGTCTTACGGCATAGAGATAGAGCTAGAGCGTGCAGGCCGGGCCGGAGACCTCCTAAACCTCACCTCCCCCGATACCCTATCCGCAACTAACCCACTAGGATAGAAACAATACGCAGTACACCCTATCCCAACACGACACCCTACGGCATAGAGATAGAGCTAAAGCATCGTGGACAAGGCAACGTCGACTCGGAATCCTCAGTACCACCAACGATGGTCGGGACAACATCAATATCGGAGACCAACGTACCACGATCTTCCCCGATACCCCACCCGTACCAAGCATGTTAAGATAGAATACTACAAAAGGTGCCAGTGTGAAGAGCGATCCCAGGCCCATGCCCCACTCCACACACCAACGAAAACAATCACATGCCTAACAATCACATCCTATGAATGCATGAACAATAGTAATAGCTGAAAGTAAAGGATGGCATGTAAATATGCACAAACATCACATCATAGATATTCAATGATTAACAACGATTTACTGTCCATTAATTATTAGGTTTAGGTCAGATTCCCTTACCTGACGCTCGTTCAATAACTTGCTCTACGTCGCAAGATCCAAACAATAAGTCACAGCGTCCTACATAATATTAGGGTTTCATTAGAATATATTATTTAAGGTTTCATGTTGGTCGGAAACCAACATGGATCACAAAATACCCTCACAGAGCTGACCGGTGGCATGTACCGGTCGCAGCTCTGTAGGGAAAGACCGGCGACCGGTATGGTCAGCCGGTCCCCCACGGATAACCTCCCGAGAGGTAGCGGTCGCAACATACCCGGTCGCACTATGTGCAACCGGTATAGTCGACCGGTATGTCTCCGGAAGACCATACATGGGTTCTTCGACTGCCGTCGATCCTCCTCCATGGATTTTCAGGGTTTCTCCTATCCATGCTAAGTCTAGGCTTTGAGTTAGAGCTATCCCCAACTCATTCAAGTCTCGTTTCGATGAATATCATCTCGAAACTCGAATCTAGGGTTTGACGGCAACTTAGGGTTTATTGGCCAATTTAGGATTTTAGACCAATACCTACTTTGCATGGTATTGATCCACCCACACAACTATCATAGGGTGAGAAGATGGTATCAAACACTTACCGTTGACAGGCGTAGCGTGAGCTTCGTCAAACGGTAATGGCGGCACCTCCTTCTTCTTCCTAGCTCCTTCTCCTCTCCAAGCTCTTTCTCTTCTCTAGGGTTTGTGAGAGACAATGGAAAGGATTTGAGGGGTTTAAGGGTGTATTTATAGGCTAGAAATAGGGTTTAGTAACCCTACTAGGATTAGGAAACTTCTAGGATTCGAAATCAGGAAAGTGGGACCCGCAGAGACTAATTTCCAAATTCCCGCACATAGTTGTGCAGGCCATACCGGTCGACCGGTACCATCATCCGGTACCATCGACCGGTATACCTAAAATCAGGTATAATTGGTCGACTTCGGTCCGATTTCGTACCTGTTTGTTATCCGCTTGCCCCGTCTGGCTCGGTGATGATCGGAAGACCTGTCACGACACAAAACCAAGGTTTAGACCGGGTTTCCAGAGTGCGGGTCTTACATATATAAGGAAAAATATATCATATAAACATATAGGTATAATAAAAATACAAAAATACAAAAATACAAGTACATGGGTTGAATTGACTTGGTCCGGACTGGTCTGGGCTGGGTAAGGCTGGACTGGTTGAATTAGACGGGGTTGGACTAAATTGGGCTTGAGCTGGGTTGGGCTGAGTTGGGTTTGAACTGGTTTCTCTCCCTATAATGGGTCCTCTTAGCTTGCAACTCCGCATGGAAAATTTCGACGACCTTTGTCTCAGATTTTCTACGTCCATTTTGAAGAGGACGGACAAAGGAGCACACTGGTGCTCGAATCACTTGATTCTGATGTCAGATGACCAAAATATGAAGAATTGAAGTTTTGACGATAATCTCACTGACAACTTTGCATGGGACCCGCTGGTGGCCTTTGTCCCATATTTTCCACGTCCACTTTAAAGAGGACGGATAAAAGAGCACACTGGTGCTCGAATCACCTGATTCGAACGTCAGATGACCAAAATATGAAGAATTGAAGTTTTGACGATAATCCTACTGACAACTTTGCATGGGACCCGCTGGTGACCTTTGTCCTAGATTTTCCATGTCCACCTTGAAGAGGACAGACAAAGGAGTATACTGGTGCTTGAATCACCTGATTCGGACGTCAGATGACCAAAATATGAAGAATTAAAGTTTTGGCGATAATCATACTGGCAACTTTGCATGGGACCCGCTGGTGGCCTTTGTCCCAGATTTTCTACGTCTACTTTGAAGAGGACGGACAAAGGAGCACACTGGTGCACTTTGGCTCAGCTCAGAACACCGTAGAGAGCACACAGGGACTAATTGACTGCTGTTTGAGAGAGTTTCACTCGCCTCCCCTCTCTCGCTATCTACACACCAATATGGCTGTCCTAGTCGGGGAAAGCAAAAATGGGGTGCTTACAGGTGCCTGCAGGTGCTTGGCTGGTGGGCGTGCTTACACTCTCGTGTATGGAGGTATGGTGGCCGCTTATCCTTTCCATAGTACATTGCAAACTTAAACTATACCAAAGAGTTGAATGTGACATCATGCATATTCTTGATGCATTGTTTTGTTTCTCACTGAGTTAAATTGTGTGCTCACCCCACGATATCGTACTTTTTTAGTTGATGATGTAGGTACCATGGTTGAAGATTATATAAATACGTCATCTTATGGACATGTGGCGGCTATGGACGTGCAAGAAGTGAAGGACGGGCATGACTCATCATGCGAGTGTCTCTACTATGTCTATGCTTAGGTTTTATTTTCGTATTTGGGTTATGGATTTTGTAATAAGATTTTTATTTTTGTTTTGGTTGACAATGGATTACTGGTTTATTATTAATTATCATTGTAGACTCTCAGTTCACTATCAATATGATTTTCGCTATTTATTTATTATCTCTGATTATGTGGAATTTATGGTTTCATTGTTGGCACGGTCCTATGTGATCCTAGCTTGAGCCGTTGGTTCTATGACGGTTCATTTACACTTCTGGTTCTACCAGAATAAGGGTGTGAAAAATAAAACTGACTACATACTTACTAACTACTATTTTTTTTTTTTAAAGGGAAACCTTAGTCAACCTAGTAAACCTGATCATATTGATGGATATAAATATTACCAGCCAATGGAAGCATGATACGTGGCAACTCTAATACCCTTTTCCATTAGGGGTACAACCGTCATTATCCATAATGACACTCAGGGGCAAAACTATATTAATTTAGATTTCATTTCGTGGCAAGTCTTCCCACAGTGGATGAGATGGATACAACGACGGAATAAACATCAACCCCAAAGAGGGATAAGCGAATAAATTAATTATCTTTAATTATTGACATGTCAGCAGGCAAATTGATATTGTCCAATTGCACATGCTGGTCGCAGAATACGACAGCATGTGCAACTGGACCCTGCTCGAAGACAATTATTTTGCACAGAAGCAAGGGGGGAAATGAATTGCTCCTTATTCTAATGCTCGAACAGCCACAAAGCCTTTTAGGCTATCCTATTCCAACACTCCACATTTATGTAATGGTTTTGGGAGCGTCCCAGTCAACTAGTCGCCTTGATCTTATTGGGATCCAATTTTATTCCTTCACCATATACCACATAACCTAAGAAAGCTACTTCTTTCAACCAAAAGTCGCACTTTTTAAATTTGGCATACAACTTTTCCTGTTTTAGCCTCAGTAACGCTTGCCTCAAATATTCAACTTGCTCCACCGGATTCTTTGAGTAGACTAGTATATCATCAATGAACACTATGACCAAAATGCCTAAAAAATCATGGAACACTAGGTTCATAAATTTCAACAATGTTGGGACATTAGTCAACCCAAAAGACATCACCAAAAACTCATAATGTCCATGCCTTGTGTTGTCGCACCGAACCTGATGGTCTGTCGCTAGCTCAAATATCCTGCACAAGGACAAGAAAAACACTGTGTGATGATCGAGTTGGATAACCCTCAAACCACTCTGATGCCTAAATCAGTTCAGTGGGCAAGCAGCATGGAACAGACACAAGTGTGGCTGCTCCTTTGTTAAAGGGGATTCAGGCTGAATTCTCAACTAGATCTCTGAGTTTATAAAATTGCTTGTGTCTTTACCTTTGCTTGCTACAGACATATAGGTTGGTGGTGGCCTCAATTGGAAGGTGTAACGTCTTGCTTGATAAGGCAAGATATGATCGCAGGCAGCGTGGATCATGCTCCATGCTATGAAGATCAGATAGATCTTTCCATATGCGGATCCAGGGCAAATCTCCAAGCTGTATCTCCTTAAGGACATATTACGTAGATTACTCATGGATATTAAGTCAACAGAGACTTTCCTTAATAGGATAGATATTCTGGATAAGGTTTCCAGTCATACATGACAAGCTCCGAGGCATACTTGTAATGTGGACGAGGTTCCGAGCTCCGAGATAGATCTTGTTAGTGGATGAGGCTCTAAGGTCCGAGGTTGGATGTCAGCTAGGGGTGAGGCTCTGAGGTCCAAGGTTGGACCCTAAAGGTGATGCTCATTGAGGGCCTTAGCTCATCTCCCAAATGGGGCCTCAGAGGCCTCAAAAATGGAGGGCTTTGCGCTATCCTTAGACTATTTCTTCAGTGAATTTGAACACACGTGGCATGACGCTATTGGAGGGATATAATCCCCATAACACATTGTTTTCAAGGCTGTCTTAGAGATGTCGCATTCTTTGATCTTAAGTTGGTGGTAGCCCAACATAAGTTCTATTTTTTTATAAAACTATAGCACCTTGCAGCTGGTCAAATGGGCCATTGATCCGAGGTAATAGATACCTATTATGGATGGTGAGTTTGTTTAGCTCCCGATAGTCCATGCATAATCTAACACTCCCGTTTTTCTTTTTCCCAAAGAGGACTAGCACTCCCCAAGGTGAAACGTTGGGTCTTATGAACCCCTTGTCCAGCAGGTCTTGCAGTTGAGTCCTCAGTTCTCTCAACTCTGTTGGCGCTATTCGGTACGTACCTTAGACATTAGCGCTAACCTTGGCAATAAGTATATTACGAACTTTGTTGCCCTATCCGATGGCAACCTAGGTAAGTCTTCTAGAAAAAGACATCTGAAACTCGCATACCACCTTTAGCTCTTCCAATAGTGGTGCTTCAACAGAGGTATCTAATACCGTAACCAAATACCCCATGCAGCCTTGTTGTAAGCACTTACTCACCTTCAACTTGGAGTAAACAACTTCCTCCTCTTTTTGGGCTTGTCCCTTGTAAAGATAATTGGTTCTCCATTTTCTTGTTGAAAGGTGATCTTCTTATCCGCATAGTGTACGCTAGCCAATGGTTAGACAACCAATCCATGCCTAGGATGGCATCGAAATACTTCATCTCCAAATGTACAAGATTTGCCTCTAGATCCATGCCGTTGATTGTGACTTGACAGAGTCTGAAATAGGTATCAAGGGTCACTTCTATGCGTAGAGGTGTTTCGAACCACCAAGTTATGTTCTAAGGTTCATGCTGGTATTTCTATCTTTGCCATAAAAGATGCAAAAGAATGAGTAGCCCAGCTTGCATTTTGGCTATACTAAGTGCACCTAATTTACTTCTTCTTGGGTTACGTTATTGAGGCTAGGTGTACATTAGAGGAGGTCTCACCATCAAGGGGTCATTTATCTTGATGTGTGTAATCTCTGACATAGGCTTATTCAAAGGTGGTTTGTCGAAGGAACGTAGGGAGGTCGTCTAGGGTAGCTTGATTTCCCTGTCAGTTGCTGCTCGTTCCTCAACCTCAGCTTCATGCTGGTTCTGAGGCCTTTACAAATTTTTCGGATTGATCCAACCTCTTCTTGTAGGATGCCTTATTGGAGGCACCCTTCTCCTTCTTTATGGTAGTATCTACAGCATCATTGGCTACAGCGTACCTTTCACATCGATCTAGCATGTCGGTGACGTTCTTAGGAGGCTTCTTGGTGACAAAGTAGATCAATTTCTTGTCATGTATTGAAGCCCTAAGGGTTGTTGTGGCTACTTCAGGCTGGAGATCCTTGATCTCGAGGGCTAATTTTTTGAACCGAGCGATAAACATTTGAAGGGACTCATCCTTCTCTTGTTTAATCGCCATCAGGTTGGCGACTATCTTCTTTATCCCCCGTTTACACTGGAATTGTGTTACGAAACTGATGTTAAGCTCCCTGAATGAGTTCATGGAATGTCGTGGCAAGCTATTGAATCACATTCAACCGACATGCCATAGAGTATAAGGGTATGACCGACAATAGATGACGTCATGGTAGCAGTGGAGAAGCATGCTTGTTCTAAAGTTGTCGAGGTGCTTCACTGTGTCCATGGTTACATCGTATGAGGTGATCAACAAGAAAACGTATTCCACAAGGAGTGGGAAAGTGAAACGCATATCGAGGCTGAACAGGGCCATTTGGACGTTGAACATCGACTGCACACAGACTTCTGGGCCCTGCTTGATCTGCTGGAGACGTCAGTTCAACTCCTGCAACTGCTGCTGCAGGTCGTCGATCGAAAGCTGAGCTACTGGAAGGACAACCATGTTAAACGCAACTCGCTGTTGGTTGCCGAGTTGCATCCACATGGGCCTATACATCTCTTTCTGGTACATTTTGCTCTCCCAATCAACCAAGTCGATCCAAGATTGAGACACGTGGGGAGCCATGCAAGGATTGTGGTTGTTGGATGCTGCCACACTCTGGGCTGGTGGGGCCATTGCATTCTCTGGAGCTTGCAAAGCGATGCCCCGAAACTTGCCTTCCATGAGAATGACTACTCTGATTCTACTGCGTTTGGGCCCCTTACAAGTCATGGGGACCAGTTGCGAGCTAATTGTGCTTGCGCTCCCAGGTTTTGGAGCTACGGATTGTTAGGGGTTGCACCCCCAACTACACTAGTGCACTCCTGGAATGTCTAAGAGGCATTGGTGGAGTCTGTAGTTGGTGTTTCTACTACTGGAATAGTTTTGCCAATGCCTCAATTTGGAGGGTTATGGCGTTGAGTTTTTTTTGGCAATCATGAACTGTCGTGTCGAGCTAGTGGTGCTGCTGGCAGCTCGTCATGGTTGACCATCTAGTCAATCTCATCATTGTAGGTATCCCCATTATGGAGGTAATCATTTGCATTGTTACGTAAGGCGTAGCTGGGTTCTCTCCTTGGTGGTGACATTGAATAATGGTTGAATGTATCACAAAACTAAGATTTTTATAAATTAACTATTAGAGGTTCCACAGTGGGCGCTAATTTGTTATCACCACAAGTTGGTCCTAAGTTAGCTCAAGGGTGATAAGAAGATGAATTCGGGCATAGAGAAAGACGAGTTCAAAGTAGACAGGAGGCAGTAGTAATTTTTGTAGTATGAGTGTAAGTATGGCAAAAGTTCGGTTCATTTACCTTTGAGGTTGGGGGGTATTTATTGGAGCTTGGAGTGGCCTTAGATTCATGGTTTGAGGTGCCGGTTTCGACCAGCCTCGAAACCAAGATATCTCGGGTTTGACCAAAACCTTGTTGAGACTTGGTATTTATTTTGTGGACCATTGATTCCATGGTTTCGAGGCTCAAATATTTTTTTTTATCTAATTTTTTTTTGTGTAGCCTATTTAAACCATTTTACACCTATTTTACATGTTAGTTTGAAAAAAAGAAAGAAAATAATTAAGTGGTGTGGACCCAAGTTTGGTAATGTACGCTGAACTAAGCCACTAACTATGAAGATTTAATAGTATCTAGCAGTTATATATCTATTGATAATGAAATTATAGAGTTAAAACAATAAAAACATTCATTTAAAATTAATACATTTAGCTTAGAACTTAGACTCACCAATCAATTCCACATTGAGCTTCGTGGTACATCTAAACCACAAGCAGCGTACCACTAAGGGTGACGATAACACTCCTCTGATTGCAGCAAGTATTTGTCACATGACATGGTGACAAGATAATTCCTCTGAAAGTCACTGATAGCCTATAAGTAGACACTATCATTAACATAATGTAAGTATCGTGGTCGAGGGTAAGGCTGATCGAGCAAGATAGTGAGTGGAACCGGAGTAGGCATGTACACAAGAGGAGGAGCATATCCGAAGATGGAGTCGAGGAACAATGACCCAGCAGTGCCAACACTTGAGTCATCTCTATACTAACTACTGGGGTAGGAAGTAAAAGAGCCTCCATACCCACTAGCGCCAGCCGCTAGTAGTAGACCACCCAAACCCACCATGTGTCATTGAACTGATACTCATGCCACTACTTTTTTCAAGAATTCTAGACTCGGGCTTCGTGTGATCATGAATTTGGTACATGCCAATACCCAGTACCTCCAGTCTAAAAATTCGCCCCTAAATGCATGTCCTCCATGATGGCAGACATGCTCGATATATCCATAGGATCTGTTTCATCTACCTCCTTCTGTGGCATGAACCGCTGGCATGATCCTCGATTGTAGCATCTACTAGTAGTAGCATTATGCCAGGCTCATTGGTCAATATCCTTCGTGGCATGATCATACTGACCCCCGTGAATCTCATGGATTCGGCAATGGCTCCTTTACTGACTTTAGCTGGTGATACTGATCGGGCTCATTACATAAGGCTGCATATCTATCATCACCACCATCACCACCATCATGACTACTAATACCACCCTGGGTGGTGGAAGGTGAATCTCTAGAAGAAACAAGCCACTCACTTGAACTCTCACTGTCAACAGTCTAAAATGGATGTCGAGGCTCCGCGTGGAATCTACCCTCAATAGCTGTAAACTCATCCACATTAGCCTCCAACGCTTCAACAACTATAGCATTTGGCCGACCACCAGCCTCATTTAATTGAGGCTCAGCATGATGCGTAACCCATTCACATAAAGGATCAGCATCCTCTCTCTCCAATTGAAAGATCTCACTCAACTCAATGGGGGTGGCAGTATCTTTCTCCTTGCCTAAACGTATGCGCTCCTCTTTTAGTCTCTTATTGTAGTGCACATATACCAAGTCCTTAAGCCTTTTTGCACCCAACTGGTTTATCCGCTTTGTATGTATTAGTGAGAATGTGCTCCAGTTTCGTTCACATCCAGTGGCGGAGCATGTCTAGGATAGTACTTTCACTGCTATTTGATGAAGGTTGGGTGAGTCTGACCCATATAAGACCCATCATTCAGCTGCAGAATAGCATAGGAAAAAAAATATTAGATGATGACAATCATACTAGTACTTAGCACTTGCGTAAACACTAAATACTAATGTAAGTATACATTAAAATTTACAACTATACATACTAGGGAGAGTGGATGCTCGACCGGATACTGCCACTGCCTGGCCAAAACTCCTAGTGGCATCCCTAATGCTTTTGAGTTGGACCAATATTGATGGGTAGTATTAGTAAAAATACCATTTTTTATAAATTATGTTGACAACAAAATAAAGTAAAAGTGTTACTTCTTGGTTAGCAATAGACTACGCTCTTGAGTCTAGCTCAAGCTTGGCAACCACTTCTTGGCACCCTCCTCAACTAAATGAGGATCTGACTTATGAAGTGGAACAAACTAAAATAGTAGACAAGAAGACGCAAAGCCTTCAGAACTGAACCATCCATTATATGAAGGTGATATGGAAGAATCATGCAATTAAAGAGGCATCCTGGGAAAAGGAAGCGGCTATGTGTAAAATGTATCCTCATTTATTTGATGTCTCAGGTATGTAAATTTTGGGGACAAATTTTTTTAGGGGGGATTGTAAGATCCGCACCCCGAAGTCCAGTATTAATTTGGATTTCGACACGTGGTAGATCTTCCCACAGTGGATGAGATGGATACGACGACAGAAAATAAACATCAACACCTAAGAGGGGTAAGAGAATAAATTAACTATCTTTAATTATTGACAGATTAGCAGGAAAACTGACACTGTCCGGCTGCATAGATTAGGTCACATAACGCGACAGCATGTGCAATCGGACCCTGCTGCCGAACAGTGTACACGTGTAAATTAAGATCCAGAATTGGTGGAAACCGTGAGAGTCAGTTTGAAAGATATACAAATAAACCCCAAGTGGATTTGTGTGGGGCTCAACCTAATGTATCCTTCTTCCACTAGAAGTAGAAGATGAGATCCCTTGTGCGTGCCCAATAAGACACTTGCCACATGGGACCCTCTTTCCCTAAAGAGTTGGAGTCACTAGAGTGGAGATTTAAGTTCTCCTAGGACTCTCTATCTCTCTCCCTCTTTCCTTGTACACAATAGATCAGAACTTCTCCAAAAAGTTCTGACGTGTTCAGAGCACGAGAAGGTTGTCACAAAGTGGGGAGTAGAGCCGAAGAGGAAGATGACAAAATTCTAGTGCATCTTTCTAAGACTACTCGTACTTTAATGAATAGAAACCCATCAGGTATGGGCATTACTTCTTGTTTATTGGTTTAGATTAGGTTAAACCCTTCCAAGGATGGTGGTTGTGTGGGGGAACCCATTAATGGTGAATTACCAAGTTAAGGAATGTTGTTTACGTTAAACGAGAAACCTGGACAACAAACCATGAAGTAATGAATGGACTATAAAAGGGAAGTATAGGTTAATGCATTAGCTAAGTTATAAAAATAAAGCCCAAAACATCCCTTGACCTAGGAGGAGAAAGACCCTAACCTAGTCGAAAGACTCAGACATGGAATCCTGATTGAGAAGACAGTTTGGGGGGAGGTCCGGTTGCAAATTTCGTGCAACCGGACAGACCTAGTAAATGTAATGGACCTCTGGTCAGACGTCCAATCGCACCACCTGTGCAACCAGAGTTGCTGTCGGACACTCACAGTAGGGTCCCAAGGGGGGCCTATTGTAGATTCCTGCCAAAGTATCTGCTGCTGGACAGACCCAGAAGGGTTGAGTTGGGCCTAGGGCTTTGCTTACGAACCCTAGCCTTCTTGCCTAAGGCCTATACCTAAGCATGTATGAGACGTTGTAACTCATCTAGGTTGACCTAATGAATAATTAATAATTAATAACGAAAAATTCTAATTATAGGTGCAACGTAAGCATGCAAGGACAAGCCTCTGACCTTCAGAGGGCAAGTAGCTCACACCTAACAGGTGAGATAGATTCTGAACTTATTTTTATATGTTTCTAAATAACCCTGCATGTCTGTGTTGCATTTTGAAAGTATAACATGCCACCCAATATCTATGATATCTGCTCATGCATTTGCACTGTAACTATATTATTTGTAATATCATGATGTCTGGTTAGTATTGTGTGCTAACACGTAGCCCGATGGACAGGGGACATGATTACCATATTGGCACTACTTTGCATCCGCTAGTACCCTAGCGGGGTGACGATGTCAAGATGGGGAGAATCGGATCGAGCTCTCTGCTAAGGTACGTCCTATATTTACTTTTGGATGACATGTTAGGACTGGTTAGAGTCAGATCCCTTGTATTGCAACCCTAACCAGTAGGGGGTTAAGTACTGGTGTAGGTTCACGAAGGAAGGGTACCTTGAGATAGTCACAATATGACATCAATTTGGTTCAGCCCTCTCCCCAGGGGAGTGTACTTGTATAGGAGGTGTTAGATGTGACGGTATAACCGGTAAAGTGTCTGCCCTTGCTCGCATGGGAGTTTTCGCCCTCAAAGGTGTAATGGTTCTCTACCTTAGCGCATTGCAACTATTACCAGACCCTGAATGATATAACCTCATGCATTATTGCTTGTTTGCTTGTTTTATCTCTCACTGAGTTTAAGTTGGAGAGCTTACCCTAAGCGTGTATCTCTTTTTAGATGTTGATGCACGTGTTATTGTTGCTGATTTCGTGGGGTCACCGATGGTCTCCACCCTTGCTTACATTGACATGAAGCAGGCTGAGGACAATGTCTAAACATGCCAAGTCTATTTCTCATTCTACAATCTATTTTTTAGGAAAAAATATTGTTTCCTCCTCTATGGTTTGCCAAAAGGACAAATGCCCCCAAACTTTTCAAATAAATAAAACTGTCCCATTTTTTAACAATGTTAAAGTTAATCTTTCTATGGACAATTCTACCCCTGGACGTTTTGTTGCTTAAAAGCCTATTATTGTTAAAAGACTAATATAACCCTCATATCCCACTTAAAATTAGTTCTACCTTCTCATCTCTTCCTTTTCATTCTCCTTCACCTTTGTTCCATTAGCCTCTACAAAAATCATCCTGTGAATCATCCTCTCCCACTTTTTGGATCGGCTCGAAGGTGACTCATCTTAAAAATCATTGCTTCTTGCAATTCAAACTGCAATCAGTGACCAATAGATATCATAATAATAATAATGTTTCGATAACTGAGTAAATGATGGAAATGGGTTGCCGACATTGAAGGAATTATATATTTTAGAAATTGAAATTGCAGAGTTGTCGTGATTTTCTCTAAAAAACTCTCATTATCCAATCTTTTTTTTTTTTTGAACTCTTTATTTGTTTAATCCATAGTTTGATTGATTAGAATAGAATGCATCTACCTCTACACGTTGCCGTTTTTTCAAAAGATTTCGGCTGTAAGGAATAAAGCATCAAGGCTTTTAAAAAAGAGGGGAAAGAGAAATTCCTTTTACTTTTGTAACAGAGGAAGCAACTCTACAGAAAGATGATGGGGTTTCCGAGCCTTTCCCTTTTCCTTCTTCCTTTATTGGTTTTCTCTTATTGCAAAGACCCACTTTTGCTAACCAAAAGGCAATAATTCTGCATTTCTTCCACCTAAGCTTTTTGTTCTTCTTGACGGTTTGGTTCGTCGAAGTTTGCAGCAACGGAGAAGTTCTCAACAGTTTGGTTTGTCGAAGCTTGCAACAGCGGAGAAGTTCTCGACGGTTTTGTTTCGACTAAGGGTTGCAACGGTGGAGAAGTTCTCGAGGGTTTGGTTTCGAGTGAGGGTTGTAGCGACTGAGGGCTTCGAGGGTTTGGTTTCGAATGAGGTTGGCAGTGACTAAAGCGTAATTAGATTCCCTATTTCAATAAGGGTAAAATAGGTACTTCAACCTCGTAAAGGGTCAGTTTGGTCATTAAAATAATATTGGTCTCTCACCGTCAGTATCTAATGGAATATATTTAACGGCATGGTTTAATTGTATTTTAATAGTGCTTGAGGGGAGGTATTTGTATGTTAGAAAAGTTTGGGGGCATTTGTCATTTTGGCAAACCACAGGAAGAAACAATATTTTTTTCTATTTTTTTATTGTAGTTAACAAATAACATTTTATTTTTGGTCAAAAATGATTTTTAATAAATAAATAAATAAACAAAAATAAAAATGGATCCAAAAATAGTGTCTTTGTAGACTCTCAGTTTGACTGTTAAAGGAGGAATGAAAAATGAATACAGATGGGTGGCTGACAAATAAATCAGACAAGGGTAACCTCCTTGGACCAAAGCAAAAAGAAAAGAGAAAAATGGGAGCTTTCCCATTTGGGTACTTGGCTTCACTCTTAGAAGACAAGGTCCCTTTATGTAAAAGACGGGGTGAACGAGAAGAAAGATAACAAGGAGAATGGAGAGAGAGAAGTAAAGGATCTGATTCTCGTTGGGGTTGTTTCCAAAAGAAGGAATTAGAGAGAGAAACATCAGGTATAATTGGGTTTGGGTAATTAGAAAGTGTGAAAACAGTAGACGATAGGACTGCTCCTTCGTGAGGAGCAGTCCTCGTCGTATTAGGCAATTCCTTTGTTAGTAGTATGGTAGGACTCTATATCCTAGTTAGTAGAGTTAGCATGGGATTCGGTGTCCTCAGTAACAGTGTTGTTGGAATAAGACACTACAGACCTATTAGTAGAGTTAGCATGGGACTTGGTGTCCTCAGTAACATTGTTGGAATAAGACACTACAGACCTATTCCTCACACTCCTAGCTAAATAAGGTTTGCGCAAAATCTAGTCAGAATCCTATTTATGTTACACCATATCACTGCAACTCCAATTGTTATTAGGAGATTACCTTTATTTATATATATATATATAGATTCAATGGGTACACCAATGCTCTGCCCTCTTTCTGTGGAGAGTTTGATATTCTCTCCTCTCCTTTTCTCTCCTTCTCATATGGGGTTTGATTTTGGTTTAGCTTTTATTGTAAATCGTTCCAGAGAGAGTTTGTGAGTTTCGGTTTTTTTATCTTCTTATTCACCCACCCAATAAAAAATGGATTTCCCTTGCTCACTGAAACACTTTGAACATCTTGCAAACTATTTTCTATTTTCTTACCCCGAAAAAAAAAAAAAAAAAAAAAAACTATTTTCTAGTTCTAATCATAAGAAAAACATGAATATACAAATTCTGAACCAAAAAAGCATTTTGACGCTCATGAAAAACCTAACAACACGACCACACGGATCCTTTCCATCTCCTCCAACCCCTGCCTCTGCAAATTTACAACAAAGGCATGTTTAAAGAGATCCATTTCAAAAGTGAATCCAAAGAATGCTCCATTAATGTACAAAGAAGCTTTGAATTTGAGCAATGCAGCTTGCCCTCCTGGTCCTTGAATTTGAACTCGTTTGATAAAAATACGATGCTGTACAGCTCTATTGGTGTTGCTCTATATACAGGAGGCTAACTCTCCAGATTCCAGCTGTGGTTAAAAGTTGTTCTCCAAATAAGCAAAACTGTAAAAAAAAGGAAAAAAAAAAAAAAAAGGAAAGCTTCTAAGAGTCTAATGAAAGAATGGGTTAGGTACAATCAAAAAAAAAAATTTGTTTAGAGGGACAGGGCAGCTTCTTCATCAATCTGATAGCATTTCTTCCAACTCAGGTTCGTCAGATTTAAGGAACAGATCATCATTTTCCAAATGTGTCCCAATAGACTGTCTCTTCTCCCCTGGCCCATCCTGAATCTCGCTGTAATCTGAATCGAACCAGTCTGGCTCATCATCAGCCAATTGATTGTCAGTGACTTCACCAATATCTTTGATTGCTTCGTTCCCCTTCCCATTTTTTTGGCCAATATCGGTCTGACTTTTGGAAACTCCATCCCACTTTGCCTTTGCCTCAGAATCTTCACATATGCAGGATGATGGGTTCTCATGAAATTCACCCCTACCTGGCTTCACCTCATTTGGCTCTCCCATGAAGCCTCTCTGATGTGTACGAACTCTGGATGCAAATGCTTCCCAAGTCATGTTAACCCGATCCGGAAACAAAGAATACAGTTTTCTACCATTTGGACGGATGGTACGTTTATGTCCATAATATCTCCTGCAATAAGATAAAGGCAAAAGCAGTGTCACTACCAGTTTCAGTAAGTCCGATTCCAAGAAGAAAATAGAATTCATACCTTCGACCTGCTAGGATTCTGGCCATGTTACCATTGTTGTTGGATACAAATACATCACTCTCATCACAGACAACAAAGTCAAGTGCAGCCATGCGAGAAGAATATGATGAGAATGGTGCCAACTCATCCTTGCTTGCTACAGTATCCTTCGAGTGAAAATGTGGGAAGAGAGCTTTGAGGGGGGCTAATGTTTCTTCCCCTCCATATATTTCACCAGATGCCACATAGATGTGAACATCACTACCAAATCCCAGTGCTCTTAGCATAAGCCCAACCTCCTCTGGAGTGAGGGGGCATCTTCCATGCCGCCGTTCCTTGTCGGGATTGTTTTTCTGCAAGGCAATTTGGTAGTCATCCATGGTATGCTTAACATATCCTAATTCCTAAAGGTTGTTCACCAATAAATCAGAGTTAAGAAACTTACATGCAATGTTTTCCACCTCCTACGGAATGCACCCAGTTCTTTCCTTTCTTTCTCTCCTCCACCATAATAACATCCAGAGAATGCAAGCATATCAGGTTCAAACCTGTCACAAGAATGCATGGTTACGTCAAAGTAACATCCCCAATCAGAAGGAAAAAAAAGGAGAAAGAAAAAAGAAAAGTGATTCTGGCTTCAACGCTCCATTTGTTTTAAAATTTGTATATTATGGAGCTGAAGCTAGTTGAATATTAAGACTTCAGTACACTACTTTTCCAGAAAATGATTTTTATATAACTAAAATTAGTGGAACAAAATCCGTTGGCTTTATTTTTATCTTATTCATGTACCTAATATAAATTTATGTAAGTGTGACATAAACAATTTTCGGTAAACCATTATTAGTATCTTACATTATTACAAATGGAGCCTAAACTGATGTATTAGTTACAGCTATTAAACATAAAATTTCTGTCTGAATATTTATTATCAACCTTCCATATCAAGTTCAGAGCTGTCACAAGAAAGCATGGTTATGTCAAAGTAACCTCCCCTCTGTCTCCCTTATCTTTATGCAATTAATCAGAAGAAGAAAAAAAAATTTTGATTTTGTCTTCAATGTTCCATTTGTTTTAAATTTTTTGTAACATTATGAAGCTGAAGCCAGTTGAATATTGGGACATAAATACATTACTTTTCCAGAAAATGATTTCCAAATTTCACATAACAAAAATTAGTAGAACAAAATTGGTTCGCTTTATGTTTTATCTTATTCATGTACCTGATAAAGTTTATCCAAGTGTAGCACAAACAATTTTCAGAAACCATTTTTAGTATCTTACATTATTACAAATGAAGCCTAAACTCATGTATTAGTTACAACAATTTAACATAAAACTTCTGTAGAATATTCATTATCAACATTCCTGAACAAAGAGCCTTTCAAGCATTAAACTCTTTCTTTCAGCACAGAGAAATTTTAAGATACCTCTTCTTTACCACACTGTCAGGTCAAATTAACAATATCAAGCGATAAGTAGATGTGTTGCCCTCAAACATCAAGAAATAATAATTATTTAGCAGATACCAGAGGTGATTGGTCATGCATAACATAACCAATTTTGTTCTGCAGCAACGTTTATGGATTATAAAAGAGCGTGTGTGCCCGCTCTGTGATGAATTACTATTTTTAATTTTAATTGTTATAGAATCAAATCTAGCCCCTAAAAGTTCATTTCTGTCATCAAATGCAAACATGCTAGCCGATCTCAATCAATAGGGAGATTTATCACGACTCTTTTAAGTTCACCTGACCACCTCATTTATCTAATCAGCGGACCATTTCATCCACAACATCCTTAACTGTTCAAAACCTCTGTTCAGTCAGATTCAGAGATATTTATCAGATAATGTTAGTCCACGAGCTAGCCTTTCAATTGAACAGTCGGAGTGGCTGTGAATGAAAAAGTATGAGGGGAAGAACTAAGGTCAGGTCATTATCACAATGATCAGACAAACCTTAATATCATTTCTTTTTAAGAAATACTTTCTTATGACTTTGAGAAAAGCATATGATACACAATACAGTAAAACAAGGCAACGAGTCATGGAGAGAAAGATAATGAAATTACTTCACTTCACTTTCTAGGATTAGCCATGAAGGTAAAAAAGAAAGAACTACTGCATTCTGCCATGGAGTCAGAAATTCCATTATCGAATGGGCAAAAAAAAAAAAGAAAAGGATGAGGGCCCACACCACAATCAATGATGCACATTACCTCAAGTGGAGGGCAATAAAATGGCGGCTTCTTCTCCTCATCCTGTGGACCAATTTCTTTCCAATTTCAAGTATAGGATCAGTGAACCTTAAAGCATGGTAATTAACTCTACATCTCAACTTCTGTAAATCTGTGCTCAATCTGTTTGAAAGCCTGAAATCGAACTTGGTGAGTTGGACAACCTGTGACACAAAATGAAGGCAAATAAATCTCACAATATTCCAACTATGATCTTCAATTCTATACTACAGTGCACTTCAAGGGAATTGTTTGTTCCATCTGTGCCCAGGTAAAAGCATGAAAAATGCCAAATTGTAAGTAAAATTTCACTTTTTGTGTTGATTTTATCTGAAGATTTTCCTATTATTTGGATTTAACCTAGGCTCCATTTGTTCCCCTGTAAAATAGGATTTTCTACAATTTGTTTTAACATAAAATGCAAATTTGAATGCTTCAGAGTTTACATTCACACTGGGTTATTTCTTGGTTTCGTTCGGTCATCACTAACTGGACTATAAAAAGTTCAAAGCATGTCAGAACCATACAGTATAAATGTAAAGTTTGAAGCATTTTCTAAATTCAAGTCCATTGGGTCTTTGAATGTCCAAGGGGAAAGCCTTCCTAACAAAATCAAATGCACGGATGCCTAAATGAATAACTTTTGAGTTTGCATTCTAAATTTCTAATGGACAAGGAGAATCTCAAAAAACTATAGCCTACAATCTTTGGTTCACATGAACTGTAGGTTTTCAACAAGGAAGAAGACCAGAAAAATGGAAAAAAATAGTTGTATCAAGCTTTATATGTGTGTATCGACCGTATCAAACCGTATCAGTTAGTATCGAGGTGTATCGGTTCGTATCGAGGTATATCGAGCCGTATCGGTAAATGTATCTTACTCTTTGCGAGAATAGAAACTTAAGTTTATTGATAAGTATTGAGTGTATCGATTGTATCGAAGTGTATTGATCCGTATCAGTTCGATAAGATCGATACATGTGGATACACTTTATATTTAAATAAAAGAGATGTGTATCGAAGAGTATCGTATCAACCACTGCTGATATGGATACGTATCAAGGGATACGGAGCGTATCGTATCGATACTTAAAACCATGACTACATGAATATTAAAAATTTCCTACATATTCTGAAAATCTATTAAGGAGGTAAGGTCCATTTTCGGCAGGTATAGTATAGGGGGATATTTTCATTCCTTGTCCAACCTTTCCGTTGTAGTATTTTCGGTACCACAACCACAACAATTAGGAATAGAAAATCTGCTGTGTCACATAGGCCCAATGCACACCAATTTTATCAAGTACTTGGGTCATCATGTGATCCAGGAACCTGTTTGAGATTGGGCCAATGGCCCATTGCCATCCCATCATTTTGTAGCAGTTACTGTCAGAGAGCAGTAACTGGATATAAATTTAGAGCAAGAGTGAGAAAGGTGGAAGTATTTGGGTTGTGGGAGAAGAGACAGGGTTGGCATGGTCTTCACTTAGCCAACATGTATTCTTGTGCTACTGTATCAATCCAATCTTTCTGGCTAGATCCTTCAGTTTGGGTATTAAAACAGAGTAAAAGTAATAAGGAAAAATTCCACACACCTCCCCTGTACTTTGCGTTAAAGGCACCCACCCACCCGCCAACTTCCGCATTAATTACAACTGCACCCATGTATTCTTGTGCTACTGTATCAATCCAATCTTTCTGGCTAGATCCTTCAGTTTGGGTATTAAAACAGAGTAAAAGTAATAAGGAAAAATTTCACACACCTCCCCTGTACTTTGCGTTAAAGGCACCCACCCACCCGCCAACTTCCGCATTAATTACAACTGCACCCACCCTGTCAACATGGTTAATGGAAATTTCACCCCACCCTGTCAACATGGTTAATGGAAATTTGGAAAATACCCATTTACCCTCCTATAAACACCCCATTCCCTTCACTTTTTAAACTCAGTCTTTCCTTCTCAGCAACGGTTCCACAAAGCCATCCTTTTCTCCGGTTCCTCTGAAAAGGATGGGCAGTGCTCCAAGTCGCAAGTGTGAGATCTCAGACTCCAATGAGGAGGAAGAAGAAGAGTAGGAAGAAGTCAAAGAAGAAATGACGAAGAAAATGAGGGGAAGAAGAGATCTTCAGCAAGCAAAGGCAAAACCCTTGGACACGTCGTCTTCCCCTCTGCTGAACCTATTCCTTCTTGCATAAAAAAATGGTGCAGAAGTCATAGTTTCTGCAAATCATTCCTAGAGTTTCTAGGTCTTCTCCATTCCGATCTTAGTAAGGTAGGTTTCTTCTCCAATTTTGTTTGTTTTGTGTAGAATTTCCTGTTTGAGATTCCATCCTGTGAGGTGTTACCGAAGTAGCCATCTTCGTTTACAAAATTGACTACACCAATAACAATCTGATTACTCCGAAGCTCAAGCTAATCCACAAGAGAGCCAGCATTCGCAATGCTGCTGCAGCTGGTAGTGGGTACTTGAATGTGAAAGACAATGTTGACCCTTCGACGACGAAGACCAACATTAACAGCAGCAGCCCTAACTGTTCCCTTTGTGGGAAGAAGTTCCCATTGATGAAGTTATTGTTCGGTCACCACCATCACCATTACCACCTGCAACAGCTCCTAAGAACACTAGCGTTTCCTCTGCCTCCACTCTCTCTGATAAAGATTCTTGCTGTAGCCACCCCCACCACCACCAGCACCGTGGAAAGACATAGATAGAAACGGACGATCATCAGCTGGATTCTTCCCTTTCCACCACTGCCCACTCAGTTCTCAATCTTGCAGAGTCCCTCTCAGCTGGTCCCTCACTGGGAAGAGGAGTTGTAAAGCCATCGCCACTGTTCCTCCCCCTTGTGCTCCCTCTTCGGAGGAGCCTATACCGAATGCCGTCCCCCCCCCCTATCATCTGATGATGCCTCTCACTGCAATCCTCTAGATCAGCATTTCACATCACGTTCATATTCAAAGCTACAACATCAGGTGGCATCTTTGACTTCTTTCAAGATCAGACCCAAAAACGGAATTGGGAATCCTCCAAACCAGGGAGACTCGTCAATGAAGCGAAGAGGCGACAACGTTGTCACAATCACAATCAGTTAGTGATGGCCAAAACAGAGAATACCTACCATTACCCAAGAAGCTGAAAATCAATGTCACGAATTCACTGACTTCACCAAGCAGCAGGAGAGACAAGAAGTATTTTGAGTGCGGAACCCTCGTGGGTTCAGTTCTAAGAGAGAGAGAGAGCCATTGACTTGAAAGAATTAAAGAAGAAAAAAGAATCTAAATTGGTAAGTTCACACATTTTCAAGGATAGTTTTGGCATTAATACATTTAAGAGGACACGTCATCATTTAACAGAACTGTCATAACGGATAGGGTCTGTATGAACCATAGTTGAGAAATTACAAGAAGTTCAAATAATTAACACGGAAGTTGGTGGATGGGTGCCTTTAAGCATGGTTCAAGGTTTCGGTTGAAATTAGCGGTTTTGGCGGGATATCTCGGTTTCGAGCTGGCCGAGATGAAACCCAGGCTCGAATCCAAAAAGTATGAAGTTTCGGTCGAACCCATGTTTTCGACCAAAACTATGGTTTCGGTTCAAAAAGCACCAACTGAAGGTATAAAAATGTTTCTTTAATTTTATATTTCATTTAATTAAGATATTATTGATAAATAAGCAAATACCTCCCCCCAATTTGAATCCAATAAAAAAATCCAAAATTCAAAATTCCAAAAGGATAAAAAGTCAACCCTCCAGTTCAAGAACAAAAACCGTATTTTTAGGTGCAGGGGCGATTTTCAACTTCTAAATATGCTAGGTTTTTTTTCAAATATAAAATTTCCATAAATCTTATTATAATAAAGCATCACTAAAAACCAAGAGCGCGCCAAAATAATCTTTTGCTTTGATGCATAAAAAACAATTTACATTCAGAGGACTTTAAACAGCATTCGCGTACTTCGAACAAGGTTTGACCAGATTGTAACACCTTCATTATAATTCGGATTCAAACAATCTCGGATTTTTTGGAAAGCTGATTATGCTATTGCTTGAATCTAAACTATATTAAGGAGTTACGCTCCGATCAAATTTATTAGAAGTATGCGAATGTTAGTCACAAACACGTGTTGCCTACTTAACTCTAGACACAATCCCAGGTCTCAGTGCGTATATTAGCAAACTTGGGTCCACACCACATATTATCATTTCGGATGTTTTTATTTAAATTAATGTGGGAATATGTGTAAAAATAGTTAAAATAGGCTACAAAAAAAAAAAAAAAAAAAAAAAAAAACTCAAATCAAGAAAAACACTTTTGGGTCTCGAAACCAAGCTTCGAGATGTCCTAAGAAAAATACCAGGTTCAACCAAGTTTCAGTCAAAACCCGAGATATCTCGGTTTCGAGGCTGGCCAAAATCGGCCTCGAAACCGGCACCTCGAACCTTGCCTTTAAGGGAAAGTACAAGGGAGGTGCATGAAATTTTCCCAAATAATAACCAAATGACGAAGTGAATGCATTTTTTTTTTCTACCAAGACCCTTTGTGAAGAAAGCAAGATCACTTAAACAGGATGATGGAATGAGAGTTCATGTTTTATAAACTTCTAGAACCAACTATATGGTTCATGCTAATTGCATTTTATCCTTTCCTACACACAACCAAAGCCTGATATATCCCAAGTGTCAGAACTTGTAAATGAGAATAATGTATAAATGGTTGCATTGTCGCATCCTCAAAGGGAGGGAGAGAGAGAGAGAGAGAGAGAGAGAGGTGTCTCACAACCCATACCATAGAACCAAAAGCTACTATAGTGAAGAGGTAAGCATAGTTGTCAAAGTGCCAAGGCGACCCAAGGCACTAGAGGAGCACCTGGACAGCTAGGCTTACTCAAGATGTACCCAAGGTGTTAAAAGGGTACATCTTTCGTATGAGGATTTACACAAAAGGGAGGGGGTTAGAGCAATGATTTTTATTGTTTCTAATACATATGTATGATTCTATGCATTATGGTGTATAGTACTTTATACATACAATAAAAATGCTACAAATGGCATGACACAGGCTGAGATTCGTTGGATTGGAATCCCTAGAGGGTGTTATTTTAATTGGGATATATTTGTAATTTTTAATTGGGATGTTATTTACTCTTTTATTTAGGAGTTTAATTAGGTTTAGGAGTTTAATTAGGATTGGGAATTTTTAATTAAGAGTCTCCACGTTTTAGATAGATATTTGTGGGTCCCTCTCCTTTAGACGTGATTAGTTTTTGTTTTATTATTTTATAAGTTTTTATTATTTGTGGGCCCCCCATCCCATTTAGACATGGGTGAGTAGTTAGTAATTGAGTTGAGTTAATTTTCTATTTTCTAATTAGTAGTTAGAGTTCAATTAAAATTGGATATGTATGTCGATTTATAGGCAAATCTTCTTATTGAATGATAAATTAAAAGAAAAAGAAAAAGAAGCAACGTGGGTTTCCTTTCTCTCGTCTCTCTTTGTAGGTATCTCTTTCGGTTTACCTTTCTACTTGGCGGTAAGCTCTCCCCTCTCGTCTCTCTCTCGGTTCTCTCTCCTCGCCCTTTGGTTTCTCTATTCTCTCTAACGACCTCTCCCCTTCCCCTTGCTATCTCGGCAGATTCATCCCTTCACCTTCTATACCTCTATTTTCTATCTCGATTACCATTATCCCATCCCCTCTCTTTTGGTTCCCATCCCTTTCCCTTCCTTTTCTCCTTATCTTTCAATTCTTCATTTTGACTCCTTAAAGTTATCCCATTAATTATCTTTTTCTTTGGTCAGCATTATTACCATGCTTTCATTATCCCTTTTGTGGTTTTTTTTTTTATGTTCTCCAAAATCCGCCGCATTAATTGGTAGCAGAACCTAGGCTAGAATGTCGAACCCACCTAACACTCTTATGACATATGAACCATTGCTTAAAGTCATAAATGCTTTAAATGCTAATGGAGAAAATCAAGTCGCCAGTTTTTTGGGCATCTCAAATACTCTTCATAAAGAGTTTCCCGCAATTCGTGATGACAAGATAGGCTCTACCACAGTAGAAGTTTGCACTGAAGAAGATACAGATTAAAGTCAGATTAATCACGTGGTGGAAAACTATATCGTTCCAGAGCCAACCAGTAAAGTATGTGTTGAAGAAGTCAAGAGCAAGGTTGCGAACGTGGTATAGGCTAAGATCATGGCTCGAGGAGACAAACTACAACCAACATATGAGAAGGACCTCTCCAACGCACTTGATTTCGTTCATAGTGATGTGATCCCTAAATATGTGATCCCATCGTCATTCTTTGAAGGACAAACCCCTCGGCTAGCGGATTACATCCCTACCATTCGTGTGTTACCGGAATTTTGTTACGAATTACCGTTGGGTGTCTCTGAGATTATTTCGTCGTCTCCAAAAAATTCGAGGACGAATTTTTTTAAGCAAGCTAGAATTGATGCAGGCTGAGATTCGTTGGATTGGAAACCCTAGAGGATGTCATTTTAATTGGGATATATTTGTAATTTTTAATTTGGATGTTATTTAATCTTTTATTTATGACTTTAATTAGGTTTAGAAGTTTAATTAGGATTGGAAATTTTTAATTAAAAGTCTCTACGTTTTAAATAGATATTTGTTATTTATTTTTTATTTTAGATGTGGGTCCCTCTCCTTTAGACGTGATTAGTTTATGTTTTATTTATTTTATTAGTTTTTATTATTTGTGGGCCCCCCATCACCCTTAGACGTGGGTGAGTAATTAGTAATTGAGTTGAGTTAATTTTATATTTTCTAATTAGTAGTTAGATGCCAATTACAATTGGATATGTAAGCCTATTTATAGGCAAATCTTCTTATTGAATAATTATGGAATGATGAATAATAAAAAAAAACGAAAATAAAAGAAGCAACGTGGGTTTTCTTGCTCTCATCTCTCTCCTCTCTTTGCAGGTATCTCTCTCGGTCTCCCTTTCTGCTTGGGGGTAAGCCCTCCCCTCTCATCTCTCTCCCCTCCCCCTTTGATTTCTCTCTATTCTCTCTAACGACGTCTCCCCTTCCCATTGCTGTCTTGGTAGATTCATCCCTTCAACTTCTATATCTCTATTTTCCATCTCGGTTACCATTATCCCATCCCCTCTCTTTTGGTTCCCATCCCTTTCCCTTCTCTTTCTCCTTATCTTTCAATCCTTCGTTTTGACTCCCTAAAGTTATCCTATTAATTATCCATTTATTATCCCTTTTCCTTGGCCAGCATTATTACCTTCCTTTTATTATCCCTTTTGTGGTGTTTTTGATATTCTCCAAAATCCATCCGCATTAATTTGTATGAATCTGCCGAGACAGCAAGGGGAAGGGGAGAGGTCGTTAGAGAGAATAGAGAGAAACCAAAGGGGGAGGGGAGAGAACCGAGAGACGAAAAGGGAGGTTTTACCGCCAAGCAGAAAGGGAGACAGAGAGAGATACCTGCAAAGAGAGAAGAGAGAGAGACGAGAGAAAGAAAATCCACATTGCTTCTTTTTTTTTCTTTTTTTTCTTTTAATTCATCATTCTATAATAATTCAATAAAAAGATTTGCCTATAAATAGGCTTACATATCCAATTCTAATTGGACTCTAACTACTAACTAGAATATAGAAAATTATCTCAACTCAATTACTAACTACTCACCCACGTCTATGGGGGATGGCGGGCTCACAAATAATAAAAACTAATAAAATAAATAAAACAAAAACTAATCACGTCTAAAGGAGAGGGACCCACATCTAAAATAAAAAATATCTATCTAAAACGTGGAGACTCTTAATTAAAAATTCCCAATCCTAATTAAATTCCTAAACCTAATTAAACTCCTAAATAAAAGATTAAATAACATCCCAATTAAAAATTACAAATATATCCCAACTAAAATAATATCCTCTAGGGATTCCAATCCAACGGATCTCAGCCTGCATCAATTCTGGCCCGCTTAAAAAAATTCGTCCTCGAATTTTGTGGAGACGACGATATAATCTCAGAGACATAGCCAGCGGTAATTCGTAACAAAATTCCGGTAACACACGAATGGTAGGGATGTAATCTGCCAACCAAGGGGCCTGTCCTTCAAAGAATGATGATGGGATCGCATCACCACGAATGAAATCAAGTAAGAGTGTCAAAAATGGGCCCGACCCGGTAGCACGGACCGAGCCGGCCCAAAATAACCCAAACCCAGCCCGGACCGAACCTTAATGGACAGGTTTCGGCCTCGGCTTGTAAAGCCCGACACCGTTTCAACCTAGACCGAAACCAGACCGGACCGGCCCGTTAAGAAGCCCGAACACCGGTAAGGTTCATCCG